>RDPX01000307.1:7552-19725 GCA_003991215.1 Morbakka virulenta
CATGACATGATAAAGCTCTTACATCTATGGCTTCCTCTGAGTCCATAAAGCTCAGAATTTTCAAGATTGTTTCTCAGTGTTAATAAAAGTGAATCAAATTTCAATTTGAAACAATTTTATTAAGAATTTTTCAAAACTTGAAAGACCCTGTTTTCAAAATTAATTGCTGAGAGGCAACTTCTTAATTATAAATTACATGTTTTATTTTCCTGATACAAAATGTATATTATAGACAATATTTAAAACACATTGAAAATAGTTAGTACATATATAGGGGATTTAACAAAATGACTTTGTGTCACTCACACAATGAAGATTGTGTCAGAGTATAATGAGATTATATATTCAGTATGAGATTATATATATATTCAGTATGACATATTACAACTTTACAAAAACTGCTAGCACGAAGAATTGCAGAATGCAATTTTGAATGTTTAGACTACAATTTAGAATGATTTTAGTTACTGAGCAGACTGGATAACAACTTTTAAAAGGTGGGTGAAAAAAAAAAGAAAAAAATTAAAAGAAGTGCTCTGGTATCATGAAAAATGACCTTAAAACATCATTTTCAACACATCAATTTACCCCCCAGATATGGCCCAGAATGCAGGATTTTGCGTCTGGGATTTCAAAATTTTCTGAGGGTTAAATTTTCCCAGAACCCCCCTAAGGCAGACCTGTTCAATTCTTGAACAGACCTGCTCAAACAAAATAAGTGGAAAACTCTGCATATGGGTGAGTTAAATGATATGCTTGTGAGCGAGTTTTGTTTTATGCACGTGGGTGAGGTTGGTTTTATGCATGTGAGTTGGTTTAATGATATGCTCCTGGATGAGTTTGGTTCTATGCATGTGGGCGAGTTTGATGACATGCTCGCAGGTGAGTTTGGTTTTACGCATGTGGGTGAGTTTGATTATATGCTCGTGGGGAAATTTGATACGCAGCTTAAGGCTTGTTTCTAATGGTTTTTTGCGGAGTAAGTCTCTGAAAAAAGAAACATGCCAGCAAATATACTATTTATGAAAGAGTAATGTTTATTTTGCTTAAATTTATTAAGTGAACTGCAACGATCTGCTTTAATATTTACATTGCACTTGAATTAAGGTCAAATTCTGTAGTTCACTGAGGAGTCACAATTTCAGTGTGGTATTTAATTATTCCTTGACATTATTCATCCAAATTGTATTGGTTTGTTTAAAACAACCTTCTTTTTTGTAGCTATCTAGACTCTGTAAAGAGCTTGACAGCATTTGGAATCAGGACGGCCCTGGAAATGTTATTCTCTATAAGTGGATTCAGTTTTTAAAAAATGAGTCCTTTTCAGTGCTAAATATCGACAAAGCTGTTACAATTGATTTGGCTTACTTAAGATTGACGGACGGAACACCTGATTTTGTGGACCGTTTGGATAAACGTGTGCACAAAGATAGGATTAACCAAAACCTATTAGCGATGCGTTTAATTGAGCATGATCAGCAGGAGAAAAAACGAGCATTTGAGAAAACGCTGTTTGAATGCAATGTATGTTTTGAAAAAAAACGGGGAGCCAATTGTACACGATTTCCAGGTTGTGAACATGTATTTTGTAACAATTGCGTAAGTGAATATTTTACAGTTAAGATCAAAGATGGCGCTGTTCGTGCGCTTAATTGCCCAAATGAAAAGTGTGGCACTGAAGCAACTCCTCGACAAGTAAAAGATCTGGTATCGGCAGATATTTTTGAAAAATATGATCGCTATTTGTTGCAGTCGGGGCTTGGTTGTATGGCTGGTTTATTGTACTGCCCAAGAAAAACGTGTCAGCTTCCTGCGATTAGAGAAGCTGACACAACTTGTGCTATCTGCCCTCACTGTCAATTTGCCTTTTGTATTTTTTGTAAACGTTCGTTCCATGGTATAGAGCCTTGCCCAATTAATCAATCTGAGCTTAAACAACTTAGAGAGGCATACCTGAAAGCTTCCCCTGAAGAAAGAGTGGAACTAGAAAAGAAGTACGGAAAAGTGCAACTAAAAAATGCAATGGAAGAAATGATTAGCATGGAATGGATCGACAAGAACGCTAAGAGCTGTCCAGACTGTAAGGCGCATATTCAGAAATCAGACGGTTGCAATAAGATGACTTGTATTAAATGTCTCTGTTATTTTTGCTGGCTTTGTGGTGATATACTTGATAAAAGCAACCCCTATAATCATTTTAATAATAAAGGGGCGCCTTGTTTTAATAGATTATTTGAAGGCATTGATAATAATGAAGAGTTTGATCTTGATGACCTAGGAAATGAATGATTATTTTAGTAGAATTTATTTGTTTAATGAGAAAAATAACAAATATCCCCACGGACGTAGGATAAATAGGCTGTATTTTTCTTTCCCATAGCTATCACTACTTATCATGTAATGTCCAAAGTCGATTTGGTACACTTTTTTACCTTATAAACTAGCTTGAAAATTAATGTTGAAATTAATATTTCATTTAATTTGGTAAATGCATATTTGTTAATTTTTAAAAACCTTTCATAGTATTCGTTAACGTATATAGTGTGTTATAGCATGGGCCGTATCTGGACAGTAGATTGATGGGCCTTGACCCGTCGACATATAACCTTTAAACATTTCATTGAAGAACATATTTGATTCAAATGCTTTTTTCAACTATTATTAGATCACAAAGTTTATCTGAAGATTAATTGTATAGAACTCCACTTAAGAAGTCGGTAATAGTGTATCGTGATACTGTTAGGTCGGGCTTTCGCCGTAGTGAACACACAGATTAATTGTATAGAACTCCACTTAAGAAGTCGGTAATAGTGTATCGTGATACTGTTAGGTCGGGCTTTCGCCGTAGTGAACACACAGATTAATTGTATAGAACTCCACTTAAGAAGTCGGTAATAGTGTATCGTGATACTGTTCGGTCGGGCTTTCGCCGTAGTGAACACACAGATTAATTGTATAGAACTCCACTTAAGAAGTCGGTAATAGTGTATCGTGATACTGTTAGGTCGGGCTTTCGCCGTAGTGAACACACAGATTAATTGTATAGAACTCCACTTAAGAAGTCGGTAATAGTGTATCGTGATACTGTTAGGTCGGGCTTTCGCCGTAGTGAACACACAGATTAATTGTATAGAACTCCACTTAAGAAGTCGGTAATAGTGTATCGTGATACTGTTAGGTCGGGCTTTCGCCGTAGTGAACACACAGATTAATTGTATAGAACTCCACTTAAGAAGTCGGTAATAGTGTATCGTGATACTGTTAGGTCGGGCTTTCGCCGTAGTGAACACACAGATTAATTGTATAGAACTCCACTTAAGAAGTCGGTAATAGTGTATCGTGATACTGTTAGGTCGGGCTTTCGCCGTAGTGAACACACAGATTAATTGTATAGAACTCCACTTAAGAAGTCGGTAATAGTGTATCGTGATACTGTTAGGTCGGGCTTTCGCCGTAGTGAACACACAGATTAATTGTATAGAACTCCACTTAAGAAGTCGGTAATAGTGTATCGTGATACTGTTAGGTCGGGCTTTCGCCGTAGTGAACACACAGATTAATTGTATAGAACTCCACTTAAGAAGTCGGTTATAGTGTATCTTGATACTGTTAGGTCGGCCTTTTGCCGTAGTGAACACACAGATTAATTGTATAGAACTCCACTTAAGAAGTCGGTAATAGTGTATCTTGATACTGTTAGGTCGGGCTTTTGCCGTAGTGAACACACAGATTAATTGTATAGAACTCCACTTAAGAAGTCGGTAATAGTGTATCGTGATACTGTTCGGTCGGCCTTTTGCCGTAGTGAACACACAGTGGGAGCGAGTACTACCGCGGCTCAGGTGGTTTCTGCTCCTTCTACTCCCATGTGATTTGGATTAGAGTCTGGGAAGTATTTTTCTGTTGATTGCTATCAATTTACACCTAAACCACCCCCGCAATGTATAGGTATTGTCTGGGCGGTAGTAGCGCCCGAGATGTACTATTTCTTTTTACAATTATGCCTTTTACATTTGCTAGGAAATGCCCGTTTTTGGTGGAGCCTTACACTTTTTGATTTAATTTTTTCATGGATTTCGACGGTAATAGGTAGACTTGTTAAATTAGAAATCCCGGCTTTTACCAGAGTTGAACTCTTAAAGGAAATACCTTACAATGTTGGGTTGAAAGAAAGTAGTAACGTAGAGGTATGATTTAGAGACGTATATGTTTTTAGGGCTTTTTTTTCCTGTCATACGGCTGTAACTTTTAGCCGAAATTTAATTGATAATTGCGACACTGCCATTTACTCCTTAATAGAGCCGCATTATTAGAATGAGAATTAATAGCACATGAATAATTACCCATTATTTTGGCCTCAAAAATTATTGGAATTCAATTCGACAAAGGTATAGCAAAATTACTTACAGCGTGTTCATACTTCACTTACACAAAACCACACACAGACTTAAAGACTGGGGTTTAGCCATTTATTCTGAAATCTGTAAACCGATGTTTAGAAGGTTTCAGCAATAATTAAATTACTTTTCTACCAATATTCTTTCTATTCACTGGCGTAAGAACATTGCTAATAAAATGCATGCCGGAAAATGTTTTTGATTCTTCTCTCTAATTTTATTGACTTGATGTGGTCGGACGAATAGTTGTTTAGGCATAATATATACTCAAACGTTTCCTTTTCGATCACAAAAATATGAAATTTTAGTTATTTTGACAACCCCCTCTCTAACTTTAAAGCTAATAAAGGTTGTGTAAATAACACGAGACAGTATCTATTTGCTCATGAAATTGTAAGATGAAAGCTTAAAATAAAAAATCGTACAGTATTTCATTTTGTTCATATTACTTGGCATGTTACTTTGGAATTCTTTTGAACGTTGTTCGATCTTTTCCTTAAATCGTTTGACAATTGTCGTAGAAAAGGGGTGCATTAGCCACCCCTCTCAATAACTTTTTTTTATTTGTAATAGGGCAAGGTACTCCTTACTATTTTGCAGCATGCGCGATGTTTGATGAAGAAATTACGCACTTCATCCAGGTAAAGACTCCTTAGCAGTAAGCACTTGTGAGCATCCTCCATAGGTGCATTTGGTGTGACTGGTAAAACATCTTTAACGCTGGCAGATACTTCATTCACAACGTCAAATTTAAGATCTGCATTGTATTCTGCCTCAAATTTGTCACTATCATCGACATATGAACCTGACGTACTTGTTTTTCAAGTGTCTTGTTCGTCATCAACAACTTTTTCCACTATTCCTTGCCCTGCTTTTATCATGACAACAATAGTATCTTTCTCAAAAACAATTTTCTTCAGCGGTGTAAAAATAGCCATATCATTGTAAAGGGCATTTAAATTATATTCTGAAATTGGATGTGCCGCAAGCGATGGATAAAGCTTAACAAACTCAGCAACAAGTATTTTATTCTGTTGCAAAGAAGTTTCCGCACTTCAAAAACTTGCCTTGTTGTGTCAAATACATCCACTTGAACTTTGAAAGATTGGAAAGTTTTTGTATGTACCAGCAGTCAACACAACTTAACATCGTATTTTGTGTTACTCTCAACTTAGCTATGGCATAGCTTTACAATAATCTGTGTTATCCAACCTCAGAGCTGATCTATTTCCTGTGTGTACTAACAGTTTTCACTGAAATTAACCGGGAAACCCGCCTATCGTGAACAAAATGTCTAAAACAGGATAACCGGTGATCGAACTGATCACTTCTCTTGAAAGGCGGATGAATAAATATGTAATACGTTTTTCGTACATTTTTTAGCCGCGAAAGAAGTCCCTTAGTATACACAAATAAAATTTAACGAAAATGAGTAATAAGTAAGCACTCATGAAAAAGAAAATCATTAATATTAAAAAAAAATTTAAGATGAAATGTGTTAATAAAAGGAGTATAAGGCGTGTGTTGTTTTGCAAGATTGATTAAAGAATGAAGGCAAAAGATCGAATTTTATTTGCTAGTGAGAGATTTACGTTTGGATTAACGTTTAATATTTTCGCATGTCTTCTTCAACATATGAAGAAGTGTTGCCGTGTATTTGTCCCAAAATCGTAAAACAACGAACTTTTATTGAGGAATCCATTGTGCCTTTAAAAGGCCTGTAGTCACGTCTCATTATCTTGTTATTTAGGATGCACAAAGTAACTTAGCAGTGAGCTATCGGATCATCCCTTCCAGTCTAACCAGATTGAATGAGGAAACTGGCGAAGCAATATGAAACTCGTTATTTAATAGGCATTACTTAGGCCAAGGTGCGAACAGTGATGATGCTGTATTACTCAACCGACCTTTCTTCAAAATATGATCCACTCGAGGTGAGCGCAGGCAGAAAGTGGCAAGCAGAAAAGGCTGTCGATTAGGCATTATCAATCTTCAGTATGCAGACATCGTTGGAGCAGGTCAGTCAGACAGAAAAGGCCTCGGACGTCTTGGTTTCAAACCATTTATCAAGTGCGACAGCTGAAAAAAAGTGATGCCATTGTCAATGAGATTAGGAAGGGTGAGGCAAATGCTCGTTACCTCCATCTGATGAAATGCAGTCAACAGGGACTGTGAGCGTTGGGAGGAATGTGTGATAGCTCGGAAAATTGGATGGAAAGAGCTCTGTGCATGGGAGCCAGCTAGAACGGCATTCTTAATCAAATCAACTTGTGACGTCTTATCATCACCAGCAAACCTTGTCCGCTGGATATTGGCAGATGATAGTGCTTGCAGATGTAGGAAGAAGACCACGACGAGACATGTGTTATCCAATTGCAAGACAGCACTAGAAGATAGAAGATTTACGTGGAGACATGATCAGGCTCTGAAAGTACTAAAGATTGTATTTGAGTCCAAGCTAGACGAATTAAACAAAGGAAAGAAGCCTTTCTTGTGTTTCCCGTACATTTTACTGCTAAAAGGCCAGACCTGGTTGTGTGGAACGAGAGAGCCAAGAATGAAATGCTGCAGGAACTAACTGTACCGTACGAGGAAAACGTCAGCGATGCGGTACTAGGAGAGAAGGTATGCGTCATTCATTGAGGAGTGCGAGGGTGGTAGATGGAGTTTTCTCATCTGGCAATTGGTGCCCGTGGCTACATTGAGCGTGGGTTGTATGATGTGCTACATAAGTTTTGCTTTCCTCCAATGGAGCTGAGAAAACTAATCAACAGATTACAAGAGACAGTGGAGAAGGCAAGCTTCTGGGTATGGATGAAACGCGAGGACCCAAAGTGGATGTGATGGCATGGAGATAGATATGTGGAAGATCTAAAATTTTATAGTGCAGCACCAAAGCCGAAGGACGCCTCCATTATCTGAGGGGTGCTACCACATCCAATACTGTAGAGGAGTAGGCGGCGAAACAGTGGGTGTGGTTCCTCCTGATGATGTCCTAAGGTGATGGACCCACAAATGGAGATGCTAGTAGAATCCGCAGCATTTTGAGGTATTAGGATCTCAAATGTTTAAAGAATCAAAATCAGTGAAAGATCTGCTATCTTGTTATTGAGGATGCTGAAAACAACATAGCAGCAAACTATCCGATCAGCCTTTCCTTTAAATATGAATTTTTACCAAATACTATAGTGCTGTGTTTATGTTCAAAACAAGCAGACAAAAGACAGATGCAACACTGCCAAGGCTTTCGGATCGAATCATTGCCCTTCGCATTTTCAGTAAGACGCTTCCCAACTCGACCACAGTAGTGAAATATGTAAACAAATGACCAAACAATAGAAACAAAGAACCATACTACACGAACAGCAATCCTCCACATACCGGAATAAAACCTAGGTGATGATGTGCCCTATTAGTACCAAAATTTAATCAGTTCTTCCTTGTACTACTATAATTATTTCCAAAATTTCCTGCAAATCCGTTTTTTTAGAGTTATTCTACACACAAACATAAAACAGAAACAAACGGAGGAAAGCATCCCAAAAACATAACCTAGGCTGAGGTAAAAACGACTTCTGTCTGAACACAGAAATCTGAAAGCAAACTGCTCAGATTTTTTTTTACAGTTGTTGCCAGCCACTGCTGTCGTGCATTTGATCCAGCTTTTCTTGAAAACATCATTTTCAACTTCTGCGCCTCCACCTATTTCTTGCACTAATGGCAGGGGAAAATTCGGGTCGGCGAATCCAGTGTAAATATTGACAATTCAAACTGCGAAGTCATTGAGCTTTGTCTTAAATTGAACCCGATCTTATGTCGGCGAGTAACAGTCATGATGGAAGTAGAGTGTTCCAAAGTTCTGCTGTAGGGTTTCAGTAAATAAGTTAGACATGATATATTGGAGGCCTCTTGGTCTAGGCCTGGGAACTTTGATAGAGATCGGTAAACAACAAATCGCGAGTCTTTACCTTTTCTGCGAAACATGCAGCAGTCTATCAATTCTTTCTAATACCTTAAACTTTACAAAAATAAATTGTAATACAAGAAAATTATATCGTGCATTTCATAACAACAAAGTCTGACCTAAATTGACTGGTAAATTGGCATTAATTTTTGAGTACTGGTTCCATAATATTTTTGTTGTTACTCCCTGAAATGATTGGGGATTTCCATTGTGTACATTTTAAATGTGGCAATTTTCAAAGACGGAAAAATCTAACATATTTATGTGCTCCTTTCAAATAAACTACTATAACCATGTAAGGTAGCGTTAAATAAACTAAACTACAATGGAAGGATAAATGTCTACATACAAGGTGGAGCATAAAATTCAACAACTGAAAGTGAGCTTTCCTCTTCTTCCGTACCGATACAACAATATTCTTATTTTAAACCTGATATTTCTACCCTACATTATTACTAGCAGAAGTACCCGGTGTAAATGGGCTTTTCACATTCTGGACGTTCGCTTTAGATGTACCTTGTGCTAATCACCCACTGTGGGGTGGGTTAACTTTTTTTAGTGTGTCTTGATTTTCTGGTCGGGACTTGGGCATTTTAAGTATGAAATGGCCCCAGTGGTCTCAATGACCTCAGAGGTCAGCGCTGATTTGATCCGATTCACCATGCATTTGTGGGATCGAGAAACATTTTTCCATTACAGAATTTGTCTACCCAACTTCCATAGCTGTAAAATAGGCTTTCCACAAAGAAACTGAGCTCCAGCAGCCTCAAATGTCCTCAGAGGTCAGATCTGATGTGATCCGAAAACCCATTTGTGGGGTCGGGGAACATTTTTGGATTACATAAGGAAGTCTCTATCTTGCTTCACTGAGCCAGAAATGGACCTTTTAAAGACAAAATGACCTCCAACAGCCTTGATTGACCTCTGAGGCTGGATCTCTTTAGCCTGGATCCTGACCAGAAGCGACACGGTCGTCCATGCAAAAAATCAGTTCGCCCGGTTCACCCGCTCGGCCGTGATGCGGCAACACACACACAAAAGCTCACACAAACATAAAAACTTAAATATAATTTATATATATACAGATGTACATTTTAAAGAGAAACTGTAAGTTGACTTTGCTAGACTCCTTGTGATCATCAGACAAGGTTAGATCACCTGGGGTTAGCTGGTAATCATATGATAACCTTATGATAAAATATTTATTGTCTGAGGCCAAATTTTCGAATCATGTTGTCATTTGACAGAAAAGTTATGGTTATCGTGATTTTCGTAAGTCCATAGTTCATGTTAAACCTCATGCTAATTTAATTGTTGTTTTTTTGGATAAAAACGTACGTATCTCCATCTAGGGTTCATATGACCGGATCACAATGGCTTAATAAAAAGCCCAAAGCTCGTATTGATGGTAATATGGTCAGCGTGGTTTCTTAATCTGTCTTCTGGACTGATTCATGTATATCTTTTCATTATTTGCTCATTTTTCCTAAACCATCTTCGTCCACCCACTTCTTAAAAATTTTTCAGCAATTTCTATTTCACGCTCCTTCAGATTACATTTAACCACCCATCTCCTCCCACTGTGAATGTGACTATTTTCAGACTTATTCTTGTTGATACGCATCTGCACTCTTCTCTTTCCCTTACCTCCTTACTTCTTTTTTTTCTGTACAACCCTCATCCACCCTCTTCACAAGCTTTTTTGCAACAATATTTATTTCTTGCTTCTTTGAGGTCACATTAAATTGCCCACATCCTCCTCCCTCTGTAAATGAGGCTATTTTGAGGTTAATTCTAGATAATTCTTTTTCCAGTATCGAAGTAATTATTTATGGTTAGCTGACGATTGTGAAAACATGAAACTGACAGTTCTAAACTAAGTTTTTTTTTTCATTTTTTGTCGTCCACCAGATAATTCTTACATATATAGTATATATAGTGTAGAGGAGCCGTGGCATAATGGTTAGTGCAACTGCACAGTAACCAAGAGTTCCGGGTTCGATTCTCCGAGCTGGCGAGGAGAATTTGGAACTTTACAAAGCAAAAAAAGCCATTGGTTGGCGTCAGGAAGGGCATCCGGCCAAGAAATTCCTCACTGCCAAATCAAAGTCCCTCTGAAGGGCACCGTCTGAGCCCCAGTTACTAGGGAAAAATGACGTTAAAACTAAAAAAAAAAGTATATATAGTAATTAAGAAATTAGTGATTACCTAAGTACACAATGCAGGTAATTAGCATTGGGTCAATATACCTCCATTTGGTGTTAGTGAAGTAATATCTACTAATGATACTTCTCTAAATTTTAAGATTTTAATTAGATATCTTTTAATGTTTTGCTACATGAATTTCATAAATACATAAATGCACACTAATTACGTAATTGCTAATTAATGAGGAGATGAGATAAACAAAATCATAAATGAAATTATGCGCATTAGCATAACTTTACCACTTGTTAAATTTCATGATGAGAGCTTCAAAAAATGTCCTCTTTCCCAGTTTTTTTTGCTCAATGAAAACCCACCACCTGGTACAGGATAGAAAATAGATTTTGGCTTGAAAATGAGCCTCGTTCTGGGCCTGCTTAGGAGCTAAATGAACAGCAGGACAAATATTAATTACTTTGGTACAGAGAAAATGTCTGCATAATACACTTATTTACAAGAGGTACTCAAAAATCGGACAAAATTATATGCTCACACGAAATCATTTCTTTGAAATAGACCCTATTACAGAGATAAAAAGGCTATTACTACTACTACTACTACTACTACTAATAATAATAATAATAATAATAATAATAATAATAATAATACTACAGTTATCACTAGTTCTAGTACAATTATTACTGCTGCTACTAAAACTTATTGCTATTAGTATTGCTACTACTGATACTTTTGCTGCTAATACTACGACTAGCATCTATGGTCGTAAAACCATTAGTCACTACCGGGGCATATTTGTGCATGCTGTCCTACACCTCATCACATATACACACGCACACGACACGTACCATCTTAAAACGACTGGTCATTGCCAGAACACATTTGGACTTTAGGTCCTTAACTGCTCCTTATTTTCACATTTTATTTATCATCCTCAAACGATAAGTAGTTCCCAAAGCACATTTGTGTATTCGATCCTTATCTGCATCTTATTATCAATATTTTTTTTAGCATCCTAAAACGACATGTAGTTCCCAGAGCACATTTCTGCATTTGATCCTTAGTTGCATCTTATTATCACACTTTTTCTAGCATCATAAAACGATAATTAGTTCGCAAAGCACATTTGTGAATTCGATCCTTAATTGCATCTTATTATCACACTTTTTTTAGCATCCTAAAACGATACGTAGTTCCCAGAGCACATTTGTGCATTAGATCCTTAATTGCATCTTACTATCACCATTCTTTAGAGCATCCTAAAACGATAAGTAGTTTCAAAAGCACATTTGTGTATTCGATTCTTAATTGCATCTTATTATCACTATTTATTTAGCGTTCTAAAACCATAAGTAGTTCCCAGCGCACATTTGTGCATTCGATACTTAATTCCGTCTTATTTTCACACTTTATTTATCATCCTAAAACGATAAGTAGTTCTACGAGCACACTTTTCAACTTGATCCTTAGTTGCATCTGATTATCAATATTTTTTTAGCATCTTAAAACGATAAGTAGTTCCCAAAGCACCTTTGTGGATTACATCCTTAACTACATCTTATTATCACTATTTTTTAGCATCCTAAAGCGATAAGTAGTTCCACGACCACAATTTTACATGTGATCCTTAGTTGCATCTTATTATCACA
>RDPX01000307.1:26049-57009 GCA_003991215.1 Morbakka virulenta
TTGTTCCTTAGTTGCATCTTATTATCACACTTTTTTGAACATCATAAAACGATAAGTAGTTCGCAAAGCACATTTGGGAATTCGATACTTAACTGTATCGTATTATTTCACTTTTTTAGCATCCTAAAACGATATGTAGTTTCCAAAGCACAATTGTGCATTCGATCATTACTTACATCTTATTGTCACATTTTATTTAGCATCATAAAACGATAAGTAGTTTCCAGAGCACTGTTGTGCATTTGATCCTTAGTTGCATCTTATTATCACAACCCACTCAGCACCACAAAACGATAAGTAGTTCGCAAAGCACATTTGGGAATTGATACTTAACTGTATCGTATTATTTCCCTTTTTTTAGCATCCTAAAACGATATGTAGTTTCCAAAGCACAATTGTGCATTCGATCCTTAGTTGCATCTTATTGTCACACTTTATTTAGCATCATAAAACGATAAGTAGTTCCCAGAGCACATTTGTGCATTAGATCCTTAATTGCATCTTATTATCACAATTTATTTAGCATCCTAAAACGATAAGAGGTTCCCAGAGCTCATTGGTGAATTAGATCCTTAATTGCATCGTATTATCACACTTTATTTATCATCCAAAAACAGGTAATTGCCAGAGCACATTTGCACATTCGATCCTCATCTGCATCTGATGATTAAATTTTATTTGACATTTTAAAGCCATTGGTCATTGCCAAAATTGACTTTTGTATTCGATCCTCAAGCACATCTTTTTCAATTTCATGTCCAAGTATGACTGTTTGCCAACCCCAGAAAAAACGCTCTCATTCTACCTTTAACCAAAGCAATGCCAAACCTTATTAAGTTAATTCTAAATGATTTATTTCTTATTATTCCTTGAAAGGATTTCTTACAATAATAATGCTAAACAATAAGTGCTTTTGTTTATTAAATTTAATTATTTTACCCCCTTCATCTTCATTTTCCTTTCTATTTCTAAACAAAATAGTGGGAAAGCTGTATC
This sequence comes from Morbakka virulenta, assembly GCA_003991215.1. Taxonomy (NCBI): domain Eukaryota; kingdom Metazoa; phylum Cnidaria; class Cubozoa; order Carybdeida; family Carukiidae; genus Morbakka; species Morbakka virulenta. Next base: position 27,046 of record RDPX01000307.1, read on the forward strand.
CCAATCTTAAACCGGCAAAGCCATAGATTCTACTTCCTAGTAAATTCTAAATTGCTAAATGTGTGACCTTTCCTGTTAGTCCCTTTTGTAAAAAAAAAGACAGCATCTATGAACACTACTTAACATTAGAAATATAATAGGACTAAAAGTAATTAACAGCAAGACGATTAAAATTCCAAGTTGATCTCGTTGTTGATCTTGGGTGGTTTGGATCGTATTCGAAGTCCTTTTCAGCACAACACCAGTGCACAGTGTAAGAAAAATTGCAACCAACGAAATCAACTGAAGGAAATGTTCTTGCTTGTATTTTATAGGTTTATAATATGAGTAGGCAATAGTAAATATCCCTGTTACCAAAATCAAATAGCCAAGGTTAGTTTTTGTTTCCAAACCAAAAAGGGCAAATCCAACCGAAAAGAGGAGCTTTTTTAACATTTCAACTACTTCCCAGTACCAGAACTGGGGTTTGTAGTTCTCATAACAAAATCTGGTAATGTACACTGCAGGATAATCTTCAACCAGTTTGTTTCGACTGTTAAGTAATATTCTATTGCTTTTCCAAAGTAATTTCAACATAACAAGTGGATAACAAATCAGAAGAAGAATACTGGCGTAACTGATATATACGTACGTATTATTGTGTGGGTGGCTTGAAGGGCACTGAGCTCTATAGTCCACTCGAAGATAGGATATACAGGCTGTTTTGCTTCGGTCAATGCAGACAGTATGACAATTAAAAGGCATCACTTGGAAAACTTTCTGACAAATAGATGGATATAAAACGAAATAGATCATTAGCAAGCAACGGAAATATAATTTTTGTAGGCGCCTAATCTCATCCCAATATTTAAGTGTTTTTGCTGTAAAGTTTGCATGAATAAACGGAAAGATCAAATGAAGCAGAAGAAGCAGTAAAACGGTAATGATTGACACTATCATTTGCTGGTAAACATCAAATTCCAATTTTGGATGAATACACCTTAACGAGGGCAAAGATATTATCTCTAAAGTGTAGGAGTAGAATTCAGTCGCGAATTTTACTATAATAGTTGGCCAGGCTAGCTTTGAAAGAAGAGAAATAATAACAGCAACAAGCTGGCAATAAGTAATCAATATCTTTGTGATTGATAGAATACGGTCTGACAGTGTCCTCATAGAACGTTTTAGAATAATGTTGCTTGCGTACCAGTTGAATATGACCAATAGCGTTAAAATAAAAATAACTGCAATTAGCTTTAATATTAAAATACTTTGTTTGGGACATTGAACACATCCGCTTACAGTTTCATAAAATCCGGTATTACAGACGGCACACAAAGGCCCTGTATAGTTCCTTTGGCATTTTGAATATATACCACCGAGGCAAGCCTTCTTTCTAGTACACTGAAAGACTGCTGGTAATTCTCTTAAAAACGTATTGCACGATATGTTGTAATCTACATCATGGTTGTCAAGGTTTTTTAAAAAACATTCATATCCACTCAAGGCAGCATTCTCATTCCACTGCCACCAGAATCCAGGAGCAAGTCGTTCAGAATCATTTTTACACTGTAATCCTTCTTGAGTACATTTTGTACAAGTGCCAAATCGATCACGCCTCGAGAAGTTAGGTAGGCAATAACAAGCTCTTGTACCCGCAAAGCGATTGGGATCGGTTCCTCCAGGACAAGTTTTGCAGTTCAAAATTGAGCGACCACCATGGTGATTCACAAACTGACCAAAATTACACCGTTTACAGTAACTCTGGGCTGGTTGGTCTTGATAAAAGCCCCCTTTTTGACATTTTTGGCACACTTCGTATCCTTTATTGAAATGCCCTGGAGAACAGGCAACACATCTTGTCAATGTTATCGGTACTGCAGCATTATACTTTAATTTTCCTTGGCATTCAAAACCTACAAACTTCAAAGATAGCGAAATGGAATAATCTAGATATTTAAGTTCTATACGATGAGCAGGGCTACAACGAATATTACAGACACACTCTTTCGTGATATTTAAAACTGCTAACTTATCGCAGCTAAGGTATATATCTGTATGCTCGTTAAAGTCAACAAGAGTCGAATGTGATATAGTTGAAATATCATTATCAAATAATGTGACAAATTTCACATGCTTTAATTTGCGAAAAGGTCTGGATATTTGGGTCAATTTGTTGCTGTGCAGAAGGATATTTTTAACTACCAAACCATCAAAAATATCGTCAGGTAAATGACTTATGTTATTGTTATTGAGGTATAAGGCATACAATAATTTCAATCCGGCAAAAGTTCTCCTTGTCACGCTCTCTATATTGTTCCTACAAAGATTAACAATCATTACATTTTTCGCATCTTCAAAGAAGTTATCCTCCAGGACTTTGATGTCATTTGAAGATACATCAAATAAAATTGTAACTAGGATTTTTTTGAATATTCCAACAGGTAAATTCTGTATTTTGTTGTTTCCCAGAAAAATCGATGCAATACTTGTAATATTTGAATATATCAGGTTCCTAATGTTATTGATAACGTTGTTTGAAAAATCCAACCTCGTCATGTCTTTCGGTCCGTTAATGACTGGTAACATTTCCAGCTCATTGAAAGACATGTCAATATCGTAAAGCTTTGTAGAATAAAACAATTCGCTAGGTACCTTTTTAAGCTTATTACCTTGCAGATTTATTACTTGTAAGTTATTTAAACCAAGGAGGGCATGAGGGTGGATATTTTTAGTCATACAGCCTTTAATGTAAAGGAACATCAATTGACGAAGAGATTTAAAAAATGATTCCGATATGTATGGCATAACAGTTCCAGAAAGGTCTAAATATATAAGGTTAGGTATGTTCCGGAATAAATTTACTTTGAAATTTCTTGGGATAGCAATTTTGTTTCTTTCAAGACCGAGTTTAAGCAGAGTCGGGAGATCAAAAGAGAGAAGTTTTTGTATTTCATGCAAATTCAAATTGTTATCTGATAACATTAGTATTTCTGCTCGCCTTGGCAAATAAAACCAATGTGAAATACTGTTATTTTTTAACAGTAAACTTCTTACTCTCGTCTTTCTAAAGAACAGTCGTTTTATGTCCAGGTGAGGATAATTCTCTATCTCGAAGCTGACTGTCTTATTTGTTATTTTGTGTAATGGGTTAATTGCACTTCCTCCTTCATAACTGCATAGCAAATGGTTTCCTGCTCTGAAATTGCACCTTCCACGAATACAGTATTTTGATAAAAGTAACTGAACAATAAACCACGCAAAAAATCCTTTGATATCCATGGTATGGTTGAAAAAGGGTAACCTGGAGATTAAAAAGGGTACGTACGGATTATTCTTGATGTAAACGTTGTAAAATACAAGTATGTAATAAAATAACATTTATTGTTTGTGGATCGATACGTAGTGACATGTGTGATCAATTAGACGTATATGGTGAACATTAATATACATTAGTTAAATCAATAAAAACGAATAACTAAAAGTTTGATCGGTGCTCAAATAATGGATGTTGTACTCTTAGCAATGATATTTCTTTTTAAAGTCGAAAAAGTGTTTAGATCTGTCGATTATACAAAAGCTTTTGATAAAGTTAAACACAATATTTGCTTTAAATATACACGATATATAAACAGGACTTCTCTGACAAAGATTCGGACAGTTGATAGACTTGTACTCAAATCAAAATACTTGTATTGGGATGGATAGAAATTTTAGCGAGTATACCAAGACTGAAAGAGACGTTAGACAAGGGTCTCCAGACTCTTTAAACCCTTAAAGTGAATTAAATTTAAGAACGCTAGATACTTGTATTTGTTACAGTGGAGGTGCAACTATAACAGATGTCCGTTATCCTGATGATTCAGTGGAAGAAAATAAAAGCAGAATAGTCCTGGTGAAAGCTGTTTTTACCAAACTTTTAAAAATTCTTAAAATTTCACTCTTGCTATGAAGATTAGGCTTAGAGTGGTAAATTGCTATTGTGTTCAGTTTTGACAGATGGTGGTGAAGTCTTAAATTTATCACAAGAGATGAATGGGCGTCTGGAAAGTTGTGACAGGTGTTCATTAGAAGAATGATGATAGCCCCCTGAACAGCGAAAATGACAAATATATAAGTTCTGGAAAGTGTAGGTAAATATCGACAACTGAAAGAGATAACAGTAATAAAAGTGAGATTTTTAGAAAATAAAGTAAGCAAGAATTGTGGAGTACCTTAGTAAGAAAGAACTGTGGAGTACCTCTAATAGGAACGATCAGTGGGGAAAGAAGGGAAGAGAGACAACGTATTACTTGGCTGTATTTTACTAAAATGTTTTCTTAATATTTATATTGCTATGCACTGATTAAATATTTTGTTATGACCATTTTAATGGGTTTTTTTAATAGCTTGGAAGTACCAAGAGTTCTATACTATTATTCTCAGTGAGTTCACAAATTCTAAGCTAGTTTTAACCAAAAGTCTGCACAGTTTTTTAATAATTGGTTATATTCTGCCTGTCTGTCTAATTCAAGAATATATTAAATAAACACAGTGACTCTGAGCCACTTTACCTCACACCAGATGTTGTTTCAAAATTATCACCTTTTAACACAGATTCTGTTTTCTTATTTAGTTCTTCCATTATTTTAAGACATTGCATCAGCTCAATATTAAATGGATCAATTCTCTTAAATATTGAATAGAACAACCATTTTCGAACACGTCAATCATAAGCGCACGTTAAGTCTGAAAAAATGTATACACGTCTTTATTTAACCTGAATGGTATATTTTGTATTGATTTAGTAATTGTTTGTTGTACCAGGGCCTCAATCTTTCAAGGATGATTGTCATTTCTAATTTTATAAAAGTACTTCCAATACTCAGCCCTCTGTAATTTTTGCTGTTCTTTCTCTTTCCCTTTTTTCCTTTCTTGTATAAGGGGTTCATCGTTGTCTTCCTCCACAACTCTGAAATAACTGTTTCTCCCCAAGCTTTGCGATACATTAAGTCAATAGCTGTAATATATGAGTCACTTCCTCAGCTGCCTTGATGAATTCTGCCGGTACAGGTGTTGCAAGTCTTCTTGTTCTTCAGCTTCATCGTATTTTGCTTTATTTTGTCGCATCTCGGTGGATTAATTGTTACCAGATTAATTTCTTTTATTTCGCCTTCGCCTGCTATGTCGCTCTCTGTCAGACGTTTGAATAATTCGGGAGGGTTTGATATTTCGATTGGTGGTTCGCTGGAAGGATCTGGATGAGTGAAATGGGTTTGCAAATGATTTCGTAATCCTGGACATGTCTTCTTAGCAGGCTTCTTAATTGTACAAGATGTTTTGCTCAGTCCATATAGCTTTTCAATATTCCTTGCTTCATAAGCTTCCTCGAGTTTAACTGCCTCATATTTATAATGTTGGTTTTGTAATTGGTAATCGTTTGCGAATCTTCTTTGTGACGGCTTTGAACTCCTCTGGTCGAGTGTGCCTATCAATATTGTCAAGATTGTTTCTCAATTTCACAAGTTCTTCATCATTCGCCCACAACTTAGTTTCTGTTGAATTTATTATACTCTAGAGTGTCTTTACAACAGCCTCTTCAAGAATGTTAACTAGTCTTCCACAGTCATTCACTCCTATTGATTGACATTCTAAGGCCTGGTATAATTTATAAACCTTGTGTACGAAATCTGATCCCAGATACTCTTCCTTCAATTCATTAATTTCATATTTTTTCGGTTTCCCTTTTTTCTTAACGAATCAGCTATAGTCAATTCTTCTTCTTGGTGTTCTGACTTTACAGACAAGGAGTCTATGGCCACTGTTGTTGAATGTATATGAACGTCTTACCCTGCAATCAGGTATATACTGATTTTTCCATTTACTATTGGAGATGTAATCCATAGTCTTTGAGAAATTACCAGTGTTTGAGTACCATGTGTCCTTATGTACCCTTTTATGTTGGAACCAGGTGTTTGAGAAGCAAAGTTCATTTGTTGTCAAGAAATCTGCAAACCTTTCACCGTTGTTGTTTGCATTCATATGGATGCAATTACTGCCCCCTAAAAATGTGCACAATATTCTGCCGTGGCATTCATGGTCTCCACAAACCACTGCCTTTTCTCTTCCAACTTACAGCATTTATTCAGGTCCTTATAAAATTGATCTTTTTGGTTTTCAGTTCCTTCCTCTGTAGATGCATAGGCTGATATAATGCCGATCTTCATCCTATAATACGTACAGTCAATCCACATCACACATGCTGATATATTTCCGATGTCTTCTATGCTGATCCATTTATTGGATTGAATGGCTATTCCAAATCCATCACGTCTCTTATTCTTATGTCCTGTCTACCAAACATTTCACACAAATGTTTCACCTTTTTCTTCATCTAGTAGAATTGGTATATTTATTGAATCATTTCCTAGGCGCCTAAGCTCTTGAAAACAACGGATGTCGATATTGGCATGTGTTATTTAGCCCTAATATTCAAACGAAATCAGATCGTCAGATGCTGTTAAAATATTGATGGTGCCAACTTTCCATTGATAGCATTGTTTTGAAGTAACAGTGCAGTTCCTACTCTGCAGCTTTGTTTGTCGAGAGTCAATTTTCAGTGCTCCTTCTACGATGAAATAAAGAGGTGGCCGACCAGACCTTTCCTTACCAGTAGTCAACTTTTCGACCCCAGTCTGGTGTACCACTGGAGGACGCACCCCTTGGTAACCCGCGCGATGGACGATGCTGTATGAATTAACTTCAGGTCGCATTTCCATTTTGTTCTGAGTTTGAGCATTGGTTTTATATTGGAGTTTTTCATCTCCTAAGTAGGTTGCCTCTCGACGCTATGGAGCTTTATTTCCCCCGATCTTGGTTTAATAGCTATTTAATCAATAGCTGGCTCCCTAAACAAGTACTATCACCGCGGGTCAGGGTGAACCTGGGGGCAATGGTAATTAAGAGGTCATTCCATCCTCCCCCAAAACCTGGAACTCCCGGATCAGACCTTTACCACTAGTTGTAGTTTAATTTCATATCCAGGACATGAGACAGACTAAGCCCCGCCGGATGTCAACCCGATACTTCAAGGTCTCAGGTTATAGATCCCAATGAACTACTACGTCTGTCAGATAATTTTTTTCACACAGTTTAAACTAAGCGAAAACACAATAGTTTAAAATGCATTTTGCCTTTACACCCTTTGCATTTTTACCCCCTTTAAAGGCAGTTTTCAGTCTTCAAAATGGCAGTTGCCCTTCGATTCCTTCCGTGCATGTTTTGGCATGATCAAAGCCAGTCATTTTCACTCGTTCTGCATTAAGGACCAAAATCGGAAGCTTTTGTGAGGCAGTGAATCAATGAGGGAAGTGAATTTAGAATGGATGTTTCTTTTTGCTGTCATACCTTGATTACCAGGCGTTTGGTGTAAACGTGTCAAGGAAGTGAGGAATAACACAAAGAGTGAAGTTCTTCTGTGTTATTGCAAAAGGAGTGTAGTGATAGGGATAAAAAGCAATACTTTCTGTGGGGGTAGCGAATGAAGTGAAGCAAGTCAATTCATTTAAATATATCCTTTGATGGAAAACAATTTTGGTTAATCAATCATTTTATGGATTCTGAGTATTGCTATTCATTATTTGCTTAGTCCATCATCTACCAGAAACACAGTAGCCAACAATTCCATGATCCATCCGAGTTTTCCATTCAAGAGACTCCTTATAAAAATATATAATCTTAGTCTATAATGGACATCAGTAATTTGAAAAACTATAAGAAAAAGGAAAAGACATATTGTAGTCTAAACCTTCAAGAAGAGTTAATTATTAAAGAACATGTAAGTTGTCCTTTGTAAGAAAAAAATTCAAGAATCTATTAGTGTCCTCATATCGATGGTAACTCAAAACAAAGAGCAGGGTTTTTTTCAGGTATAGTGAAACAAAATCCACGCCCTTTTTAAAATTTAGTGCAGAAACACCAAAAGCATTATGAAATCCACTATGTGAATGAAACCATAATATTATACCAAATAGTCTTTCTAATACATGTGTGCAACAACCATTCCCAATTAACCCAATCTCTTGATTGTACTCAATCATAATAGAACCAATTCTCATTTCACTTAGTATTTTTCATGCTTATAATTGATAAATCATTGTACTTTTTAGAATCTGATCATCAATAGTTGAATGCAAACTTTTCATGTCTGTAACATTGTCTTTTAAGACTTTTTTAAACCACCATATTTTCAGCGTATGATATATTCCAGTGAATAGATAAGCAACACCACTTATTTAATTCATCTGTATTTGCTTTATCAATGACTTTCTTTCCATTAAAAGTATTTTGTAATTTTTTATGATCGTTACTTATTACTGATCCAATGACGATATGATCATCTATTGTTCCTGATACAACCAATTAAGCAATTGCTGAGAAGGAAAGGAAGTTATCAAAAAAACTTACCCTCGACTCAAAAGGCAAAACCCAATTGCTTTTCATCGACCGGAAAACAGTAAAGTACATCAGATTGAATACCTGATACAATGCCTTCATTTATTAAGTTGCAATGAACAGAGATGGAATCAATGCTTCTTGAAATGTCTGGGAGCCTTACACTAAACCCAGCTAATTCTATTATATCTTCATTAAAACCGATAAAATTAGCAAAATCTCCAGAAGCTAGATCTAATCAATAACCAGATTCTAGATTTAAGTAAGCTTTTAGACGACTTGGTATGAAGGTGAGAGTGATTCCAGTCCTCGAATGATCATTACTTGGTAATGTCTGTAGATATTCATTTATCTCTGATTACGAAAAAAATTCCTGATGGAATGTTTTTATTGTCCAAGTAACGCCTGAATGATGACTACATTTTAGGGAGCTTATGGTATAGGTACTAGAGATGTTAAAACAAGAATGACCCATTTAAAAACCATCAAGTGCTATATAGTAATTTTTATTTCTGTCTAATATTATCTCAGGATTAAAAACGATTGTGAAATTGTAGTTTCTTAATTGTTCTTTTCCATCCGAAGAATTAACGAAAATTAGAAACTCCATTATTTTTATATTATTTACTATATTAACAATTTTTGCATGTATTTGTCATACTGATATTTAGAAATAACCTAAGATTTAGTAAATGGTCAAGAATTTCCATTATTTCGTTATGAATAATGACTGAATTGTTTCCTGCTTTTCTAGAATTTGTTAGTAAAGCCAATCGTTTGATGAAATCTTCAGGGTTTACGTAATTAATCTGACCTCGGGTAAGATATAATTTACTTAAAGACTTATGCTTGATTATAGTAACAAATTCAAACTGTTAAATATGTGCTTTTTGGTCCAAATTTAAACTGCTAAATATGTGCTTTTCTCTTTGACTATATTTTTTATTTAAACCTCTTCGTTTACAGGTCTACCAAATTCCGGTCTCCTTTTTCTGCGTAAATGACCTGTCCATCTATTTGAGTCTCGACAACAAATTCATCAATAAATTTTTGTGAGTTAAGGAGAATTTGTTCTTAATTTATTTTATTATTGACCTTATATGTTTCCCAATGCAATTGCTTGTACCTCCGTATACGTTTACCGATTGTCTTTTTCCCTTCAACGAGTATTTTGATCCTATCTCTATATTTCTGAATCGTATTGATTTTCTTATCTAGCACTACTTCTTTTTATGGCTAGATAAATAAAAGTAAATTGAAATGCGATAAAAAAATGAAAAAGTCGTTAGATAAGATCCCTTATGATGAAATGCCAAAATGGGGTATGGTACCTAGAAATGTTATCAATAGAAATCTGCGTCAGTTGACAAAGGGCGCAAGAAATTTACAAATTCCTTAATTAGAGGATACGAAAGTTATTTCGATTCTAAACCTGACCAGGATAAAACATGCGCTCCACAATATTGCTGTATTACTAGTTCCTCTGGATTACTTCACTAGAAGAGTGGACATCGAAAGAAGATGAAGTTCATCACTCCCATGATTTGGCGTGAACCAACAGATCACATTTCTGACTGCCCTTTTTGTTTGACGGAATTCAATCGTGGAGTTGGTAATGCGAGGTGTGTCACCAAATATGCTGTCGTCAGGCAGGCTACAACATTTTTGTGTGGTTTTAGTAGAAAATTTTCTGGATAAGCCTATATATAAGCTTAGGTTCCTTTCATTTCAAAATAATAATCTTTGTTTAAAAATTGCAATCTTTGTCAATTTTTTTTTAACATTTGAAGAATATTCAGATCATGGCAGTCGATTCTCATTTTGTTTCAAGTCAGCTATTCAACCAGTACCACACAATGATGATGATCTACCAGTTCCTAGTACCTCTCAGCTGAAAGAAGAACCACAATCATTCAGTGAAGTTGGTGACTCGTATAAAGCTTCAGATGACGAAGCAGAGCTTTCAGGTTCAAGTTCTGATGTACATCTCATCACACAGCCTGAGCGTAATGACCTCGCAAGGGATTTAATGTTTTCAAGGCAGCGCTTGGAATTCTTAGCTTCCAGGTTGAAGGAATGCAACATGCTTCACTCATCCACAAAAATAACATCATTCCGTACATGAAATGTAGAAATGACAAGGTTTTTCTGAATGATAGGCTCTATACGTCACTGCAACGATGTTGCTGGTGTAATGAGTGTTATGAACATTAGATATACCAACAGTGAATAGAGACTATTCATAGATTCCTCGGTAGCTATCCTAACAGCAGTTCTACTGCACAATGAAAATAAAAATCCAGGCATACCCATTGCACATGCTGTTGGCTTACTAGAAACATACCATACAATGCACAAGGTGTTAGGCATCATCAAGTATACTGAACATGAATGGGCTATTTGTGGAGACCTCAAGGTCATTGGGCTGTTACTAGGCCTACAAAGCGGCTTTCTAGACATAGCTGTCTTTTGTGTATGTGGAACAGCCGTGCTGACGATGAACACTACCAACGAAAAATCTGGCCAAAATGCAAGAAATTTCAGCCCGGAAAAGAGAATGTGAAATTTATCCCACTTGTAAAGCCTGAAAATATCCTCCTCCCTCCATTGCATATCAAACTAGGGCTTATCAAGCAGTTTGTGAAGGCCATGGATAAACAAAGTTGAGGTTTTAAATTGCTTTAGGAGATGTTCACCAAGGTCAGTGAGGCAAATTTGAAGGCTGGGGTTTTCATCGGACCGCGAATTCCCAAAACTCCTCTCCGAAAAGGAACAGAGAGCTTGGAAATCTTTCCAGGCTATAGTTCTTAACTTTCTTGGTAACAAAAAGTCAGAAGACTACAAGAAGATTGTGGAAAACATTTTGGACGACTTTCGAAGCATGGGCTGCCGAATGTCACTTAAGATACACTACCTGCACTCTCATCTGGACTTCTTCGCAGAAAACCTTGGTTCATTCAGTGATGAACACCGAGAACATTTCCATCAGATCATTGCGACCATTAAGCACCGCTATCAAGGTCTCTGGAATGCCAGGAGACTCTTGCTGGCTTCTGCAAAGAGAGACAACAAGTGCTCATCGCCGAAAGTCCTGCACGTTTTTTGAACTCTGACTGTTCATTGAAGTTCTCTTATTGAAACTATTAAATGCTTACTGACAATGAGTTTTGTAATTCTATTTAATGATGGATTCTTTTAGTTATATTAATGTGTTGTACACAAAGGCGACTGGAGCACTTTCCATATTTATGCCTTCATTATAGTGAATACTTGCAAATTTTTGCTGTCTTTTCTTGTGAATTTTGCTTGTTTTTATGATATAATTTTGAGGAAATATTCATTTGTTTTCGAAAATATAGTTAATATTTAGGAATAATGCTGAAAGCAGTTTGCAGACACATATGACAGTCCTCAAGCTAGTGGATGGGAAAGCATGATCACATGACTATACACAATATTAGGCTACCTCACGAAAAAAAGCCACATCACCACAAAATAGAAAGTAAACGGTAGAATTGTTTTTACACGCAGATTCGGAATCAGAGGATCAAAATTACCCAGAAAATGTATCTACCGTTCAAGTGGCAAAACTTTTAAAAATTTTGTAGAGCAGTGTTATTAAACGGAGATGCTATAAATATCAACTGATGTTGTTATTATTTTGCATGGTGTGAGAGTATCAAACAAATACTTTGGCTGATCAGTTCAACATCCAAATGAAAAAGGTCCCACAAAGAGAAAAATGAAAAAAAATGTACAGAAGAGTTACGGACCATTTGCAGTTGAAAAATCAGTTAATTTATGTAAACGTGATATTTAAAAATTTGCATTATACACTTTATTGAAATCAAATTTCTTAGTCTTATCTGGTTAGCTATTGATATCTGTTGGCTGCAAAATAACGAAACTTGAAAGGAGAGAATTCAAAAACCATAGATGGGAAAACTAAAACTAAAATCATACCTGTTAAGTAAACAGAGAACCATCAAGAGTCATGGTGTGAACAAATGTGTGGCAGGCCATGCGTGGAATGAGGCGAGAGAAAAAGAAGGGTTTTACAGCCTATATGTGTGAAAACAAATAAATATGATACGAGAAAGTCAATGTACGACTTGCCTTCTAAACATTTCAGAATAAACGACTTCAGATGTTCAAATCAGTCATGTACAAGCATATCAACGAGATTTTTTTAAAAACAGTTCAAAGGATTTTTATCAGAATCGAGTTATAATATCAGCACGAGGGAAATGATTGATTATTTCTATTCGAGAGCCTTGCAAGGCTGTGTTTAGGATATACCCGACGATGGTCTTGTTAGCATCGACATCTGTAAATGTTACCCGAGCATATTATTCAACGATACTCGACCTATTTCTTTGTACTCCATTCATGATGTTGTCGAACCATTCAATAGTTCTTTTAATATGAACTATTGTTTATATTAAAAGAACTCTTGGCTGTGCTGGCCAGTGTTGAGGAATACCCGCAGCAGCGTCACCTTGTAGTCATGCAGTGCATGTGATTCTTTGACTTGTATTGTTGTGTATTCAATGAACTGATACCGCAAGTTCTAGGAACTTGTGTTATTTAAATTAACAAATTTATCTTGAGTTGCATTGTTATGATTGGTTACCTATTGTCATATGATTCTGACATGGTATAACACGTGTACGTAAAAACCAAGAATTTGTTTCTGATTGTGAACGTTGAAATAACTGAGTAAATGAAAATGGATAAAGAAAACTGTGTTTCTTTTATTGTGGAGTAGCCTGTAAATCAAATCAAAACGAATCAGTGGAGTGAGGGTCAAATATACCTCACAGCCAGTACAAGTATTTTCAAAATCTGTCCAACTTTTTTATTTTATAAGTCTGATTGTGTCATAAAAGCAACAAGGACATTTTTTGCTACGTCATGGAAATCTCCTTATGATGACATGTGAAAATGAAATTTTTCTATCACAATAATATGAGTAATATTAAGCTTTCAGGTACAAACTTTAAGGTGTCGACATTGACAAATATTAAGAAATATTTTATGTTAATATGATAGTTACAAAACAACTGCACAGCTTTCAGCAGAACAACCAAGCTTGGTTACATGAATCAAGAAAAGATTAAAAAATAGATATTCCGACAAACTGTTACGTGATTTACAAACAGTTCATAGCAAGTTTGAGAGTCTAAAAAAAAGGTATTTGACAATCAGAGTATCTAAATAGGGTCGACGTGTGAAGAACTAGATTCTCACTTCAAATGGCATTTATCAAACAGAAATAGCAAGGTATTCAAATTTAAGAACAAGGACTCATAGATATAAATACTAATTGATGCTTCAAGTAACGGGATGAAGAGTTTAGAAAAGGTAGAAAATACAAACATTGAAGAATATACTGAAAAACATAACAAAGCGTTATTAAACATTAAATGAAATCCAATATGGAGACAAATAAAGATGAAATACAAAGTCAATCTTGCAAATAAAATACAACTTGAAGAGAGAAAGCCAAACTAGAGAGAAAATTAACCACAGAAGATGATACGAAAAATAAACATTGGTTTATTAATAGCATTATTGAGTTCACACTGAGCCAAGGTACAAAAAACGTTGGAAAGAAGAAACATAGGTTAAGTTAGGATGAGAAGAATCAGGAAAAAAACAACAATTTATTTCGAGTAAATAACTTTCATTAAACAGATTATCCTTTACTTTTTAAAATATTTCTATCCATTTCATGTAGAGAAAATACATTCTTTTCAATGATCCTTATATGCTAACATATACAGATTCCTTGCAATGATTTTTAGATAGATTTCAAAGCAATGAAATCATTAAAAGATATGAAAAATGCTTTTGTTTCAGAGCGATACTATAATATTACTATAATATACTATAATATTATAATATAATATTGGCAACCTCCTCGTGGTCCAGCCTGCAAGTACCAATCTAACTTTGGGAAACTAATGCCAATACCTGAACAACAGAGACAAACTAGACAATCTAACGACATGTCAAAGATACATGAACCATCTGGTCCAGCTATCCTTCAATTAAATGTAGAAGGCCTTACACGACCAAAATGTGAAGTCATTCAAAAAATCGCCATGGACAATTCAATTTCCGTTATTCTACTGCAAGAAACACATGCCACCAATGACGACAAAATCAAGATATATGGCTTTTCTCTCATTGGTTCAATCAAACACTCTAAGCATGGTATTGCCACTCTTGTACGTAACGACCTTCCTTCTGTTGAAATTGGCCGCAGTAATGTTGATAGTNAGAGAGAAAGCCAAACTAGAGAGAAAATTAACCACAGAAGATGATACGAAAAATAGACATTGGTTTATTAATAGCATTATTGAGTTCACACTGAGCCAAGGTACAAAAAACGTTAGAAAGAAGAAACATAGGTTAAGTTAGGATGAGAAGAATCAGGAAAAAAACAACAATTTATTTCGAGTAAATAACTTTCATTAAACAGATTATCCTTTACTTTTTAAAATATTTCTATCCATTTCATGTAGAGAAAATACATTCTTTTCAATGATCCTTATATGCTAACATATACAGATTCCTTGCAATGATTTTTAGATAGATTTCAAAGCAATGAAATCATTAAAAGATATGAAAAATGCTTTTGTTTCAGAGCGATGCTATAATTAGATGAATTGACTTGCTTCACTTCATCGGCGAGACACAAAAGGCTTTGCTTTTTAACCCTATCGCTTTATCCCGTTTGCAATAACACAGAAGAACTTCACTCTTTGTGTTATTCCTCACTTCCTTCACAGTTTTACACGAAAACCCTGGTAATAAATGTATGAGAGAAAAAAGAAACATCCACTCTCACTTCACTTCCCTAATTGATTCACCTCACAAAAGATTCCAATTTTGTTCTCCAGTGCAGAACGAATGAAAATGACCGGTTTGATCGTGCCATAACATACACACAAGGAATCGAAGGGCAACTGCCATTTTGAAGGCTGAAACCTGTCTTTAAAGGGGATAAAAATACAAAGTACTTTTAAAAGGGGTGTAAACGCAACCTTTATTTCAAAAAAATGGTGTTTTCACTTAGTTTAAGTTGCATGTGAAAATATTATCTGACAGCTATAGTAGTTGGGTGGCATCTTGGCTTGTGGTTCCTTAACTAAAAAAACCACAACATTTACGATCTTTTCTATCATACGGTTTTGTGTAGACAATTTAGTAGCTCTGTAAATACTTTCAAAAGCGCATTGAAGAGACAACATCAATGATGTTTATGGCATCTCTCTCTATCGTGGTGTAAAAACCTTTAAGGAATCTAGTCTGCTTCACGAATGCTATTAATATATGTTAAAGAGAAATATCTTAACACTGAACCGTTTTTAAATCTGTACGTATTGTTATCATGGCCTTACTCTTTACCATCTGAAGGGAGTGAAAACGCAAAGTAGATTTCAAAAAATTGTGTTTTCGCTTAAACTGTATGTGAAAAAATTATCTCACGGCCACAATAGTCACTGATTCTATGGAACAGTATAAAAGACAAAACTGTGACTTAAGCCAAGAGAAGACTTAACTTCAGACTTACAGAAATTTAAGTCACATGAAAAGTATTGAGAAGACAATATGTTACACAATCTAGCTATTTTTGCTTCCTGAAAGAGGGTACGAAGGTTCCATCTATACTAGGAGCAATCAAAAAAAATATGGGGAAATTAATCGTGCAGGGCTACAAACAATTATGTTATTGTAAGTGCATTTAATGGAGAAATCAAGAAATTATGATATTTCAGACAAATAAAGTAAAGAAAAATTAATTTCGTTTGTCACTCCTTTCCTCTTATTATTAAGCCAATATTGCAATCACTTTCATGGAAATATACTAAGCAATACAATTTGTTTAACTAGCATTAACATAAATGATTCTTGCTTACCGTACTGCTAAGTTTCCCCTCCGTCTTGTTTCTACATTTCACTTCATTAATAACAAACGCTGTTCTGTTCTATTTAGCCAACGTCTTTCAGCATGATTGATTTTGGATTTAAAATCTTTAAAATTCTTTTCTTCAAGATTAAAACAGCTTTTGATATTTAAATTATGACCATACCGCAGCATTGATATATATGGCGTTGTGCACAGTAAGCAAATTTTATTCCTTGACGAGTTTATTAAAGTTAAATGTTAAATCAAAGGTTATTTGTGAGGTTTTTTCAAGTACCATATCATTTTCCACGCATCAATACTTTTACCGAGGAGAGCACTCTGAGTCCACTCCTCTGCTAAGCTTATTTCCTCCCATATTAGAAATATCAGCAGAAGTAAATAAAACAAGAAACATCCAATAGGAACTTATTCAGTTAAATATTTTAATTTTGACACCTTTCCTCCTTTTTGATTTCATCCCTTTTCACTACGTGTATCTATCTATCTTAGATTAAATGTTCCCTTACCCTGGAAATCTTTTTCAAAAATATTGCTTTCGAGGGTGGAGGCTTATTTTAATTGTACTAACTCGTCACATTATTTGATACCATCTTCTTGTATCTTGAAGGACGTCAGTGGTTCCTCTACCAGGTCTGTGTATGGCTTGTACAATTTCCTCGTGTAAGCTATTTTTAATTGATTCCCACCCAACTTCACATTGTACTTTCCCGATCTTTACAAACTGGCTTAAACTGGAGTGGTGGCGCGTATGTGACTTTGGTGATGGTGAATTTCCACGTTTTATGCTAACAGGCCGTTGAAATCAGTCATCAAATTTTTGTTTGCTTTGTGTCTGACGCCTGTCTGTGAGTTGTTCCATGACTGTAGTGGTCTCCTCAAATAATTTGAGGTTGGAAACGTTTTGCCTTTCTTAAGTATGTTGTCATCATTTCGTTTGAGATAGGTATTATTGCTATAGTCCTTGTGAACCGTATTATGGCTCAAACCATTTATTTACAAATTTTCCACCTTTTCTATCTGCTCAAACAAGGTTTTTCAGTAGACCCCTTTCACCGTTCACCGTAGGCTTTGTTTTGTACTTCTTGTCCATCTTTGATGTTATTGCTAACATCTCCTAATACCTTTTGGAGGATAGTACTCAAGACGTTGACTTTATTTCGATTTCCTCGACACTAAAGCTCTTCCGTTATTGATGCATAAATGCTGGTCACCGCGAAGCTTGCGGGTAAGTTTGCTTCGCGATGGCACATGACAAAGACTGCTTCGTGGAGACATGAACGTATGTTGTACAAGCAAACAAAATATGATGCAGGCATGCAGGTCGATTTTCCTGATCTTTCAAATATTTCACAAGACAGTCCTTTACCGTCCTACTCTTTAGTTAGATGAGGTCATTGGCTTCAAGCTGTATGCACTCTTCACTTTCTGGCTAGTTCGTGTCATTCGCAAGAGTGCTTCTGCAACAATATTGACGATGCCTATTTGCCTCATCACTCCATCAGAAATCAATACAGTGTGAAGTTTTTTCTCGGAAAGTGCATTCACCTTTTGGCATCGTTCAAATTTTGAAACAGAAGAACTAAAATCATGAAAACGCCTCTCCAGATAAACCTTTTCCGGAATTTTTCTTTGATCTTAAAAAACTGAGATCTTCAGCAAGCGAGTGGGACGCATCACTGTCACCAGTACCGAAAACCAATATTCTAATAATACGCATATGTTTTCACCTATCACGAACGACTTGCAGTTTTTGCACTGAAACAAAATAAGTCTGTTTTAAGGAATAGATATTTACTGGAGCATATGTATTGTACATCAAATGCAATAACAGTACATGCTATTTGTATACACTTGCAGCTATATAGTCATGGCCAAGGAATTCACAACAGGAGCAAATTTTTAACACTGTTTGCTTCGATTGAAATGAAATCCTGTATTCTTAAGTATGAAAGAACAATCATAATAAAGTAGAACTAACTGAAAACAGAACAATATGACAAATTACTATCGATGTTTCCTTACATACAAGAGCCAAGAATTTTTTTGTTTGAGTATTATAAGACGTCGTTTTCTATTACAATCAATTTTACAGTTTGTTGACAATTCTTACTATCTTCGATGAACAAAATGGTTTAGAATTTTATCTTATGTTGAAATATAACTGATATTATTATAATCATTATTTATTATTTGCTCTAGCTTAATTCTACTTCACTAGCCTAAGCCCTCAGTTCTACGTATCTGTGTGTGAAACATGCCAAGAAATCTTTACTGCTTCTTTGCACTCAATCAGTGGCTTTTCCCATGCGCAACTGGTCACGGAGTTTCTGTTTCTTGTAGCAAACATTTCCCCCTGCACATACGTTGATTCCGTAGCCAATCAGCTTCGTATTATGATGTACGGGTAATGTATAATAAACATTCAGCCATGCTATCAGCACTATATTTACCGGTGACGGTCCTCAAACTTAATTTCCCAAGGGATCTCTCTTTCTTGAAACAGTTTTCATTTCCCTAATTCATGGAGAAGCATTATTTCGGGTATTTTTTTAGCCCGTACAAAGATCCTTGGCTGTAAACGTATAGGTTTAGGTTGATTGGCAAATACTAATACTGCATCCCTATACTGATACTCAAAAAACACAAAATCAGAATCTATCCTATGTATGTAGTTTCTCAAACTAACGAGGCAGTTGGATGATGTGTATGTCGGTTTTCTTCAATATTTGAACCCGCTTACTATTTGCAGGCTCAGGCTTATTATTATCGTGGCTTTTTGTCTGTAAATATTGATCATCCAAATTCCCCGAATGTGTCTCGTTCTTTGAAAGTTGCCAATAAACTTAAGCTAATTGGCAAAGGGGGCTTGAATAGTGTTTTTTCCAGAAATATAGCATTGTTGACTCAGGGAAAACTTTTACTGTCCTGTAGTGCATTTACTGAACCAATTACATGCATTTCAAGCCCATAACAAAGTTCGCCATATAGAAGTACAACTGGTCTGTTAGTAAGCTCTGTACCAAGGCTAAGGTAAATTGGGTAATAGATAGTAGGTAATAGGAGCAGCTTGCGTTGTCCATAAAATGTGGCTAAGAGAGCGCCATTAACAGGAATGACAATACTCTGCCTTAAAAAAACAAAAAACAACATTTACAATAGCTTTTTTGTACAACACTCTCCTCGGTGCTCAGCTCTATGTGGCTGGACATCCTACATGACAACAAAGTTTTACTACCACTTCGCAGTCAACATTGGTCTGTGTCATCCGTCCTGGATTTGCCAGGATCTTTTCACAGAGAGAACTGGTCTCGCAACTTCTGTTTTATGTGGCATTTTTCATAGTCTTTATACACTTTATTGTCTGGTCTAGTATCTTCGTGTGTTTTTTAAGGATAATGTGAAATCAACATCAAGCCTTGCCGTCAGCACCCGACCCATCAGATGACTTTTTCCTTACGGAAATAATCACTTCTCCGCTTCCTGTAGAATTTCATTTAGCTCTCAACAAATGTCCCTTGACAATTGAAAAACAGTTACTTTTTTATTCTGGTAAATGGAATTGTAGGTCATCAGACAGGTTTCTACGTTTAACTAGTTACGAAGCCTTATCACTGAGGATGCTAGACGCGTAAGGGAGATCAAGAAACGCATAGTCCTGGCTAAGTCACCCTTTTCAAGCTTAAAAACATTTGGCTGCATAAGCTGGATAGCCAGATACATCCAGTCGAATACCTATGGTACAGATGAGCAGTTTGATGGAGCGGTTGATGGAGAAAGCTGTGCATTACAACGGCACAGAGCTCTTGAGTATGACACGAGAAAAAGGAAATAGTGGCCTACGTCCATGGAGCATATGGCACCCAGAAGAAGAAGAAGAAGAAATGGAGTTATACCCCAGTGTAAATAGATCTAAATCAATAAAAAATCAAAAATAATATTTCACTCTGAGAAAAGGTGGATAGTCAGTTTAATGCAGAGGGCTACTCTTTATGTACTTTTTCCTTTATACTTTTTTACTCCTTCTATATGTTGGTTTCCTTTCCCTCCGAATTCTGTTTTGAAAGACGTACAAATTACCATACCCTGGGACATTCACCTAGCAGTAGTGGTTCACTAACTGGGAGTGATCAGTCTACTGACGTTACTCTTGTTTTGTCATCTCGAAGTGCACAAAGACAAGTGGCAGAAAAAAAGAGATGGATAAATTTAGTTAGACAAAATTTAGAAAGGCACCATAACAAGATTAGTAAACATCCAGGGCACTCTCCTGAAGAAGATGGACTTGTTGTCAGTTTCCCCAGAAGAGACAGGGACCCCGCCAAATAGTCATAACCAGTAGTTGGCTATGGATCTCAGAAATTAAGTAGTTAAAAATGTGGGTGAAGGTTTCCCTGAAAATAAGGATGTACATTATTTAAGTTAATAATGATGATGGAGACAAAGTCTCTTGGACAACATTCATTGGAAAACAATTAGAAAAAAAGGGATTAGAAGTTAAGGATAGCAACATGGAATGTTCTAATTTGTTTAAACCCTGCAAATTTTACAATGTACAAGAAAGAGATAAACTATATGTAATACGATGTATAATATGATATGATATTCTGAGGCATTCATTATAACAAGCGTGGTGTAGTAGGGCTATGGAAAGAGTTAATTGATACAAAGTCGGTTACGAGGTGCATCGTAACATAACAGGGAAATACAGATTACGTGGATTGGTGACACAGACTGTTGCGGTTTCTATGATGCGATATGACACAATTAAAGCTTCATCCACGTTGTGTGTCCAGGTAATTCAGCTTTAAAAGCTGAAGCTAAAAGCTAGCGGATTACCCTTGGGCAAGGTCTAGTACCCATAGTTGGGCAATCTATAGACATTTTTAGGAACTGGGAAGCTTTTCAAATGTGCCACGCAGACGATACCAAATTATGGTACAATAGCTGGGATAACCAGCTCAGTACGAGCACTGCCCCTATAGAAAGTAATTGCAACCTACTATAGGTATTAACTGCAAAGTAATCTATGGCACAGATCCTCAGAAAGTCAAAAAACAGCTTGAAAACGATTGCTAATATAACTGGCAATTCCTCGTTCTGTAAGGGAAGTCATGTGCGACAGGTGACACCAGACCGTCATCAAGCTACTGTCAGCAACAACACACAGCTAAGGATAGGAACATGGAATGTCCAAACTGTGTTCCGAAAAGGAAAGCTAGAAAACAAAAAGCAGAAAATGGGAGGGATGAAGATAAATATATTAGGACTGTCGGATATCAGATGGTATGGCTCAGATCGTATAACATCCGATGAGTTCACAATGCTATATTCTGGAGGTACTAATCATCAAAATGGAGTCGGCCTGATTCTAGATTCTGAAGGCTCTGAAGGTTTTTGATATGGCAATAGTTCAAGCCTACGTTTCTACAGCAGACAAGGACCCAATTGATGTTGAAACATTTTATGAAAGCATTCTAAAAGTGATTAAACAACTTAAATCTCAAGAAATCAAGGTACTAATGGGTGTTTTTAATGAAAAAGTTGGTCAGGACAGAATAGATAAGAGTCGGATCGTTTGGAATTGGGGAAATCAAGGATAGAGGGGGAAAGACAGGTAGAATGGTGGAAAGAACACAACCTAGTATTGACGAATACGTTGTTAAAATCATGTAAGTCAGTGCCAGGCGCAGACTGCGAAAGTGACCATTTACCTGTCATTAGAGAAATGAGATTGAAAATAAAGAAACTGAAGTAAAATACAAAATCATCAAAGTATCAGGTAAATGTATTGCAATCTGATCAAGCAATGAAAAGGAAGTATGCAGTACATGTAGAAAACAAGTTCACAGCACTCGAAGATACAACAGATGCTGAAAACGCATGGGAAAAAATAAAGGAAGCTATCCATGAGGGAGCTGCGTAACATATTCAAAGAAACAAAAAGAAAAAACATAAGAAATGGATAACTCTAGAAATCCTCAACCTAATGAAGAAAAGAAGAAAATAAAAAATTGGTGAGACAACCTGCAACAAAAAGAACTGATAATAAAAAATGATAAAAAAGAAGTGAAATGAAGCCAAAGATACGTGGATCAATGTACAATTCAAATAAATCGAAGACAATAAAACTAAAGACAGTAGCTTTGTTCATCGAGAAATCAGAGATATAACTGGAAAAAATCAGTCAGTTAGTTCAGGATGTATCATATCTAAAAGTGGAAAAATTTTGATGGAAAAAGAAGAGATACATGATCGCTGGTCATAATATATTGAAAGCTTGTACCATGACGAAAGAGGTCCTCCCCCGACCATAAAGAATGATGTTGAGGGTCCTTTGATCCGAAAAGCAGAAGTGAGGCAAGCAATGAAAAAGAAAAAACATGATAAGCCCTACGGTCCTAATGATATACCTATTGAAATGTTAACAGCCTTAGGAGAGCTTAGAAAAGTCTATATTCATACCAATACCGAAAAAGGCAGGCACGACCGAATGTGAACAACATGGAAGCATGGAAGTCTAATGAGTCATCTGACGAAAGTTCTTCTGTGCATATTAATGAAGAGAACGAGAAAAAAGCTCCATCCAGAAATGTCACACACTCATTTTGGGTTTTTGCCAGAAAAAGGTACACGAAATGCAATTTTCGCATCCAGAATGCTTATGGAAAGATCATTAGAAGTACAAAAGGAGCCTTATCTATGTGTTATTGATTACTCAAAAGCCTTTGACAAAGTGAGACATGAAGATTTGTTTGATATCATCTCCTGTCTCAACATAGATGGCAAAGATATGAGAATTCTAATAAATCTTTACTGGGAGCAAACTGCAGCTGTTCGGACCGATCAGGAACTCAGCGCTTACAAACCAATCCTTCGAGGTGTAAGACAGGGATATGTAATATCACCGGAACTTTTTGATATCTATAGTGAGGTGATACTGCGTAACATTAGCGAAATAGATGGTATCAAAGTTGGGGGTGAAAACCTAAAACACCATCGATACGCTGCCGACACTGTACTGGCTGCCGACTCTGAAGAAAACTTAAAAACTTTTTGAATGAAGTGGTGGAAAAAAGCAGACAGAGAGGTATGGAATTAAACACTAAAAAACAGAGTATATGGTTATATCAAAGTGGGCGACAGTACCTGTTTGCACGATCGAGTGTTCAGGTGAAAAATACAAAAGGTGAACAGTTTTCAATATCTAGGAAGCAGAATAACATCAGATGGAAAATGTTTGTCCAAAATAAAAAGCAGAATTGCAATATCAAAAAACACATTCAACAACTTGAGAACAATCTTTACCAACAGGAACATGAGAAATGATACGAAGATCAGAACACTGAAGACATATGTATGGTCTGTATTAATGTATGGATGCGAAAGCTGGACTCTTAGCAAGGATCGGGAAAGAAGACTAGAGGCAGTTGAAATGTGGTACCTAAGAAGGATCCTAAATATATCGTGGCTGAAGAAGAAATCAAACAAGGAGGTGATGGAAACAGCAAATTACAGAAGATCGCTCATAAAGACAATCCATAAGAGACAGCTTTAATTTCTGGGACACTTATGTAGGAAAGACGAACTTGAAAAGAAGATGCTATGTGGCAAGATAGAAAAAAGTAAGGACAGGCAGGGAATAACATTCATAGGCACTCTCAATCAATGAACAACGCAAAACACCATAACAAAAGCCGAGATGATAAGGAAGATGGACAACAGGTATATTTGGCGCGTTATGGTCGTCGATGTCTGTTGGAGACCTGACACTTAAAGAGGAAGAAGATACGATATGATGACGAAAGTAGTTCACTTTGGTTTGTTGAGAAAACTGTTTTTCGTCATCATATCGTATCTTCTTCCTAGCAGACATAGCCAAGGTAGCATCAGCAAAAATTAGATAGATTATATTTTGATAAATAAAATTTTGTAACAGAGTAATCCAACCACAAACATACCCCGAGCAGTTGTAGGTTTTGATCACAACCCAATGATAATCAAGATGTGCCTTCAATGAAGACTAAAGAAAAAGCAAATATCTAAATAACTGGACGCGAACCTATTCCAACTAGATAATCACAAAAGAAAGTATGGAATAAAAGTACAGGATCAATTGGAAACGTCAAACTTTGAAAGAACAACCCAAGGTAAGTATTATTGATAAAGAACAGAAAAAGCTAAAAACATCTAAAGTACCTGCAACTAAGAATGTCCTACCCAAGATGCAGAAGGTGGTAAAAAAGGCATTCGTGACAGAAGACAAGTAAGTAAAGACAAGTAAGGCGAGAGAATAAGAGGAAACATGACTTATGACACAGACAGAGAAGTATCGGAAAATGCTATTTATAAATCAAGGTATGGCAATGTGATAAAAAGGATGTATTAGTCAGTTACATGATACTTGGAGAGGTGCCCAATCACAAATTAACTTTGTCATCGAATGTGGAGGGATAGCAGCAAAAATAAAAAGGACTCTTAGGGTCATGAAATGTTCTAAGGTTGAACGTATTAATAAAATTAATAAAATACGTTACTAGTATACTTGACTATTTCTGAAGGCATCCCACATGCTCAAGAATCCGCACAAATTTTCTAAAGTTTGTCGAGACCAATTCCTTATTTAAGTTAACACTTAAACATTTCTCGCTTAAGGCTTGATCATCTATACAACAAACACAATTTTCCATAAATCTTTATCGTTACAGTAATTGTTGAAATACTTTCTAAGGAAGTGAGCTAATCAATTTTTTGACATATCGAAACGAAACAAACTCCTCTTGGTATCTCCTGACGACAGCATTCTTCATTCTGTGGTCTGGCATTATCTGACTCTTTCGTGGTCAAATGTTTTTTTTCATACCACTTGTCAACATATTTTGTGCACTTGCTTATGGGGTCTATTTTATTGCTAACAACATAATTTGGAACAAAGCTGCTAAGAGAGAAAACAAAAATATATTTCAGGGGGATATCTTACTTCCAGCTTGATACCAGTGTTTTTAGCACCAGTGAGCAGAACACTGTAAACTTATATTGTTGAATTTCATTTGCTTTAGAAGATGAATATAGTAGTTTTATTGCCGTAGAAAACTTAACAGAGGTGTAAGGCATGAAATACTCTTTCTATTTGAGATCAATTTTTATTAATTTGCTTGGATTGTCAGCTTCATTGGCAACTGCTGTACCTAAAAACATTTCAAAAAGCTAACGTATCTTCCCCCCCTAATACATCTGGCGCAAAAGACATAGTGGGTGCATCCGTTTGGAAACGAGTCAGGTACAACAATAGTATAGAAAATAACCATAATTTAATAATAGAATAACCAGTGACATGCTTGACCAATAAATCACATGGTTTAATTACTTTGGAGGTATATAGACTCAACATAGTGACTGAAAACGATTCAAAACATTAGCAATAAACTGCCAAAATTCAGTAGCACGCGAGGCCTGAGATTTATTTTCAACTCATCTACTTTGATAAAACGTAAATGTAAAGAAATCTGACCTATTGAGGTTGATGGGGAATCAATGAACAATTTCAACATAGCCTTCAATATTCGCTCCAACTCCCTCCCAATTGCTTTAACCCCACTTTGGAAAACCAATGTACAACATGAGGCTACAAAACATATTTTGTGGATGTTTACTCTTAAAGGGACTTTATCTTTTACTCAACACTCAAATTTTTATTTGGGTCATTTAGGCCAAGCTTTTTCAAGAGTACATATGCTGCAAAATACAGTTCATTAACAATGCCATTATCTGCATTTAACCATTTAAAGACTTAAAAACTAAAGTACAAATGTTTGAACCTGAACAGAGTCACTGTACCCTAAATAGATCTGGATATGCATTTGCTCATATTGGAGCTGATTGCTCATACTCTCGTTACAAAGAAAAGAATGTGCAGGCATGACGTTTATAGTTCAAGCAAATCTTCTTTGTAATATGTTGTTAAACCCTACTCAGTGTAAAACGCACATTTTGTTTTCATCATTTGAAAGAAATTTCCTGTTTGGCTGTCTGAAAACATCGAAGCTAAAAGGGTGTTAGCATTTAAAAACAGCGGTAAGAAAAATGCGTTGTTATCTCTTTTGCAACCCAACAAATTTCTGCATGAAAACAGCCACAAAATTCATCATTGAATCAATTTTCCATTAATACCTTTTGTCTCAATGAATATGGATAGAGGATTTGTTTTCTATATTTGAATAAACAAGAGAGCAGCAAGATGATGATTTTTATCTCTTTCATGAAGTTTGGCTCCTTTTACTTGTAAAGAAAGTGCTCTCCTTAACTTTTCTAGGTCAATAACAGCAATCACAAAAGGATTATAAAACTTTATTACTTCTTGATCCCTCTTTAATCCACAGTTTTGAATCTTTCATCAGAACCCCAAGACTCAATTAAGGAAATTGCTACATAAGGTCATCCTTCGCTGGTCATTTTTTAATCTTAGTATACATTAATCTCTGAAATAAAGCAGTAAATATTACTTATGAAATAGCGAAATTCGGGACGTAAAATAAAAAGGTATTCTCTTTAACAACACTTAGTAGTGTGCACTGCATGATACTGATGTACATTTTCCAAAATGAGTTTTTAGAGCATTGTAATGATGTCAAAGTATCGTCATTGGGTTCGAACAAATCTTAAATAGTTTACAAGTTTTTAAATACACGCTTTTTTTTATAAGAACAATTTTATAAGAACATGAGGCTGAAATTTGGCCCAAAAATAAGAACATACTAAGAACAAGCTGAGGCTCAGCTTGCAATACAAAAAGATTTTAAGAACAAACTCAGGCTCACCAGATTTGATTTAATAAGAACAAATATTTTTTGTTAGATGAAAATAAAGTGTAAAACACCGTATAAGACTAGCCTGTACCAGACCGCCGCACCGGCACGGAAATTTTGATTTCCCCCGAATAATAGATAAGAACAATGAGCCTGGAAGTTGAAATTTTGTTCTTATACAAGATATTTCTTAAGAACAAAATAAGAACAAATAAGGCTGAAAATCGATAAAAAAATAAGAACAGCGAGGCTCAAGTCGGATTTTACTGGTTCTTATAAAAAAAAAAGCGTGTAAGCACTATCCTCTAATAAGCGTATAATCAGCGAAATAAGCGTGTAATCTTTTTGGCTCTGTTTTAAATAATTTCTTATTTGAAATGATTATAATAATTTAAGTTTTTATCATGAAATAAAAAACAATAAGCTTTTGAAATTCATTTTAAAAAATACTGCAAGTATTATGGGTATGCGGGTTCAACATGAACCTCAGGGAATGGATAACCCTGCCCTGCACAATCCCCGGGACACCCTTTGGCAAGGTGTACCACCCGGTTTAGCCACCCCTTCCAGGGTTACGGAGCCTTCTTCTCCTCTGTCGGTTCGTCCTGCTAGAGAGGGGATGAAGCATTCCTGGGCATATGAACTTCCTTGATGAGGTCACTGGCCAGGGATGGCCACTCACTGCCTTGTGAGCAGGTCTTTTGACCTAAGTCTAGGCCCACCGCCAATAACTGTGGTTGGTGTCAGGAAGGGCATCCGACCAGTAAAAAAAAAAATTAAAAAAATTGCCAATTCAAAAATGCGAATGACTAAACTGCAAGTGTCTACATGCACGTTTATATTTCACCTCACAAACAATTACTAACCGTAATAGATGGGGCCTTTGGACCAATAAATTCAAATTTCTCCTTCTTACAGAAGAATGGCCTTGTAAGGTAAGTACATTGGTAATTTTGCGAGGAGCCTAGTAGTGGAGTGATTCACCCTCTATACTCTACTCACTCCTGCGCAGCATTGGAATTGCGTACCCTGAGTATCCCCGTACATTTTAAATCAAGGCTCCTGTCCATTAGTTTAATTTACTGACTATTTATCCTTTATTTATATATTTGAAATTATTCGAATTTATTTACCATTTTCTAGATTTATCTGGACAATGCAAGGATATAGTAAATTAACTAACTAGAATATTTGTTGTATTTGTCAAAGTTTCTCCTTAAACCCATTACAGAAACAACCAATGCCAATAAACATGACGATAATGGTGCAAATTATAGAACTTTAGCCGAGAACTCGGTCTTCTTCCGTTAAAACGAATATGCAGATCTACCAGCTTTTGTTGAAGACGATTTCAGTATGGGAAAAAAACAGGGCCTTCCGAATTAAAAGAATGCTTGATGGCATAGAATATGCGAACTCAAGTACAATACAAATATGATAAAAAGGTTAATAAATCGTAAAAAAGCACCGGAAAACGAGTCCCAAGGAAAAAAAGGAACATCAGAAGATTAAGAAGGTGATACTAGCAATAACTCAGAGGAATGTTCCTTCTGTGAAGGTCAGATTAAGGAAAAGTTCAAAATGCAAGAATTGGTAAAGGTGTTCGAGATTGAGTCCCCCGAGAATTGAGTGAGTGATGATAAACAACTTGAAAAATTAAGTGTTGTTAATATGGTAATATGGTAACCTGTAGATTAAATATCAGCAGACCTGTTTAGTTGGATTGTACAACAGAGCAAGAAAATTAGAAAGAGAAAAAAGCCATAAGTCATCAGATGATAGATCAGGCTGAGTAGATATTTGAATATCTCTTGCAGTACGCATTCCACACATACATGAAGAAAGAGTCAAGTCCTTCAAGATTTTCCTGTAGTTAAGTTCAAGGCAGTTAAATAAACTATACGAGAAGAGGTTATATGCTTTTGGAACAAAAACTACACGAGTTAACAGTTGTCTCTTAAAGAGTAGACAACTTGTACTTTGCTGAAGACTTAGATGATATTTTGAAGGTAGAAAACAAAAGTGATAATACAGGATATACATCGCTTTAAGAAAAGCTGCTAATATAATTTGCCGCACCTTATAAAACAGGTTACATGCTATTAAAATTTAATTGATTATTGATTAAAGAATGCAAAGTAAAATCTCTCTCCTAAGGTTTACTTAAATGGTGTTAAACGTGCAACAATAATGAAAATGTATCCCCTGAGAATTCGACCACAAAACAAGAGGATCTTACCCTTAGTCAGCTGGTTTTGTATACCTTGCATTTTTTTCAAGAAAGGACAGGACAACATAGCAGCTTATTATAGTAAAACTGGAGAAATACCTTTAACAGTGTATTCAGGTCTATTTATTCATTCACAAACCCGATAGCGGAATCTTGTGGAAAAAGTGTATTCCTTGGGTCGTTTGACCTGCTATGAACCTGTGCTAGAGAGTGGGACAGCAAACAACAGGAATGGTGTGGGCATCATCCTCCACCCATCGCTCACTGAGGGGGTTATATCGGTAGAGAGACGTTCAGACCGAATCATTGGAATACGGATGGAGATTGGAGGTACTATCATCCAAGTTATCAGTGCCTACGCTCCACAGAGTGGATGTAATGAAGAAGAAAAGGAACGATTTTGGGACGATCTGGATGACTATGTGAGCAAGACCCCCGGCAATGAACGTGTGTATATAGGAGCAGATCTCAACGGACATGTTGGAGAAGGTAATATGGGAAATGAAAGAAACATGGGCAAGCATGGACTAGGAACAAGAAATGAGCAAGGAGAAAGAATAGTGTGCTTTGCAGAAAGCTTC
>RDPX01000307.1:67367-84867 GCA_003991215.1 Morbakka virulenta
TGCGTTATAGTTTTATGATAGCAAATAAGTTCCATTCATTTTAGAATCATTTTTAGGTCAGGTTCATTCATCGTGTTTTTCTTTCGTTTCGTGCTGTGGCTATTATTTCCACAAATGCCTCGAGACACGGATCTTGAAGAAGTGTTACGTCCGGGCGGGCTGTGCTGCCGGGAAAATTTATTGTAAAGTTATCTTAGTTATTTCCTGTTATTCTTTTTCCTTATTGGTTGATATTTTAATGATTGTAAAGTTGTAACCTTTATAAAGAGTTAGTTGTCGATTAAACAGGCATGTGCCTACATGTTGTAGCAAGTTTTAATTTTGGAATGATTTGTTCAAAACCAAGTAAGTCGACTTTTTGCGTTGTTTCTGTAACTTCGATTTTTGTATCCTGAACTAGCGAATAGGCGGATTGATTTCGCCACACACACCACTGAAATGTCGCTATTTCAGACCAGACAACAGGAAAATCATGAAGAAAGGCGCTTAACAGGGTATATGCAGGTAAATGATATTGGAAGGGAAAAATAGGTTTTGTTTCCTGTCACATACACACAAAAGGTACCTGCAGCAATATGAAACGACCATCCCGACCAAAACAAATTGAATAGCTGGCAGCAGAGGACTTTTTCTTAAATCAAGAACCAATCGAAGCTAAATGTTCATGGTTTCAGTACTGCAACTCTATACTAGATAATAACAACACTGAAGATATAGCAGTAGCTAGCAATTTTTTGGCCTGCTTTTGCTGCTAGCCAGGATCCAAACCTAAGCAATAACTTATCGACAAAATCTTGCCATTGTTTACAAAGATTCTAAATCAGTAGGAGTAACAAAACATGCAATGAAGGTAATAAAATAATCCACTAACTTTCCTAATCCTGGTCAGATTCATCTAGTTAGACTAAATCAGCCACTATACGCAAATGCCAAGAAAGTGCAACATGACTAGAAGAATTTGGAAAAGATAGTTATATTATTATATTTGGCGGACGTCGAATAGAAATGGCTATGATGTCAATGGTAGACAATATAATAGGAGGAAGTCGCTGAGCAGATGCTATACTAAAATGCGGAACGGGTAAATCTCGACTGATTAGTTTTACTTCAGGAGGCCTACAATGCGACTTACTCTGTTTCGAGCCTCTAAGACTTTCGCAACGAACAGCTAGAAAAGCACTTAAAGTTTAGATACTGACTGATTACTATCCAGTTAGATGATTTGCTATGTTTTATGAGATCACTCCACCAAGGCAACTTTGAGCTTTATATAATATCACTTAAGAAATTGGTTTCTTGGGTGTTCGCTTTAAATTATGTCACTTATTTTAGATGGTTACCAATTAATCTACGTGATTTATTGCTTTTGAAACAAAACCATCTCAAGATAGCAGCAGAGGTTCAAGTTAAAGGATTTGTTTTTCATGCAAACAGTGAGCTATTCTCTGCTGCATCTATCGACCTAGCATATGAAATAAATAACATATTTAAAGAAGAAGGTGGAATTATCGGTCTCACTGAAAAACAAACGTGCCTTAGGGCTATGATTAATGAAATAAATCTGTAGTAAATCTTCATTGAATTATGGTTCACCAGAACATTAGACCAGCAGGCAAAACTGTGGTAGCAACTCTTAATGACCAAGATATATCCTTTGCTAACAGAGATAATGGCTTTCTCGTGCTATTTAATCACAAAGAAGCTGACAGTTGGATCTTGGTCCACATGAATGATACTGTAAGTAAAGATTACAATATATCAGTTTGTATCCGCTCAGTCGATAATGTCGTTATACTATTGGATGTAAATGTGGCACACAAATTCGACGTGGAAATTTTTGTTGCCTTTAGAATTGGAAATTCTTTTCGCTCTATTGAAGCTCATTCGCAAACAAGCTAGGCTCCGAGAGGTCTACAGCTCTATTGATGTTCCATAGTTTCACAGTATTTGATACAACATCATTCTTTTCAAGATGTTGCATCATTTTGTGTGCAAGAAAGGAGAGAAGACGACTTCTTGGTACATGTGGGCTTTGTACGATTATGTCATGTCAGTGTTTTCCATCCTACCAAGTAATACTGAAAAAACAAGCTAGAAATGGCAGATTTGTAAAGCTTGATGGTGTTCACCACAGAACCAATAGTAAGCTTGAAGTAAATAAATCTCGTTTAGAGCTGAGCTGTTCTTTGTACCTTCCCACTGTTTAGATTCAGTGGAAACTCTCTGCCCTGACCGTCATCTAACTTTGTATTTTCCGGATATGTAAAAATTACCCACACTTTCATATTTCATCACTGTCTATGCATTTTGTATTACTTTTTATTTCACTTTAATATCCTGAAATGTTGATGAGCCAAAGGAAAAACATAAGACGTGCACAAGCCCATGGAAATTAAAAAGGAAAATGTAGATTTGGAGTGCAGAACTTTTAATGGTATTTTGACAATGAGCTTTTTCTTTATTGAGCATTTTGAACCATGTGTCTGCTTAATTTGCCAAGAACCTATTGCTGTGAAGAGAGTATCACATATTTAAGGGGACTATGAAACCCGTAATTGCTAGTACAAAAGGCTCAGTGGAAAAGCAAGAGGTAATGAATTTACAAGGCTGAGAAATAGTTTTACAAAGCAGTCAACTTTTTTGCTAGAAAACTTGAAAAAAATGACTAAAAACTGCTTGGTAGCTAAGAGGTATTAATATTAATTGCAGAAAGGATGAGACCTTTTACTGATGGAGAGCTCTTTAAGGAAATTCAGTTGAAGGTAGTAAATGTTGTTTATCTATTAAAAAATATGAATATTTTCTGCAATCAACTTATTAGCAAAAACAGTAAAATAGATTGAAGAGTTGGGAGCAGATGTTAGAAGCGGCTTGGAGGGAATTTTGATTAATCCGAAATATTTTGTCACTGCGGTCTATCAAGTCACAGATGTTAAGGATACTTGTCAATATGCAGTGTTTATCAGGGGTGTAACTCCAACGTTTGATGTTGTGGAAGACTCTGCACAATTGATTTCTATGAAGATCACTAGCACTAGACCAGGCATGTTGGAAAGCATAATGAGATGGAGTACTGAAATGAATTTTGATCTATCAAAGATTGTTGCAGTAATTACAAATGGAGCTCTAACAATTGTTGGAGAGAAAAAATGTTTTTGTTGAATTGAAACTAATTCAACTTTATTGCATTAATAATCAGTATTACATTATGTCCAAAATCTCTGAATTTTAAGGATATTACAGTTGACTCTCTCTAATTCGATCTCCAAGGGGGATAAATTTTTGATCGAATTAGAGAGAGATTCGAATAAGGGGAGGTCTCCCTAATTCGAATTCCTAAAGGCAAAATTCAAAAAATCGAATTAGAGAGAGAAATTTCAATTTTAGAAAGTTAAACTTTGGACTGAAATGGTTTAATTAAAAAGGAGAAGACTTAGCTTTTCTGTTCATCTTTTTATTTCAGATTTTTAAAGTGGCATAAAAAAATCATCAATATTTGACTGCTTCTTATTTAAAAAACAATCTAAATCAACAGCTCTATTTACATCTTTCATAGCTTTAAGCAAATCTGCTCCAAATTTTGAAAATACACTATAATCCTCCAATATGCTGATGGCATTTTTCAAATCAGCAAATGTTGGCTTGGTAACGGTGTCGTAGGCTTGAGTTTCTTCAATATCTGAATCATCGTCACTGTTTTCTGCATAATTTCCGGAAACTTCGGCAATTATCTCAGCATCGGATAAGGTGCTACTGATCGATATTTGAAAATCAATATCTACAAGCTCTTCAGCTGTCATTTCACAATCCACATGATATTTATCTTTCATCGTTGCAAGATCCTCTTCCAAACCCTTGATAACATTTTCTTCGGCTTCCAAATCAGCGAAAGGATCATCTTTGTCATTCATTGCCCTCTCCATTGATTCTGTTGATATACCTGCCTTTTTGAAGCAATTTGTGAACGTCTTGTTGGGAAGGGAAGCCCATGCTTTTTCCAGCATTGTCATTGCAGTTAGAATCGAAAATTTAGGGAGTTCACTTTTCTTTTCCAAATTTTGGATCTGCTTTTTGACCGCAAGGGAACGATACTTTGCCTTGAGGGATCGAATAACACCCTGATCCATTGGCTGCGTGATAGAAGTTGTATTCGGTGGAAGAAAGATTAGCTCTACCCATTTCAGTCCTGGGACCTCTGGGTGAGCAGGGCAATTATCTATTATCAACGCGATCTTTCTCTGTTTGACACCAAAA
The DNA here is from genome assembly GCA_003991215.1 of Morbakka virulenta. Lineage (NCBI taxonomy): Eukaryota > Metazoa > Cnidaria > Cubozoa > Carybdeida > Carukiidae > Morbakka > Morbakka virulenta. The sequence goes on from RDPX01000307.1 coordinate 71,622, forward strand.
TTTCGATCAAGTTCATTGACCCACTCCTCAAACAATTCGGAATTCATCCAACTCTTTTTCTGGGCTCGATAACGACATGGGATGTGTCTTAAGCCTTTGAAGCACCGAGGTGTCTTTGACTTCCCTATCACAAACATCGGTAATCTTTCCCCGTATGGATTTCCTGCAGCCATTCCAGTGAGACGCACTTTGCTGTGTTTGCCTCCGATGCATTTTTCTTTGGAAAAGTGATAGGTTTTGTCAGGCAGGCACTGATAAAACAGCCCAAATTCATCAGCGTTAAAAATATCTTCTAATGGATACCGGGACAGGATTGTCGGCAAGGTGGTTTCAAGCCATGGGCCCGTCATTTCTTCAGTAACTGATTTAGCCTCACCCGCTATTGTTTTGAACGATACGCCGAATCTACAAAAAAATGTATATTTTATGAAGTGTAAAACAAGCCTTAGCAATAATTATAGTTGAAGGATTTTAAATCAGTTCTTTCTAAAATTCCTTTACAAAGCAAGCATGACAGTTGTGAGTGGCATATCGGTCAAAGACATCTTATGTCTTGAGGAAATACCATTGATTTTGGAGAAAAATTTTAGTATGGATGCTTTTGTTATGGGCCACCATGTGTACAAGGAGACCTGGACTCCTTCAGTTGGTGAGAATTTAGACACAGCTATGCAGCCTGAGAACATCAAAGATAAATATGCGGTCGCAGTTTATCAGAAAGGAAAAGACGTTGTCATTGGCCATCTTCCCCTCGGACAATCCGGAAAATTTGCAAAGACAATATTCTATTTTTTGAAAGCATTCAAAGAAAATCGATGCAAAATTGTTGTCACTGCAAAAGTTGTGAATAAAAATGATGGTTTGGGGATGAAAGTTCCATGCAGACTGATGTTTACAGCCGAAGAAAAGTACATTAATATTCTGAAGGAAAGACTACCTAAATTTTTGTAGACGTAAACTTTTAAGAGAAATAAAACACTACAAACCAACCTGCTTTTCCATTTTTGCAGCCAGCCATCTGAAGCTTGGAAGTTTTCGGCCTTAAGTTCCTTCGCAAAGTATAGTGCCTTTTCCTTGAGTAAAACACCATTTACAGGGATATTGTCTGATCTCATTTTAATAAACCACTGAAGCACCGCTTTATTGACTTGATCGTATGTGTCAACTTTGACTCTTTTGGTAGAGGTGCTGCCTTTTTTTTCATAAGCCTCAAAGATCTTTGATTTATTTTTTTTCCACGTGGAAAGAGTGTTGGATGGGACACCAAATAATATCGCCACTTCTTTATTGGTTTTTCCTTTTTGCAGCTCCATCAAGGCTTTGTATTTGATCTCTAGGGTATGCTCATTGTGCACCCTTTTCTTTGGCTTTGCTGTCGCTGCTGACGCCATCTTGTATGTATCTACAATCAATCAACTCAACCAAGGATGCTGCGTTTTCAAAAGCAAAACATTCGAATGAAAATTCGCAATTCGATATAACGTTCGATTATGCTTAAGGCATCCTTTACATCACAATAATTCGAATTAGGGAGAGAATCTTGCCGTAGGGGCCTGAAAATTGGATCGAATTAGAGAGTTTTTCGAATTAGAGAGGTTCGAATTACGGGAGGTGATTTATGAGAGTTTCTTAAGGAAATTTGACGGTGACTTTGAATTTGTTCGAATTAAGGAGAGATTCGAATTACGGAGATTCGAATTAGAGAGAGTCAACTGTATGGCTGTGGTCGTAAAAACAGTGAAGTTTCTACGAGCGAGAAGACTAAATTATTACTACTTTTAACATTTCTAAAAGACATTAAGGCAGAATATGGCTCCCTTACATATTTTGCAAGTGTTTGGTGGCTTACCTGCGAAAAAGATTGAAACGAGGATTGAGAGAAGAGATTTCTATCTTTCTTTAAATAAATGCTCCTGATAATTGTCACTTCTAGGTTCAGCAATGGATTACCAAATTGCCTTTTTAGTGTACCTTACAACCCAGATAAATGTTTTGGATCTTCACATTCAAGAATAAATTAGGTTTGAATTTGAGATGTTTGGCTAAATTACAACTTTTTTCAAAAACGAAATATACTAAAAGTCTTGAAAATTCTGAACTTTATGGACTCAGAGGAAGCTATAGATGTAGGAGCTTTATCATGTCATGAGTTGTAAGCTTTTTATGAGCTACGTTTTGAGAAATAATTCTTCCATCGTCAGGCTCTCTCGATGGGAGAAGTATCTCTCTATAAAATCTATATAATCTATAAAAACATTATACTGAGGCCTAAAATATCCCAGAATTCAATAGTTTTCAAAAAGAAATTCCTGGGATTTATTTTTATTTATTTTCATGTTTGTCTTTAATTATATAATATATTATATTACTAAATAAAAAATGTAAAAAACATTTACCTTTTCAAATCAGGATCATTTTGCCATGCGTATTTTTGAATACGGAGCATTCGTTTTTTGACATAATAAAAACATGGAAAACTTCAGTGTAATATGTATCTTTACTATGAATCTGTATAGTTTGTAGCTGTATTCTTGTACGTATATATAGCATTTATGATGTGAATGAACAGGTGCTCAGTTAATGATTTCATTGTTTCGACTAACTGCACAGTTTCCTTTTGTGTTACCCCGGTGATGATACCTCCATTTTTCCACTCAACTATCCTCATCATGTAGTTAACTCCGTTGATCTGTAAGCCGCTCTTTTTAACTCAGTTCTGTGTTTGACGTCTGTTTCAACTCTTATGATACTTTTTAATCGCATGACTATTTGTGTTTCGTATATTTTCCACTGATCAACCAAATATCGCGGTAATCACATATTCTCTTGTTTTAAAAATCTGTTATTTACATTGTAAACTGGACTAGATGCGGTTAAACTTATTATCTAAATGGTAGCGTTGTAATGTAAAAGGAGTTTTTTCCTGGTGGATCAGTCAGTCACAATTCTATATTCTGCTACGATGGTGGATATAATGTTGTTTTTAATTGTATAATAACCATTCGAATAGATCTCGTGGTTCTTTTCGACTGCTCTGACTAATTTCACCAGTAGGATATGCGATACCTCATTCATTTCATTCACATTCCTCCTCCCCATGTCCTTCCAGAACGTCGGCGGTCCTCCTTCTCCACAGAGACCTGTCCTTTGCTATTCACAGCATCTCTATTTCACTTTTCGCGGTCCAAGTTGATATACGTTTCATTAATGTTAGCCGTCTACGTCCTCTGCCTTTTCTTTCACATACCCTGCTTGTAAGAGACAAGTCCTTCAGTCTTTCTTTTCTGACCCCATGTCCTAGGAAGGACAGTTATCTACTCCTGATGGTTGTTAGAAGCTTCATGCTGTAACCTGACTGTCTCAAAACTTCGTCGTTGGTTACGTGGTCAGTCCAATAAACCCTCAACATTCTTCGTAAAAACCACATCTCAGCAGCATTTATCTGCCTTTTTATTTCTTGGTTTATTTTCCATCTTTAACATCCATATGTCAACACAGGGAAGATGTAGTTGAGTACCTTCAGCTTTGTGTCCATTGAGATAGATCGATTCTTTAGAATACCAGACATACATTCAAAAGCCCCCTTTTCAATCGCTATCCTCCTTTTTAATTCAACACCGCTTCTACCATCAGACCTCAACATAATTCTAAGGAGGTTGAGTCTGTTCACCTGATGTATCTACACACCGTCGGCTTTGAAGTTACACTTAACCTGTTCTTTCTTCATGCTGACTGTCATGCAGAACATTTTCCTCCAATTGATATTTAGTCCCTTCCTGGCGCTTTTATCACACACAATATTAAGGATTTCTTGCAGCTTTTCTGCCCAGTCTGCGACACGTGTGGTGTCATCGGCGTATCTGATGTTGTTCACATTGTGTCCTCCTACAACAAGACCTCGTATCCCGGTTTCTTGGGTAGGGCGATGAAAATTGATTTTCTTAGATCTGGTGTAATCTCCCCGCTGTCGTAAATGTCGTTGACACACCTCAGTTGTTTTATTGATGCCAAAGTCATCGAGGTTCAAGTATTTCGATGCAAATGTTATCTGGGCATGCTGCTTTATTAGTTTTCACCTTATTTTTATCTGCTGTGACCTCATGTTTCAAAATCTTTGGTCCTTCCATAGGTTTCTTTATTTCAGGTTTTCCTCCCCTTTAGTCTTTGAACAATTTATCAATCTACTCTGCCCATTGTTCAGCAACTTTATGCTGTCCTATTAACATCGATCCATCTCTTGCATTAATGTAGCCCTTGGAAGTGCATGATTTCTTACCAACGAAGTTATTGATTTTCTTGTGCATCGAGGAAGGGATGGGTATTCTATCTCTCTCAATTTTAGTGCACCTATCATTGACCCATTCTTCCTTTGCTTCTTTGCACTTTCGTCTGATACTTTGATCCAGCTAGGGATATTGATAGGAGTCTCGATTAACGTTTTGCCTTTCTGTCATCAATAGCAAAAATGTCAGGTTTCACCCACTCTTTCTTTCATTCTTTAACCTTTGATGGTACGATGTTCTTACTTGTCTCAACGAGAGCCTCTTTCAGAACTTCCGATTTGTTAGCCTCTTCGTTCTCAATGACATCAAAGTGATTTTGCACTTCCACTGCATACAGAGCTTTCAATTCTACGTTCTCTCTCAAAAGATTCTATTGCAACTTTGTCTTTGGCACAGCGTGTTTCACTTTGCGAAGCCGGACTTTACACGCTACTGGATTATGGTTGCTGCCGCAGTCAGCTCCAGAGTACCCCTTAGCATTTTGGACCGTATTACGGAATCGACTATTGTTTGTTATGTAGTCAATCTGATTGCGAGTTCTATCTCCCGAATCTCTTGTCGTCCATAAGCGACGATAGTGATTTTTGAACCACGTGTTCATGCAGACTTGCCTGTTGGCCTCACATAATCCAATCCACTGTTCCCCTCTTTCGTTGATTTCTCCAAGTCCATGAGGTCCCACAACGTGTCCAATCACCCTAACACCGACTTTCGCATTCAAGTACCGCATGACTATAATAATGTCTTGTGATTTACACTGTCTTTTTGCTTCATCAAGTTGCTCATAAAACTGGTCAATATCCACGTCACTACTGTCTGGTGTTGGAGCGTTGGTTTAGTCTTCGATTATGCTAATGTCAAATGGTGTGCCATTTAGTTTCACTAGCATCACTCTTTTTTATGAGTATATCAACTTGAGGCCATCGAGATCAACCTTCTGGAGTCAGGCCAACTTGTTTCTCCTAATTCCAGCACGTTGATATTCATTCTTTCTAATTCTTGCTTCACATTTGCCAGCTTAATGGCTTTGTACAGTGTACGGACATTCCAAGTTCCGATTCGTACATTGTTTCCATTCCTGACAGTATTAGGCTGATGGTCAGNCATAAAACTGGTCAATATCCACGTCACTACTGTCTGGTGTTGGAGCGTTGGTTTAGTCTTGGATTATGCTAATGTCAAATGGTGTGCCATTTAGTTTCACTAGCATCACTCTTTTTTATGAGTATATCAACTTGAGGCCATCGAGATCAACCTTCTGGAGTCAGGCCAACTTGTTTCTCCTAATTCCAGCACGTTGATATTCATTCTTTCTAATTCTTGCTTCACATTTGCCAGCTTAATGGCTTTGTACAGTGTACGGACATTCCAAGTTCCGATTCGTACATTGTTTCTATTCCTGACAGTATTAGGCTGATGGTCAGGCTTCACCTGTTGGGCATGTATATCCATACCTTCCACTGGTGATTGGCTACTAATACTGAGTCTAGTTAGTGCCCTCAGCAAGCAAGGATACGTATGCATGTTGTCTCTTCGTTGCCATTGGTCTGTGTAGGACTGGATCCGCCAACTCTGCTACTTCCTTTCTTCATGTGCTTGTGCGAGCCGTCCACAAAATCATCACCCTCACGTTTTTAGCTTCCCCCATGCCCTTTAGCCCTCTAGCTTAAGCGGGGTACCGGGTCGTGACCGCTTCTGCATACAAACAGCTACTTGGAGCCAGACATGAGAGCAGGCTTCCTTAAAGGAGACTAGTGGGTCCATAAACACTTATGTTAGCTGATGGTTGCGACTGGCTGGTATCCATCCGAACACGCAATATACCCCCTTTATTCACACACTGGGGTGAATTAAACAACTGAAAAGATTAAAAACAGACCAAAATTAAGTCAAGAACAATCTATCACATCATTCATCAATATTTTTGCTTTTGATTTAAATCATGGACAGCAGATACCACAGGTTAATATAATGGCAAGAAAAACAATCTCCCTTGCCATGTGATCTTTCTAGTTTCAAGTCAATCCAAGGTACTCATTCAGATCTAGGAGAAACGTTTGGGTACAAAAATATCCCTGTCGATTGTCTTTTAATGAGTTTTTTTGCCGCTGCATAATTCATTCTAAAAATGAAACCTCAATGAAAAGGAATACAGATTCTTGGTTGATATCGGTACAAAACTGTAAGAATAAACGTATTTCGTCCGGTAAGTCCCTTGGACACTCATTAAAAAGTCAACTATCCCATTTGCTTATTCGAGCGGGTGCTTATTACAAAATTAAGAGAAAAAGAAACGAGAAGAAAAATAAATGCCATACTAAAATCCACTGAACAATAGCTCTTCGTGGGCGACCTTCCATGTTGCCAAAACGTGTATATTTATGTAAATTGTACGTCATTCATTTACCATGCTTCTCGGCTACATTAATTTTAAAGGGCTTGTTCTGCGATACATCTGGTACTTGCATAAATTTCGTACAGCTGCCGAGAATAATGGTGAGTTTCGTTTTTGATCGTCTCAGGACCTTCTTAAGGTCTCTTGTTAAATGACAACCGAAAGAGTCTTATGTTTGTAGCTGACGCTTGAATGACAATCTTCTAAAACATTCTCAGCCCATTCCACTATTAAGCTTTCATTCATCTGAGCATCAGAACTGCATTTGACAATAAATTTATTACCAAATTCATCATTTAACGCTTTGCACTTTCTTTTTGCATTTTTAAATAAAGTTACAATACGTGAATGTAGAAAGGACAAAGACTTTGCTTGAATTTCTTTTGTGTGTGGTATTATCGGAATAAAGACTAAATCCTCTTTATAAACTATCTAATAAAAAATTTAAGGAATGTCTGTTTGACGGCTGATGGGACCCCAATCCGTCCTGTTATGATTGTTTTTAACATTTGAAGTGAAGTTCGTCTTGTTCGTTTCTAAATTGTTCTAGGAGTTCTCTAGTGTATTACAAATTCTTGAAGAATAATGGTTTTATAATCCAACTTACCTAAATTAAAGTCTTGGAGCGAGTCGCTAAATATGCGATTACTACCCTGGACAACAGATTTGGGGTGGTCCATACAATAGCATTTTCGAACAAAATGAACAGTTTTATTCCTTTCCTTTTGCTTGTACAGACTAACAAACCGGAAGAACCCAACTTTCTCATTGGCAGTGAATTTAGTGGGAACATTTACCCCCTGTTTTCTCAACAGTTGTAGTGGAAGTTTTATAAGACAATACTGCTGTCTCATCTGTGGCATTAGACATTCAGGTTCGAAGCCAAACTGTTTTGACAATCGACGAACATGAAGCTTTTGAGTGTCTTTTTGTGCTACCTATAGTGGTTGTTCTTCAAAAGAACAACCCGTTTCAGTTGATGAACTTTTTGAGTCTTCATTTGATAGTATTAAATTCCCTATGGCCAGCTTTTTCATAATTTTTTTCTTCTTTTAACATGATAAGGTTTTTTTTAAAACTTTTAACATATTGCTGCAACTTTTTTCCATCCACCCAAAAAGTTTTTCTTCAAGCTTAAGTCCTTTGCACCGACTCCTTCTAATTGCCTTCGTTTGATTCCTCCAGTAGTTCTTTTCACCTTATTTTCTTCTATTTCACTTTTATCAATTCTACACTTGATATACTTTGTTCTAATAGCCTGCACTTGGGCGGCACATACAAGAGCCTCCGTTTCACTTTTAAGGTCACTTTTGGATAACCAATACCACATATTCTCTTTGTCAACATTTTCAGTACAATCTCTAATGAATTGTCCATACATCTCCTTTTCCATCCATTTTTGCTTCAGTTCTTCAGATTTTTGCTTTTTGAATTCTTTGGTGGTAATCATGCCTTTAGTAACAATCGTTCCGGACCAACTCACACCTTTCATGAGATTTTCTTCTGATTTCAAAACGTAATAACCCAAACAATTTTCTTCCCCCCTTACTACAAGCTCCACCTTACTCAGCCCTTTTCCACCTTCTCTCCTCTTCATTTTCCACCTGTCAACATCACTCTTAGGGTGTAATGCTCCATAGTTTGTCATCGTTTTCCTAGTCTTTGTGTCTATCGTTTTCAATTCACTTTGTTTCCAATCTATTATACCACCACCATATCTAAAAATCGCGACTGCCCATGTGTTGATTGCAGTTATTTTGTTTCACCCATTAACTTTTGATTTCAGAATCAATCTAGGCCTCCTTTTGTACTCCTTTATTGTTTTCTCCTTCATCCCTTTTTCTTTGATTTTATCACGTTCTACCACTCCGAGGTAGGTATATCCGTTCTGTTCAACTTCCTTCATAATTTCACCATTTGGAAGTTCTATACCATCACATTTAACTACTTTCCCCCTCTTCAATACTAGCACACCACACATTCGAATTCCAAATTCCATCCCAATATCTGTGCTGAATGCATGGACAGTCTGCACAAGTGAATCAATCTGTTCTTCAGTCTTACCGTACAATTTAAGGTCATCCATGAAGAGCAAGTGATTTACACTAAATTCCTTTTATCCCCAGTCATAACCTGCCTTCACTTTCCTTGGAACCCACGACATTGAGATCATACTTAACATAAAGAGTAATGGTGATAAGCTGTCCCCTTGAAAGATACCTCTGTTGAATGTTACATCCCCAAGATTTTCTCCATTCGACGTTAATGATAGTTTCCACTGGCTTATGCTTTTCTCTAAAAACTTTCTCACATTCTCCGCAATACCAAACATTTCCATGCACTCCATAATCCAGCTATGGGGGACAAAGTCATAAGCTTTCTTACAATCCACCCACGCCATAGCCAAATTTGTGTGTCCTTTCCTGCAACCTTTTAAGACCGTTTTGTCTATCAACAATTGGTCTTTCGTCCCTCTACTCCTACGTCTACAACCTTTTTGTTCTTCCGGCAACAGATCTTCTTCCTCAAGGTACATATACATTTCTTCATCTATCACGCCAGTCAATAATTTCCACATTAGCGGTAGACAAGTTATTGGGCGATAATTGTCCACTGCATTACCTTTTGCTGGATCTTTCTGACATAAAACCGTACGACCATTAGTCATCCACTCAGGAAAATTACAAACTCCCGTAACAATCTCATTCAATTGCTCAGCTATTCTTTCGTGGAGGTTTGTAAGACTTTTAATCCAGAATCCCTGGACATTATCTGTTCCTGGAGCTTTCCAATTTGGCATTTTTCTTAACTGGTTTTGACTTTGTCTGCAGTTATAGTCAATTCGTCTTGCAGTTGTTGTTATTCATTCATATCTTCCTTTAGATCATTTAGCCAATAGGCTTCCTTGTTGTGTTGTTTTTAACACTCCAAATATCACCACAAAACTTTATGCTTTCCTCAGAATCTGGTACATCTGTTGGCCTGAAACCACCTCCATTCAACTCTATGTATATCTTTTTCTGATCAACATAAAAGATCCTATTCTGTCTAATTGTGTTATTCTTTGTTCGTACCTTTTGATCTTGGCCCCTTTTGCAAGAAGTCTTTGTTTGCGTTCTTCAATAACGGTCTTAGTTCCTTTCCTGTTCACCCTATACTTTTCTTTCATATCCTTAAGTTTTCGTTTTCTCTTTGGTGCTAGCTCCCCTTTCGACTGTCTATCAAGCAAGTTAATATCACGCTTAAGCCTTTTAATGTCTCCTTCGACTCTTCGCTTCCACTTTGGTTCCTTATTTTGTATAGGTTGAAATTTCTTCAATGTCACCTGTTCAGCAACCCACACACTTGCAGCATTAATCAGATTATTCGTTTTTAAACCTGATTGCTCAATTCGCTCTCTCAGTTTGAAGTCTTGTAGTTTCCCTATCAGCCTTTTAAAAAGGAATGACATCGCTTGGTCGCTTTTCTACAATGATTTTCTTCAATTCATCCACAATTTCCTTCAGCTCTTCATTCATAGCACCATCAGTCATTGCCATATAATATGCATCTTCTATGTCCACTGTCACTTTCCCTTGTTCACAGCTATTCTCCTCAACTTCACTAGTCGCCCTTCCATCTATATTAACTTCCTCCATTACAACCCCCCCCCCCCACACACACACACACACACTTGGTATTCTTCTTCTACGTTTCTCCGTATCATTTCTAGTTCTAATTCAGACAACCAGCCATTTGTTCTAATGGCCCTTGCTTGATCACAAACACGTTGCTCCGTTAACTCGACCAAACCCCTATCTCTCCAAACATTCTTTGCCTGTAACCTCTAACAGGTTTCCCATTTTCATCAAACGGTTTACTTCTATACAAGCATTCCATGACTACCTTATTCATCCCTTTACTCCAATTCATTCTGTCAGTCGCAGTATAACGACTGGGTCCCCGCTGCTGTGCCGGGGAACACCTGCCGGCCGTGGGGCCTTCACTTACAGTTCGGGTCCCATTAACGTCGCTATTTTCATTAATCTGATTTTGCATTTTAACACTCATTAGAGGAATAGTGGATTTCAGGTTGCACAACCACCAGTGTTTTTATCGAGACACCATCTCTAGGATTGCTACCAAGGCTTAAGATCCAATCCTGACCATGAGACACAGGTATTTCCCACCAGACGTCAATCTAAAATTTATAACTACGGTTGGTTTATTGTTCCGAGTTTTCCTTCTCATAGAACGATTTCCGACCAAGGCTAATGACTCAGTCTAAGCCAGGTTTATTGTTTTGAGCTTTCCTTCTCATATGAGACAGACGTAACCCAGCCGGATGTCAACCCAGTTACCTTTTGCCACAAGTTCCTGCAGGTCACCCTTGCGCAAGGTGTAGCACCTGTTAGCCTCACCTCATTCTCCCACGTCGAAACTCCACAACCGGATGCAGTATAATGTCAATACCGAGGACGTATTACTATTATTATTATTATTATTATTAGTGGAGCAATACGATCCCACGGGGGACTCAGGGGTAGAAACCCCAGCAACCCATCCGACTCCCAGCCCGATAAGGGTAAGCTGGGTGCATGCATCCATCATTATTATTATTATTATTATTGAGTGGCGGGGCAATAAGAACCCACAAAGGACTCAGGGGTAGAAACCGCAGCACAACCGTCCAACGCCCAGCCCGATAAGGGTAAACTGGGTGGATGAATCATGGTGCTCAGCCCTTTATAACTTCAGATCCACGCTTAAGACACCTAGATATGATGCTCCCTTACTATTCTCGCCCGTTAAACAGAAATTCATGTGTCAGCTTTCGGAACATGCGTAACTCGTTAAGGTCATGCAACTGACTGGCTAGTCTGCGGTTTGAGCGGGAATGTTTGATCAAACCCATTCATAATTACCAGGCAAAAGTAGTGTACCCCACCAATAAATTAAGATCAGAGGTCATACGTCTTACGACACTGCGCCACTAGCTGACAATATTAGTCAATGCCTGGTGTAATTATCAGGGCAATTTGACTACACAGGGCAGGGGGGTCAATGTCCCTTTCCAACGGCATTACGTAGTACTAAGTTAAGCCGGCCAATTAAGGCAAGTTCAACTTTTCCCACTGTTCCCGTCAGGTTTACCCAGCTCGACTAGGGCAGGGGCGCTGCTCCCTGACGCGACTTGCTGGTCTGGGCATTTTTCGTCTACCCAGTTATTACTATTATTATTATTATTATTAAACTTATTTTTATTATCTTTAATTTTTCTTCGAATTTCTTTTTTCTTCACCATTAGCGCTGAATCCAATCCTGGTTCTTGGGCTCTAATGGGTAGTCAAAATTTATTTAATTGATAATACTTTTCGTAGGATGTGGGCGGATCCTAGTAGAGCAATCTTTTGCAATTCGGTAACGTTGATGTTTCAAGGAACGTTGCTGATTTACTTGTCAATGCCTTTATTGCTAACTCCTAGTGCTCAGATGACAACTGGCACAGTTAATGTCTTCATTCCCCAGATTCTTCTAATCTCAATTTCCATATCTTCATATTTGGANTTATTATCGAGTGGTTACACACCATCTAGTGATGGATGGGTGAAAAACCCACATTATTATTATTATTATTATTATTAAACTTATTTTTATTATCTTTAATTTTTCTTCGAATTTCTTTTTTCTTCACCATTAGCGCTGAATCCAATCCTGGTTCTTGGGCTCTAATGGGTAGTCAAAATTTATTTAATTGATAATACTTTTCGTAGGATGTGGGCGGATCCTAGTAGAGCAATCTTTTGCAATTCGGTAACGTTGATGTTTCAAGGAACGTTGCTGATTTACTTGTCAATGCCTTTATTGATAACTCCTAGTGCTCAGATGACAACTGGCACAGTTAATGTCTTCATTCCCCAGATTCTTCTAATCTCAATTTCCATATCTTCATATTTGGAGTTTCTCTGCTACTTTAATGGATGTATTCCAATCAGAAGGTACTGCCATATCGATTAACATACATGTTTTTCATTCTTGATCTTAATAAAGTCAGGTTTGTTGGCTTTGATGGTTCTATCAGTGTGGACTTGTATATCCAAGAGGATGGTAACTTCATCGTTTTCTGTAACTGTTTCGTGCTCATACCACTTGTCGTTTGTTTTGACGTTAATAATGTAAGATCTTCCAGTGCATGTATGCTGCAGCGTTGTTATGCCTTTTGATGTATTCTGTTTTGGCTAGCTCGGGGCACCCAGCTAAAATATGGTCGATACTTTCGTCGCATTTGTTACATAATCGGCAGAGTGGCTTTGCTCCGTCTTTGATGATTCTGTGATGGTACAATCGGGTGGCTAAGTTTTGGTCTTGGGCTGCAATTATAAGCCCTTCAGTTTCCGCTTTCAGACCTGTCCCTTTTAGCCAGTCGTTTGTTTGCTTAAAATCAATATCAGCTTCTTTGATTCTTGATGGATACTGCCAATGCATAACTTTACTTTCTCATTCCTTCATAATTTTCTCTTAGGCTTTGGTTTTCGCATGTTGTTTCACTCTTTGAGCGAGCTTAGTTACTGACTCGTTCTTTTTCGCA
>RDPX01000307.1:89867-95949 GCA_003991215.1 Morbakka virulenta
TGCCTTTCGTCCAAACTTCGCTCTTTATTAATTCATTGGCATTTAACCCCCGGGAGGGCAAATCTGCAGGATTAATCACACCCCGACAGTATCTCCAATCTTCAATTGATGATAATTTGCGAATCTCGTTAACACCAAAAGTTACGCATGTGCTAGCTGTCGAAACATTATCTGAATCTAAAGTTATTGAATTTCAAAGATTTGGTTCGAAAACGCGCCTTCTTGGAACATTTGCGTGGATTCTGCGTTTTATCGAGATTTTGAAGCGACAAGTCAAGAAAGAAATCATTTCCGAGGAATCACAAGAAACTTTGACAGTAAACGAACTAAATCGTGCGGAGAATTTGATTTTAAGGGTTATACAAAGCGAGTCGTTTGCGAAAGAAAAGGCGTATTTGGAAAATGATAATCGAGTAAAACCACCCAATCTAATTCGCGATTTCGCATTATTTATCGACGAAGAAGGTATTATAAGGTGTAAAACCAGACTTAAACACGCGCTTGTTTCCTATGTTAGTAAAAGCACTATACTTTTACCATCAAAATATTACTTTACAACTTTGACTATTCGTCAAGTACGTGCAAATTCAGGACATTTCGTTTACATTATCAGTCTGTCGAGAAAGGTTTTAGATATTACGAGGGGCAGTGTAAAAACAGAAATTAAGGATTGTAACACTTCATTTGTTTTTGCGGACATCCATTTTCAACCGCCCCTTGTTACGATTTACCTTGATTTCGCGTTGATGACCCCCCTACCTTTACGAACACTGGGGTCGATTTCTCAGGACCGCTATTTGTGAAAAATTCTGATGGGACAACATCAAAATGTTACGTTTGTTTGTATACATGTGCGTCCACCCGTGCAGTGCATCTAGAATTAGTACATACGCTTCATACAGAAACGTTTTTTCGTTCATTTAGAAGATTTAAAGCACGTCATGGACTACCGAAGTTACTAATTAGCGATAACGCCAAAACTTTTAAATCCGCATGCAAAGACATTCGAAGAATTACTAGATTCAACATTACGAGTGACTTTTTGACCAAAAAAGGTGTTGAATGGAGATTTATTGCAGTCATTCTATCAAGCCATAGTTTAACACCATCTATACACACTTGACTACTTAATGCTTGAAACACAGTGTCAAAAAGTGAAGAGAGAATATGTGCTGACATCAATTCTAGCCTTGGAATAGTTAAAGGTTTCAAAGGTGAAACTCTAGTTTTGGAAAAAATTAACTGGCTGTGTGTTCCCTGACCAGTCTGTCTTGTGCCCAACGTGGTTTCACCTTTAATGTGGTTTCAATGGCGAATGGATCCCCAACCTCCCCTCGTATAACATGACCTCACTTGAAATTCCAAAGATAATCTGCACCAACAAGTACATCAATTCGTAAAATATCATCTTTCCGGTTAACATCTGAAAACCATAAATCTCTTAAATAAGCATAATCTTGTTTGATTAAATCAACCCTTTCATTTGCTATCTGCGAGATCTCCTTAACCACAAATGCCTCTATCTCTACACCATTACCCCCATTTACCGGTTTTAATTCCAATTTAACGATCTCTTCTGCACTAAAATCCGAACTGGAACTACCAAAAGTCTTGATGCTTAGGGTATAAGTCCTATTCTTCTCTAATACTAACCTGTCAATAACTCCAGCTGCAACAAAGGATTTGTGACTAGCTGAATAAAAAAAATCCTTACAATACAATCTTGCTCTTCATGCACGAGAGCTTTCACTGTCTGCAAAGCTACACGACCTTAACTACCAGTGCCTAGCTGAGTATTAAGACGCACACACGACGAATTGGCCGATGTCTCGTTTGCCGTAGTGTTATGGTTAGGTCTATCGTTACTCGAAGTTAAAGTTGAATACTTTAAATAACTACTACTAGGCCAGCTATCCTTAGCAAAACGACTGGACTTAATTGCCTTATCCCTAAAATTGTCGCTCTTATCGCTAGTGTTAGCATAACAAATACTGCAATGATAATAATAATAGTTAATCAGTTAGTTAATAGTTAGTTTTTTTGCCATTACAAACGTTACACATTTTATTATCTGCCTTTAAACATTCAAAAGACCTATGGCCTTTCTCTAGACAAACAAAACAGCGACTAAACTTTCTTAAAGTATTCTTACGTGCTTCAATATCCGTCACATTTCGGCACTCTTTATCTTTCTGCCCTCCAAAGCAGAAGGCGCATTTTCCTCCTATGACACGTAGCGATGCTGATGAAGGAGGTCCACCTTTCTGCCTTTCTTTTTCCTTCTCAGTAAATATGGGCACATGAGATTCCCTGACGCTCAGTTCGTCATGTAGCCGTTTCATCATGTCCTGTAACTCCCACTCCAAATGATCAGGCTGTGCTCGGGCCATGTTCAACCGAATATTCTCGGGAAGTTTCTCCATGAGGGCAGGCACCACGATCGACGAATAGCTCCCCTGGTCTACTCCAAGGGATTCCAGAGCCCTTAAGTTGGTTTCCACGTGGTCAAAGAAAGCACGTAGTCGAACACTATCCTTTTCCCTATATACTGCTGGTGTCGTCAGCAATTCATTGATGTGGCCTCTCTTAATAAGGGCCGTCTTTCCATACCTCCCCACTAGCAGATCGACTGCTGCTGTGTAATGTGCGGACGTCAATGAAAAACCTCCTATGACCCTTCTTGCTGGCTCGTCAAGTAAACTTCTCAAATACGAAAATTTATCAACATCTGATAAATCGTCCCTTGCATGAACAGCACTGACGAAACTGTCCCAAAAAATGCTTGCCAGTGAATTGCTCTACCATCAAATCTCTCAACATACAGTTTAGCCAACTTAGAACGTATTCGTTTCGTTACCTGGGGTCTTTCCGCTTTTAGTTCTCCGGTTGAAATCCCGCTACTTTTAATTATTTCTTCGATGCTTTCCAAAATCGAATGCAATTCAATGTCCAAATCCGTTGCTTCTTCGACTTCCCTTTCGCATGCTTTTTCGCCATCCAGGTCGCTAACTAATTCCAAAATTTCCTCATTCATTTTCTCCAGCTTCTGTAATTTATCACGTAAAAGAGTTCTGAACTTTTTCAACTGAACAATGTCCTTCTTGTCGGCTTCCAAGACCTCTTCGATCTGCGGAACAATTTTCTTCACGTAAGATTTGTGTCAAACAGGGTAAAGATCAAGAGAGGTGTAAGGCAGGGATGTATATTATCACCATGTCTTTTCTTCCTCTATACCGAATACATCTTCAGGGCTATAGAAGACATGCCAGATGTGAACATTGGAGGTCGTAATATTACAAATTTAAGTTATGCTGATGATACAGTCCTGCCAGCAGAAAGGGAGAGCGACCTTCAAGTCTTACTTAACAGAATGAATGAAGTAGGCAAGGAATTTGGAATGGTGAATGAATATTAAGAAGACAATGGCGATGGTTATAGAAAAGGCAAGTCCAACATCAAGAATGACTGTGCAGTTAGATGGAGAGGAAGTAAAGCAGGTGCAGGAGGCAGTTTATTTAGGTCAATTATTAACAGAGGTTGGGAGGAATAAAAAAGATATAGAGAGAAGATTATCAAAAGCCAGAACAGCATTCATGAAGTTGGGGAGTGTATTGACTAACCTTAGGTTAGCAATAGAAACATGACAGCGAATTTTAAAATGTTATGTTTGGTCAACTCTTTTATATGGTGCTGAGACATGAATCTTGTATAATGTGTACAAGAAGAAAATAGAAGCTTTTGGCATGTGGACATATAGAAGAATGTTGAGAATACCATGGACTGCACGAGTCACCAACATGGATGTACTGGAAAGACTCCAAATATCATTACAACTGTTGAAAATTATTGGGAAGCGTAAAATACAGTATTGTGGTCATGTCAGCAGAGCAAACAAAATACAAAGATTATTTCTGGAGGCAAGGATAGAAGGAAGAAGACCAAGAGGAAGACCTAGAAGAGAATGCTTTACTGACATTATGGAGTGGACTGGCCTCAGTTACCACAAGACGGTCAGAGCTGCACAAAACAGAAGCTACTGGAGATCCATCACCTTCTCCAACCCTCCACAGGATGGAACTTGAAGAGGAAGAAAATTTGTGTCCAGCTCTTGCCCTTTTCCTTTTCACTAAATTTTCCATTTTTAACAAGACTTCTCAATACTATCGTCGGCTCGGTTAACCAGATGTTATAGAAATCTCTTTTGCCGGCGCTATGTTTGAGGATAATTAATTGCGACCAAAACTACTTTTCAAAATAAGGATTGTATGTATTTCAAATAACTTTCTCAAAATTATCTTAATACATTCTACAAACACACTTAAAACTTTCTACAAACACGCTTTAAAATTTCTACAAACATGCTTTAAACTTTTCCCAAGACACTAAAATTTACGCAGCTATTTAAACACATTGATACTGAAAATCACGTACATAATGAATGAAATAAGAAAAAAGGTTGCTACTAAAATAACTCCGAGAATGAACATTATCAGTTAAACTTGTGATAACTGTGGCATGACACAAAATACATTTAACGAGTTCCTGTGCATTCAAACAAGCTTAGCAACACTGTAACAACACGAGTGACTTAGTAAACGACATATAAAACGAGCAATCTGACGGTTATAAAACGAGAACTATACAATAACAAAAGATCGCATAACAACTACAAAGTTATGTTTGTCAAAACGAGGTTAAATTTCTACGTCAGTGATAGCTATTTACAATGTGAGCGTGCACATCGTTCCTCTACGATTCTTTATACAGCAGAATAGCAAAACGACTGTATTGCAAACGATGGTTGTATCACCATCAATAAAACACGTCGAAAAATGGTACTTAACTAAAAATAAAAATATACAACTTAATGTTTCTGTCAAGTGAAACCAATTAATTAGAATCTTACCTGCAAAAACGTTTTCTCTGACGAAGTCCCGTGATTTACTGGAAAAGGCTTCCTGCCATCTACATATCAAAGAGAATTAAAGCAAAATGATAAAAACACCAGCTTACTACGGAAAATTTGTAGAGTTGGTTAGAAACCTGATAAAGGCAAAGCAATTTTAGGCCAGTGGCACTCACCCACCCCCCGCCTCAAAAAGCGCAGAGCATGCAGATAGCAGTCATAGGTTCTAGCAAAGTCTATTGTCACTTAATTACAGTCAACTTTAGGGCCATGACTAATGAGACTTGGTATTACTTCTTCTGATTATTCTATTGAAGCAAGTGTTTCTAAAGATAAAAATGCTGCCCCCAATTTTCCACGTCTTTCCATCAATGATCTTCTTGGTATTGCTTTATCTTGGTACAGTTGCAATTTGCTGTCTATCTCTGAAGGATCCTCACGGTTTTACGAAAACAGTAAAGAAAGTGATTGTAAATATTAAGCATATCAAGATCAAAACCACGCTTTTCAGCAGGATGAGAAATTTCTCTCTTCCTTCCATTTATACAAATAGTAGGCCTGTGAAATCACAAGAAGAGGCAGTTAAATTACTCAAGTCTACGTCTTCTTTGAAACTGGTTTAGTTTTATTTTTTCTTCTTATTCTTCTTAGGGTCCTTGCACAGTTTTGATTATTAAGTCTACTTTTCATAATGTCTGGTCATGCTATAGGTCAGAGGTCCACCTCAAGCCTGAAGCGATTTTGTATCTCTGCAAGCCTGCAAGTGGCTTTGGTACTCAGTACAGGGGTCATGTTTGGGCAGATGGTACTAGGTACTTTGGTATCTTTGAATGGGTTCAGTAGGGACAGCCTAGTTAGTGTGCATTTCTTGCTTAACTTCGTTAAAACTTGTCATATCAACCCAATGAAGATAGTTTTAGTCTTTCCTGCCGTCTTATTCCCGGAAGTATGCTCACGAACAATTTTTTGTTCCAGAATTCTTTAGGCTATCTCACCTCACTCACTACTAACAGGACCTTTATCTTAACGGCGTTGTGGTTTCACATATTAGGAACTCTTATCATTACTTGAGCTCCACACGACAGTTTTTGCATTGCCAGGATGCTTTTATCTATTTTTCAACAAAATGGTTACAAAACAATCAAATAACTTACAAACTGCGTTAGTTTTTGAAAA
>RDPX01000307.1:110468-125374 GCA_003991215.1 Morbakka virulenta
TTAAAGCAGGAGAGAGAGAGAGAGAGAGAGAGAGAGAGAGAGAGAGAGAGAGAGAGAGAGAAGATTTAACCAATTGGAACCTATAAGTCTCCTAAATGTAGATTATAAAATAATAACTAAATGTTTAGCAAATCGACTAAAAATTACACTGCCAAGTATTATCTCTGACACCCAAACGTGCTCTGTCAACGGAAGAACAATATCCCACAGTCTCTCATTACTTCGAGATTTAATTGACATCTCAGAGCTAGAAAATCTGCCAACCTGTTTACTATCGATAGACCAAATGAAGGCTTTTGATAGGGTCAATAGGGAATACTTAGATAAATGCCTAGAAAAATTTGGCTTTGGTCCAAACTATCGATCGTGGATCAGCATTGTCTATGCGTGCACAAAAGGTCAAGTGGTGGTAACTGGCTACTTGTCAACCCCTTTCCTTTTAGAGAGAGGTCTACGTCAGGACTGCCCTTTATCACCACTCCTCTATATCATAGTAGCTGAGCCTTTAGCTCTTTTAATAAACTTATAAATTTTAATAAATAATAAAGAGTGAGTTTTGTTGCTTGAACTTCCTTTCACCTATTTCCTTGGGATCAGGGAGTAATTTCATGACCGCAGGTCTTGCCTGACCCAACTAATAGTGAGATATTTTCGGAATTTTATCGGGATTCTTTCCTGGTTCAATGTACTCAGCCCCAAGCTTCTTGGTTACAGTGAAAATGCACACATAAATTAAATACATAAATTAAAATATATGAAACCAAATTAATATTGCTACCGATGTTGTTAGTGTTGTTTGAAAAAAAAGTATAGAAAGGTTTGGTTATGGGTGTACTGTGATGAAGGGTGAGTGCGGTGTATGAATGGAAACGTCTGATCGCTGCTAGGGCAAAAAAGTTGTCCAATGCAGTAATCATGGAAATAAGGATATAACGGGAGGAGAATAGCTTGGTAAAAATAGATGCTAGAAGGAAAATAAACTTTGGTTAAAAATCTCCTGAACCAGAGTAATTAATTCATTACACTTGCTGAAGAAGTGAGGTCAACCGACTCCATTTGACTTGTCGTGGTTAAAATCGAGGGAGCTGAAGAAAGTTGTGAAATTCCGAAATCGTTGGAGACAGTTGCTTCAAGACATCAACTCGAGTCGGCTTCTACTCAAAGACACCAAACAACAATGGCAAAGCAAAATGATATGGAAAAATAGTTTATATTGTTTATTGGTCTTATTCGGTGCAATTCCCAGTAATCTGAGGACTTCCCCCATCCGCCACCCGGGGGACGGGCCACAACGCTGATACTACAGGCGCGTGGAGTTTGTTGTTCCGTATCCTTCTGCAATTACATTGTGAGTTTGTTTTTTAACACCTTTGCTACCATAGTTACTTCATTTGAAAATAACTGCAGTTTTATTAGGCTTTTTACCCGAAGGTGGGCTTTGAAGGCACTTTTGTGCAAAAGGTTACTTTTCCTATTTCATTTTTAAGCGAGAGCACGTTTTGCCGCGCTTCTACATCTGTGTATTTTCCTTGCTCTTGTTCTTGGACGATTTCCCTTTTCGTTCTTGACAATGGACATAATAATAGACTAGTCTTTAATGCGTGCCCTGTACGCGTGCTCCATTGTGTAATAGAAAAAAAGTTAGTCAATTCTGAAACGAGTTGAATGTCGACCTAATGGGCACCCCATCCATGTATTAAGTGAAGTTCAGAGGTTTTTTATAGACACTTCTTTGCTCAGTAAGGTGTAGTTATTTGTAAAGACACTTCTTTGCTCAGTAATTAAATAAAATTAATAAAATACCGCTCTCACTTTTTGACTGAAGGTTTTTCAGTCTTGTTTAAGTCCTATTTTATTGTGCAAGGAAGTTTAGTGGATAGATTAGCAGACAAAGTGCCCACTGATTGCCGCCTAAGACCCTCCCTCAAAACCAAACAAAAACACTGGCAGCATCACAGAATGCCGACATCAGTTGTAGTTTTTCTCTCTTCCTGTTCTTCGCTTCAGTGATGGTGTTTTGCAGCGGAGTTCACTGTACTAGTTGAAAATTTTTTTAACTGGTTCCACTTCAATAATCTTGGGGATCTTCCCATAATTGTACATTGGCGAATTAATGCCATGTTCGATATCGTTTTTTTGTTTTATTCAGTGAGTTATAATTAGCAGGCAGATAGTTAAAAAATTCCATCTGCAGTACCCGTTGGGGGAAAACGTACAACGGGTATATTGTTTGAGATCTGCACTCACAGGAGCTTACAACAGAAGCCAAGTCTGTAGTGTTCACTCTGTTTAGTTGCCTCAAAAAAGCCTGTGTGACTTCAGGCATCCTGAATTAGTAGTCGTTGGGGCAGTTTATCAAAGATTCGAAGAGGAACGATATATTTCATCTATTGTATTAAGTGGAAGTTCAATTAGAATGGACACTTCCAGTGCTGCCCAGGTTAGGAGAACACGAGCTGCAACGTGGACTACCAAAGATACTTGTATTCTTGTCAAAATTTACGAAAAATACCATAAAATTCTCTCTGCTGGATTTTCAGGGCTCCAAGCTGCTAAATTTAAGGCAACGAAATGGGAGGAACTGCTGATGGAATATAACAGTTGTAACCCAGATTGTGTACGAGAACTCAGTAACATTCAGGTTAAAATAGCAAACATTAAGGAAGACGTACGTAAATACGCTAAGATGCTGAATTTACAGAAATCGGGAAGCCCCCCACCTATGGGATTCCAGCCATTCGTTAGAAAAATGTTCACAATTATTCACGGAAAACCAGAAGATATTGTGGTGGGTCCCACAACTGAGACTGCAGATGGCAATGGATATCACTTGTTGCAAGAACTAGGACACGATGATTCGACAGGCAAAAACCCAAGGCTTCAAAATGACGAATCATGCCAATGTTTGGAAACATATGAAACTTTGAGAATTCAACTATTAAAAGAGCAATTAGCCCTAGCCCGTGAACATCGTGAGTATATTAAAGAAAAACGATATCTGAATTCGCTGAAACTTTACACAACCCGGTATAATTCCACGAACAGAGGTTCTCCTTACCCTGTTCATATGTTTTCTGGAGAGCCAAGGGACAGCAATCAGTAGGTAATAAATTATTTTTATTTTGTAAGTATTAACAAACTTGTAAATACTGAATTGTCAAAACGATAAATTATATACATAATAATAAACATTCCTTGCTGTCAGGCTAATGTATTACACCCACACCATTTGAACCTTATATAACCACCAATATAAAAAAGGAAGAATCAGATGAGAAACTCTAGTTACATAAATAAATGAACCCCTAGAAAACCCTCTCTGCACTAAAGCCCGCTAGACAATTAAGGTTTGTTATAACATGATTTATTATAACATGATTTATTATAAAATCCAACTGCACCTTGCCTCAATTGTTAGTGAAGAAACCAATATATTATATATATATATATTACCAATATATAAAGGGTTGGCGATTAGGTTTTGGCATTTTTGTTTCAAGTGTTTTTATGCTAAACAACAACAACTACTACTACTACTATTACTACTACTACTACTACTACTACTACTACTATTTCTACTGCTGCTACCACTATTTCTACTGCTACTACCGCTATCACTACTGCTTTTACAACTGCTCCTGCTACTACTACTGCTACTGCATCACCTTACATTTTCAATATCTAAATGAGACAAGCCCTGTGGCAAGTGCTATGTATAAGAAATAGGTCCCTCGCACCTGCATTTAGGTCGGTTAATAAATATCTACTTTTTNGATTAGGTTTTGGCATTTTTGTTTCAAGTGTTTTTATGCTAAACAACAACAACTACTACTACTACTATTACTACTACTACTACTACTACTACTACTACTATTTCTACTGCTGCTACCACTATTTCTACTGCTACTACCGCTATCACTACTGCTTTTACAACTGCTCCTGCTACTACTACTGCTACTGCATCACCTTACATTTTCAATATCTAAATGAGACAAGCCCTGTGGCAAGTGCTATGTATAAGAAATAGGTCCCTCGCACCTGCATTTAGGTCGGTTAATAAATATCTACTTTTTGGGCGGTTAATAAATATCTACTTTTTGGGGTGCGTTTCAAATGCTTGAAGCAGTAGTAGGAGAAGCAGTAGTACTAGTAGTAATAGTAGGAGCAGTAGTAATTGTAGTAGTTGTAGTTTTAATAAAAGCCTGACAAATGTGCACTGAGCTGGGATTCGAGCCAGTGTCTATGGCTACCATGAGCAAATTCTCTTCCACCTGAGCCACAGGAGCGCTACGTTCCTGACCGGGTTATTTTTCAAGGATCTTTCACTTCTTCAATAGTATTTCAGTTTTACTTGCTTCCATGTTTTCTGTGCAGGACCCCAGGCAGAAATGGTGCATTGAAGTAAAAAATGTGGTTACAAAATAATTCAGTTGCGAACGTAAAAACGATACATCATCTGGAAGAGCATACGACTAGTGACTGTCAAAGGTGCACACGTGTTTTCACTTCTCTGTAATTCCATATCCTCCATCAGTATTATTTTCACTTAATAAGAATTTATCATCTTTGTGATATTTGGTGAAATGATAATAATGGTGATGAAGAAGTCGTAACAGCCTTTGAATTGTTTTTTTGGGCCTCCAAGGTTAAAAATTGAAAGGCTTGGAGTAACGGTGGGTGAAACCAGTGGACAAATGGGCGAGAGAGAACCAGCTTTGTAACCGGTTCGTCATTCTTTATCCGGAGACTTATAAAAATGTATCAAGCCTGAATAATCTTTGGAAGAAAAGTCATTTGTTTATTTTTCACGAATCTATTGGGAAAATGTAGCTGTGTTCGAAGCCGATGTTTTGTGAGAATACATGCCTTTTACCTTGACCACTATTTTATCTTTAGTTTGGAATTGGAATTATCAACAACCCTAGGCTTCAGTGTTTGGGGTTGTTTCGATTGCTGGATTCTGGTGGTTTTAATAACTTTATAGTCAATCTGAAAGTCGAGAAAGAGTGTTCTCATTACAAATTTTCTTTCCGTCGCTGTTTTTACAGTCAACTGATGTTGGCGAGTGCTGAAGCTTTGCAAGAACGAGGTTGACCCAGCCAACTCTTGACCCCTGATTCTTTCACAGTCAGGTTCACAACGTGTCTACTTTTTCCTTCCCTAAATCAGCTGGCACAGTTGTTGCATCAGCTGTGGCAGATTGTTGTCATGCAAGGGTAGGCGCGATCTGACTAAAAGTTCGATGTTTCAGACTAAAATATATATTTTCTTTTTTCAAAATAGGCGACCAAAAACCATCGGGCGTAATAAATTGTTCCAAACACGCGTGGTGTGACTTTTGTTAGTGCTTCCGGATATGTTTTCAAAATATTTTTCCTGTAAACAAATACCAACTCAGATGATAATAAATGATAATTTCGCCTGTTCTCTGAAAGGAAGCCAGGTGTCTTTGGGCTTTCGATGGCGCACTGAAATTCGAAATTTTCTGTTCTGTGCACTTGGATGCGCTGCTTTTAAAACTGAAAACCATTATTTTCAAATACACTGGAATAGAATTCCATGTGAGATCTGGCTATTTGTGACATTGCGCTCCACTGCATCACTAATTAAATCTAATTAAACCTTTCCATCAAATGTAATAGTTTCGTTGCTTGTACATTCACACTGTGCAGCCAAAAAATGACAGCACCTATTTTCGTTCTAAAATCTGTCGTGTTTTACAAACTGGGCACTACTTGGGACCTTGATCAATCACGAGCAATTATGAATTGGAAATGGATCTCGAGACTTGCCTAACGGTTCCCCTGATAACCAGAACTGCATAAGCAATAAAAGAAACATTGTGGTTTAGCGAGTGTGAAGAAAAAACACTCACCCCCGCTGCCCCAACCTAGCAATGGGCCAACCCTTGGTACAAAACTCGTTTCAATATTTTATGAAACCTCAAAACACGAAACTCTGACATAAGCGCATAGCGAAACACCCTTTCCTACGTTTTGACAGCTATTAAAGTACTCCAGGGTATACCTTAGGGCCATTAACACTGCACGAAAGCAAAAATCTGCCCCCACCTCCAAATGCGCTGGCACACGCTTTCTAGATATCATCAATGCGTAAGTAAGTTTTCAACGCCCCTTGCCCCCGTTTCAGAAGAAATGGGTTGGCTCTCGCACCATTTGAAGCGCACAACACTTCTCTCACCCCAGACAAAGTCCCCAGTGGTTCTCAGGTAATCAAGGATCGACACGTCGGCTCTTTAAACTGCCAGTCTTCGCTTTTACATACAGAATCTCCGCCAGCAATCCTTCCCGCCGCTTTTACAATCATTCCAAGGTTCCTGTGCCTGTGCGAGGTCGTCCGCTTGTTTCAACGGCGGATTCGCTTTACGAAACACCTTAACGAAAGAATGTAACAACCTGATAAAGCCCTTGTCGTATTTGACAGTATGTCTTGTTACAAGTTTCGGTTTCATTTGACGAAATCAAATAATATCCAGCTAAACCGCACTACTTTGCCGGGATAGACAGGTAGCACGTTCGATTATATAATGAGAGTACCTGAAACAGAAACATGAAAGAGGTCATTCGTTTAAGATTGCGACTGAAACGGGAAAAGTCCGGTACCAACTGCTGAAAAATGTTGAAAATTGATTAAAATGGGGTTTAAGGGGGGGGGGGGGTTAAACAATGAAAATGAAATTAAGTTAACTGAGTGAAGAATAGTAATGAAGTTCAACACCATAATTTCGCTGTTGAATATGAATGGGGAAATTGCTTAAAGAATCTGCTTATGCTTATAATAAAAGAAACTGAACCCCGTCGTTAAAAAAGTGCCAAAGTTAGAGGCACATTATTTATAACGACTTTAAACAAAGGTAGGAGTTTTAAAGAACAATGAAATATCATTATGAACAATATTTGTACATTTCGAGAAGATGATTAATTCACAGTGGAGGGAAAGTGCAATGCATTGGTGATAAAAGATATAGGCGAGTTATTATGATGGTAGACAAGACAACATAATATATAAAGTCACACGTTAAGCTATGTTATGAAAATTGTCTCTGGCTGCGAAGTTTAGATTTTGGTCCTAATTTAGTATCGGAACAAAATTTGTTTCAAACGAATCTTCTTTATTCTCATAGTATTTTATGTTTACACAATTTTCTCCTGGATTAAGTAAAGTAAACAATACCAAAAAATCATTTGGCTGCAATCCTGAAGAAGATTTAAAAACGCTTTTGTCTTGTGAGAGCAGGTTACTGACGTGGGTGCGTTTTTGTTTTTGTTTATTATCCTCTTTCAGCCCATATTTTTTGTAGTTAGTTTTTGAACTTGCTGAGACCCCATAATTTATTCACGTTGGTTACTCACTTGGCCTTGACGGACTTTCTTTAAATTGTGTTCTTATTTTTGTAGTGACCAGACAGTAACAAAAGAACTCGTATTTAAGTTTAGTAGTGATGTAACTCTCTTCTACGTTTGGCATGACGCCGTCAATACATCGACGTAACTAACTTTTTCTTCAAAAAAATCACCGTTTATATACTCGAAAATAATCTCAAAATAACTCGTCACATGAAAGAATTGCTAGGAAATTCTGTAGCTAACTTTGGTCTGCTCAGTCCCTCTGACGTTATTAAGTCATCTGACGTTGGCGTATTTATTATGCTGATGTATCTCTTCTGCCATATTCTAGTCGTATGAAGATGAGATGTTTCTTTAAATACTCGTAACATAACGAGTGTGTCACTTAATACAGTCTCAATCCCTACATTTTCTTTTCTTGAGGTACTCAGTCTAACTGTTGGTGATTTTTCCTGCCTAATGGGGACTTGGCTCTTGTGTTCGAATTTTGTTGAAACAAATTTGCGTTTTCTGGGGTTGGGGTGGTTAGTTTACTTAGGCGACGTGGGTGATCATGTCACCCATTTTCTCAGACCTTAAAATACGTTGACACTTTTAAAAGTGTCAAATGGTCGACTTTTGAGGCCTCTTATTGTCGTGAAAGGCAGATGAGGTTTATGGGGCACATCGTGAGAAAGAAAGGACAAGAAAATCTTACCCTTACAAGTCGTATTGAAGGCAAAAGAAGCAGAGGAAGACTAAGATTAACATACTTGAAAAGTCTCAAGTGCCATATTAAAAAGTGTATATCGGCAAGTGAGAAGGAAAACGTAAAAGCTTGAGATTTGGTACACATGATGCAAGATAGGAATCTGTGGAAAACCATGATCACCAACGTCTGGAATGGAAATGCCACCTGGAGAGAGACTGACAAGAGCGTTCAATTTAATACGTCCAAAATTAAATAATCATTTGCTTCTTTAATCCTTTTTCAGTTGAGTGGTAAAAACTAGCTTCCAGGAACCTCCGCCAATTACAAATAAAATAGACCTACCGTAGCTCTACCCTCAGTCTAATAAACCTTATTCCGGTTTTAATAAACGATGGAAATTTCTGCTTATTTTTACGTCTAGATTACTAGTTGCGAGGGTTTTTTGGGAAGCAATAAACAGATTTTTGCAAGAGAATTGCAATGAAATTGATAGGAATTTAATATATGGATTTGTTTCCGTGTTAAGTTGGTGTTACGTCTTGCTGTTAAATCATTATTAATGATTATTACTTTGGATGATCAACGGAATGAAATTTCAGTCATGATTGATGAAGACATTACTGGTAAAACGATGTCATTCCGAAAAATACTGAATTGGGGATAATATTTACCAAAACATTTTTTATTTTCAAAAACAACATGAAGGGAAGAGTCTTTGTGCTAAAAAACCCCCTAGTCCCTATCTTTTTCGGTTGAAATTTTAGCCTTGGGGTAATTCCCCTAATGTGTTTAACGTGCATAGAAGTGCCAAGGTGCAGGAGTAAAGATCGGACTGGCCCCATGTTTGAGACACCACATAATTATTTTTAGCCCCCAAAATCTCAGACATCAAATATGTTTACACTCGGTAAATTATAGATCCCAAATATGTTTGTCTGTCCTTAATTTCGTACCCAAAATACGTACATGATCTCGCCCATCATCAAAGTCCGAGGGCTGCTTTGTAAATTATTTTCGCCTTGGCTTAGGGAAACGTTTATGGCTTGAAATTAAATTTACAAAGAAGTGCAGAATCTGTATTCAATTTTTCTTCAATACCTTGTCAAAATTTTAAAAACGTCAAACACCCATTTTCTCATAGCGGGAGTACAAAAATTGAGAGACAAGACCATTTTAATCACTTTACTATTTTTCACTTTGCACTGTGTGCCTTTACACTCGAGCTTTCTTTGGGCTCTTTTGATTGACAAACGGGTCTTTCATTGACGGCGTCCCTGGTAAACAGTAAGCCCATTTTGGTCTTTCACAGATTCCATCTATGGAAAACCCGAAAGGAAGTAACAGATCAGACACTTTAAAATGCAAGACACAAGGATCGCTCTTCAGGACCCTCCGTTGGAAGGTCCTTCCTCTTGGGTTGATGTACAACCAATTCTCAAGCATCTTAAGACCAATATTCCCGCATCGTCAAGCCCAACAGCTCAAGACCCGATCCAGGAGAGACCAGATCTCTACACTTGATCTTAGCCAAAAGGTCGAGAAGCCATACGACAGGTAGTATTATGTACACAAATAATTTCTGTTAAAGCTGTCATGCTTTTCACCATATCAAGCTGTTTTCCTTCCTGTGCACGTGAACATCACCTAACTGTCTCCTGGAGTCTGCCAAGAAAATTTGTCAGAAAGCAGTCCAGACTTGACAAAAAAGCATTCAAAAACAACATCGCATGCAATATGCTGAGGCCAATGCAGGTCACCCATAAATTGTTCACCGGAAACAAATAAAACATTTTCTGGATTGCTTGAATAAAATTTCTTTAATTGTTTACCTTGGCGAATTGCGCTTTTGTTCTCGATGCAACTGATGGTAGCGTTGTAATTGAGAGAAATCGTGCGGCCAGAGAGATTTGTCAAAATTAGAGCATCACTAATACCAGTACAAAAATTAATCGTGCGAGCGACAAAAGCATTGGATGGAAATGAAGCTTCTTGGTCCATTGTGTCCACACGTCAGTACGCAAATGGAGTAAGCTGTAAAATGACGTCAGGAATTGATGTGGGATATTCGTCATGTGGTGAGTCGTAAGCCTTCTCTGTGCTTCGTTTCGAGAGATACGTTTCTCATCGTCAGGCTACGTAAGTAACTAAGTATAGCTATTATGTACCCTGATAGTGCGGGCATGCTTAGTGACAGGGATCGAGTTGTTTTGAGGAGTGGCACCATACCTATCTTGAGATTGTTTCGTTTCTTTTCTGTAATGCTGGGAACTATAATTCTGGAAGAGTGAAGGGCGTCAAGTGTGTTTAACTTCGAAGATTTATCAACAACTCATTTACACTACAGGTTCTTTATTTGGCCCAGTTATCCTCGCCATAACTCTTCACATTGTCTTGTACTCATTCCTTGTGAAATAAGAACCCAAATTCTGTACCCTCCATTGGCACACTTAGATTAAGCGTTGGGGTTCGGTTATTGGTGTAGCTAGCAGGCACGCAATGAGGTGAATCGCTCCTTTATTTCAGTTTTACCAACACAGGAAATATGTCGCTCACAAATTTTACGATATTAGAAAAGAAAAAAGATGTTTTCGCAAGTGAAACAACACGATTTGTTAAGATGGTTCTCATCCCAGGATTCTCTTAAAGAAAAAGAAGTAAGAAACACTGGTCCCAGACTGACTGACAACTACTACACATTTTACTCTGTTCAATCAACACCTTTCTGTAAATCAACCAGAGTGGCAATCGACCCTTTTAAAAAATTCTAAAATCTCAACTTTTTTACAATTCTTAAATAGTTTCTTTTTAGTCTTACCTTTTAGTAATCTCACCCAAATGTTTTGTAGAACTTACGTGTTTGATCTTTAAATGCTAACTAATGTGACAGGGTGACGACCTTTATTCAATGACGATGATAAGCATTAACAATAATAATGATGATAAAAATAAAGGTAACATTGACGATAATAATAATAATTATGAAGCTTGTGTAGTCGTAGAGTGGAGTGATAAGCAGTAGTGTCTAGTCTAATAAAATCAACAAGACTAAGTAGAAGACTTGGTTACTGCCATTGCTCTTATTAGAACTACATAGGCTATCACTACTACTTTTAATACTACTACTCTTATTATTATTACTCGTACTACCTACTAATGCTACTACTACTACTACTACTACTACTACTACTACTACTACTACTACTACTACTAATACTACTAATACTAATATTAATTCTACTACTACTGCTACTACTACTACTACTATTAATTCTACTACTGCTACTACTACTACTACTACTACTACTACTACTACTATACTCCTTTTAAATATACCTTAGAAAAGTAATGAATTAAAACAAATACAAAACGTACGTCACAGGCTTCTAATTCTCTCGCTTTTTCCTCAGGATTCATGGACTGTGTCCGTTCAAGAAAATTTTTAAGATAACCATCATCTGCATGATTAGGGAAAAAAACATGAGAAAGATGTTAAATGGCTTGTAGCATTAGTACAGTGCTTTAAGGCAAATTTTCGTCATCTCGTCCTTATTGTTAGTAAATAGACTTCTGATATCAAAGAAGTATAGCACTGTATCTGTCGAACCCACCGACCACCTTTGAATTTATCTAGAAAATAAAAGAGTCCTTAACACAAAAACTGGAGTATTTTTCTGGCACTAGTCCTTTAAACAATGAACCACGAAAGACACGAGTCACCACTTATCCCAGAAAATGCTTTTGTAGGATTGGTGAATATAACGACCAAACCAGTTTTACTAATCTT
The DNA here is from genome assembly GCA_003991215.1 of Morbakka virulenta. NCBI lineage: Eukaryota > Metazoa > Cnidaria > Cubozoa > Carybdeida > Carukiidae > Morbakka > Morbakka virulenta. Next base: position 122,311 of record RDPX01000307.1, read on the forward strand.
ATTTACCAACAAACTGACGGTTTCGCCATGGGCTCACTATTAGGTCCGGCTTTGGCTAATATTTTTGTAGTCTTTATGAAAAACAATCATTCAAATCTGCACGAATTGTAGATGTTCTCATGTATTGCACTTTTTGCTACATTTAAAAATAAACAAGACAGCACAAAGTTCATGATTACCCTTAACAGTCTCCATTTATACTTGTGTTTGCTACTGAAAAGAACAGGAAGGTTGTTTATAATTTTTAGCCCCTTTAGTAGAAAAAACGTCTACCACTTTTAACAACAGTGTGATTCGAAAGACAACCTTCAATGGACAGTATGTGCAGTGTGACTTATTTTCCTCCATACAGTTAAAAATTGGACTCATAAAAACTTTAGTTCATCGTGTTGTCGTTATTTCTTCTTGCGGTAATTTGTAAAGAGAAATAGATAAAATTACGCAAATTCTGTTAAGTAATGGTAACACTGACGATGTCTTAGACAAACTTATTTGTTATCAATAATCTACCTTTAAAAATCCTGTTAATCAAGCCCCCCCCCCCAAAGTCTCTTGACTACCCTGGATAGGCCTGGTTTCCACTACAATCGAAAATAAAAGTACCTGGGCAGTTTCCGAAAGCTATTATTATGTTACTGTACCCGAAGTAATTTTCACTTGGCAACAAATTCTTCCCTTATCTTTAAAGGATGTTTTCCCTGCCAAATATTTTAAGTACGGTTGTTCACGAGATTAAGTGCAGGTGTGATGTCTTTAAGAATGATCGACAGAAGAAAACAACTTGTGCCTAGTCTTTAGAGAGAAAAGCTTAGTGTTATTCGAGTTTAGCCAAGAGTACAGTGCCAGACAGTACACAAAATTGTTAACCGTGATTCAGCTATACCACAGCATCTACTGTTGAAACGAAAATGCAGTAAAAATTTCAACCTTGGGCAATTTGGAGTAATTGGCAGGGTCACATCTGCCTTCTCTTTAGGATTGGAGGCAAGCCATATTCAACTATCATCATTAAAGCCAGGGCAATTATGCATTTGCATAAATGCATATTTTATCTTTTTTTAGGAATATTTTCGTACAAGCTCGGATTTTCATTTTTCTTGTTAGAAGAACGCAAAAGGAAGGGTTTTTTTAAATGGATAAAATGCATATATACCTTTTTGGTTATGGGATAGTGCATATTTTGCATAATTTGGCATTTTAGTGCATATTTCTGCATAATTTGGCGTTTTTTGTGCATATTTTTCTAAAACATAGAACCGTTAATGCACATTTTGACAATAAAATCCGAAAACATAGTGAATAATTCAAATCTCCAGACAAGCGACGCTCATTGACTATGGAACATCTCGCCTGGATACTCGTTACCCTCTGCAATGCATGAGGTTGGTTATATTTAGCTATTCCCTGTGATCTTAGAGAGCTTTTAGTGCATATGTCCAGGTTTTTATCGCATATTTTGAGGTGTTTTAGAGCATTTTTATGTGCATATTTTGGATTTTTTAGTGCATAAATATCCAGGCTTTAATCATCATCTACTCTTTGTAGACAAAAATAATTTGTGTATGGTCTTCAACTGTTTTAGAAAGCCAATTACAAAAAAATGATGGGCTTTTTTCATCCTTTATTTGTTTTCCTTATTGATAAAAACTCACTTGACGTGTTTTCCTATTCAGGTGTCTTGGTCCAGTGCCAGCGAAAAAGCTTTTGACTAAAATGAACGCGAATTTAGCTGCGTAGTCAAGTTTTGTACCACAAATTGTTTCTGAGAATATAACTTGACACCAAATTATCTTATACTGCCTCCACATATTTCTAAAATTTTGATGGGTTCTTGAAGCTTTACAAATAGTGCAACATAATATTTAATTACCTCTTTATTTTAATTCTTTTATTTATTTGTTTTACCAATTTTTAATCAATTTTTTAATCTCAAATATGAGATTTTTAAACACTTCCATGCAAACAGTTTTTGTATCGAACATTACACAGATCCAACATTTTATGTTTATAAGCACAGTTAATGGAATAAAATCTAAAGAGCTACTGTTTATATTTTTATTAAAATTGTTGTTTTTATTACTAATTGGAGGGTGTTGTCATATTTTTCAGTCTGAATTCAAAATCACTTTTCGAAGGTTAAAAATAACATCCATCGTTGATAAAAATACCGGATGCCCGACTATAAGGAAACAAGGAAACCTTGGTTTAAAGCTCTATTTGTCCTCTGGTGTACCTTCAGTGATCTCAAAAGGCCTGTGTCAGACTTTCAATGTCTAAAAATATCCATACATGTTTACATCCCTCTGTGCAGTGTTTGCAGTATCCATGGGAAAGAAAAAATAATGAGCTTCTGGGATTCACATTCCAACGAAAACTTCAATGTTCTAATCAGGTGTCAAACCTGCGTTGCATTCAACTTCGATGCAGATTTACTTTCTTGCTGGTTTAATTTATTGGGTGCCTATGGCTGACAATAAAAATCAGTTTAGAGATCCGAAAAGCAAGGAAAACCGACCCTGTGTATTTCAATTTGCTGCATAGTTTTGTGAAAATTTAGTGCTTTTTTAGCCCAGTGGGATAGACGGTTGGTGCTTACATCATAATTTCGATTTGTGGTTTTAAGTTGACCTTTTTTTCTTTCATTTTTTAAAAGGTCTTTTACCCTAAGCAAGGCTTTGAAGCCAATTTAACGCATAGTTAGTTTACTTATCTGAATTTTGTTATACTTTTTATCTCCTTGATTTATATATATATATATATATATATATATATTATTATTATTATTATTATTATCATATAAGATTTTCTTTTGCTTTGCAATATATACAATTACCCACCGAGTCACCCCGGTGACCTAAGGTGGGTGATGGTTTTAAAAAGAATGAGCCAAGTTTAATGGAGATAAAATTCAAATTGAGAGAAATTTACGGAGAATATGAGCCGTGCTAGTAAGGACGATTTTCTGAATTTCTTGGAGCTTATGCTCGCCTGGTACTTTCGAGATGTATTTTTCAGTTCCCTTCTTGATCATTCCAGGTGCCCCGACTATGACCGGCACAGTCGT
>RDPX01000307.1:132578-157805 GCA_003991215.1 Morbakka virulenta
GTCACTTATTACAGAGAAACAAACTGGGTTGAGTACTTCCAGGGACATAGATGAGGTTCGAACCACGAGCTTCTTGCACGGTAATCTGTTGACTTAACCATTCGGTGTCACTACTGGTTACCTTGAAAATCACATCCGATTTGACGAGGATATTCCTCATGAAATATTAACCCTTCTGTGCGGCCAGCCACAAGAAACAAACATACATCAATTGATGCAAACAGTCGCTTTTATACATTAGATGTCAAGATCAGAATTCACAATTTCTTTAAGCTGGTCGAACATTTACAACCAAAATTTAAGATTTCTTTTCCTTCTAGTACATGTCTCTGCACAGTGTCCGACTGCAGCTTTACTCAAGTACCTCAATGGCCTTATTTTGCTGTATCTTCAGGTTTAAAATTAATATTCTTCACTCCGACACCAACACTGTGTCCCTCTGGCCCCTTTTCCTGCTCAGATGTGTACACTCAAAATCTGAGGTCTACATTTTTAACCTACTAATATTCAGACTTTGTTAAAGATCCTTCAAAATTGATTATTGTTGACGGCCATAGCCTGGGGTTTGGGCGCCAATTTTTCTGCGATGAAACACCACGCTTTTCCGCGATGAAACACCACGCTTTTCCGAAAGAAGGATAAATACTCTTTAACAAAGAATGATATCATGCACACTACTTGAATTTTATGACTGGATTTAATTTCGTATTTCTGCCAGTCACATAGTTAGTTACAGGCGATAAATCACTTAACCAGGATAAAAACAATAATACTGTGACAAAGTACTTCTCACAACACTTGCAAAAAAAAGCCTTAAATAAAACAAATGAAGAATTATACTACTTAAAATACCCACTGGTATTTACTTACCTAAGTGAATTTTGTCAGTATTATTAGCAATCGAATGAATAATTCCTACTGTTCCACAAGCATTGCCAATAGTTTGTTTGGTAAAGTACACATTTGATGAAACATTCTGTAGCAATAACATAAATAAATAAATTCTAAATAAATAAATAAATTTCTTCTATTCTATATTGTAAAGTATATTTGGTATATTTCACATCAATTTATAAGAATAGGCCAAAATTGTATAGTTAGTCCATTCCAGAAATAACAATAGAATGCTTCGAACTTCATGCTGTTTGCTGGGGCTACATCTGGTGTTTACATCTGTATTGTCAGTTATCAGGGTAGGAAAGGGTAATGCTGTAATCGTGTTATATTAACATACTACAGCAATAGCAATCGGTAGCGCAATGTACCCTTTTCTTTATCTCCTGCCATAAACCACTTACATTGTTCAAATAATATTAGCATTTTTTGGTTATCTGAATTAGAAAACTCTTGTGGATACACTATGTGTGCCTTTAATCATCTTATCTCGCCCTTTGGCATGCGCCTTCCCATTTATCACCAAAAATGTGTAACGACTCTATACTTATCCAACAACAAAACTAAGCCTGTCAATTGTATAGTGGACTTTTGATTATGGACCACACATTCGGATAATCCACAAAACATAACAAAGAAGCAGTATTCAGTACATGACAGCGGTGTTGCAAATAATAACCGGTCAACTGTCACCACTCTTATCTTGTCAATTTTGCAAAAATCTAAATAAGCGACATCCAACGCCCAAAACTTGCACCCCTTGAAATAAACGGAATCCAAAAGAAGCAAGTCATACTCTACGCAAAGTACTCAATTTCGCACTAAATTCAACTAAAAACAGTTTGAGAAGTCATTAAAAAACTCCCACACAGTTAAAAATTTTAAATAGTATACCTTTTTTTTAAATTCGTCATTTGAGATGTGATTGTACACGCTCTTTCTGAAATTATCAAACACTGCTTTCTGCGAACAAATCTATGATAACTGTTGTCACTGCAGCTCAAAAAATAGCCAAAATGAAGTAAAGCTTCTCTTGTTTCCTGATGTATATGATTTTTTGCCTTGATGTCGGGGAATGGATCAGTGAAAAAGAGGAAATATTTTACAAAACCCTCAAACATGTCCGACGGAGGTTTGAAAAGTAGCCAAATTGTGTGGTAAACGTGGAAAGCTGATAATACTACTATCAACTGATCGTCTTGGTTTATCTGTACCAAACGTGTTCCATAATATCATTATGACGACCACAGTTTTATAAATATCGATGTCGCACAACTGTTAAACTACCGGTTTACTTTAACGGAGTTTTATGAAGTTTATTTCAGATATATTTGGTACATAAATATCGATGTCGCAAAACTGTTAAACTACCGGTTTACTTTAACAGTCTCATGAAGTTTATTTCAGATATATTTGGTACATAAATATCGATGTCGCAAAACTGTTAAACTACCAGTTTACTTTAACGGAGTTTTTATGAAGTTTATTTCAGATATATTTGGTGACGAGGGCAGAAGTCCGGTGNATCTGTACCAAACGTGTTCCATAATATCATTATGACGACCACAGTTTTATAAATATCGAGTCGCACAACTGTTAAACTACCGGTTTACTTTAACGGAGTTTTATGAAGTTTATTTCAGATATATTTGGTACATAAATATCGATGTCGCAAAACTGTTAAACTACCGGTTTACTTTAACAGTCTCATGAAGTTTATTTCAGATATATTTGGTACATAAATATCGATGTCGCAAAACTGTTAAACTACCAGTTTACTTTAACGGAGTTTTTATGAAGTTTATTTCAGATATATTTGGTGACGAGGGCAGAAGTCCGGTGGGTAATGAATTTAGAGTACTCGAACAGTGGAGCCACTGAGCTCTCCCCTTAAGTATTTCCAGGTAGAGCTGGGTTCAGTGTGAGCAGAGTATGCATCTCGAGTTGTTAGTCCAATTACCTGGCCAACCTCTCATTACCTCAGGACTGTTGTATGCGAACGAAGAACCACATACTTCACGAGGTGACACTGTTGACCTAAAGCATGCAGCTCAGGGACAGCGCAAAAAGGATTTAGCTGAGAAAGCCTTGGTGATAAATCCCAAAGTCAAAGGGGTATCAATGTGCCGAAAGACTGAATGGCTGTGGGTCAGTCAGCTGGGTCCATCGAGCGTGTCAGGTTATACCTGATACAGTAAACACCAAGCGCACTCTGAGTGAACTAAACCAATTAGTCCCTTAGGCAATTAAAACATGATTGCAGATAATACTAAAGATTCTCGATATGCTATATCACCAACCAGCGAGAAGACGTGTCGAGCCTCACGTAGGTACAACCATGTGACGACTGAATCCTCTGCTTCGTCCTACCAGCTGGGAGATGAGATCAGAGGTTACGGGCTACTGTCTCACCACAACAAAACTCCCTAACAACAATTATACAGTAAAATTGAAGTCTCTACAACAAAGTAAAGATCTTAAGTAAAGATCATTGTCGACCAGATCTTAAGTAAAGATCAGGTCGACAATGTTTGCTTAAGGCAAACTCACTTAAAACCTTCCGTGAGATTAAATATCGGAGGAGACCAAGCTTTCAGAAATGACCGAACTAAAAAGGAGTACCAATCCTTGTCAGCAATAACATCGCGACATAAGAAATTCATGTCGAAGACACAGGTGAATCAGAGATGGTCGAAGTGAAACTACTCCTTCCGGGCAAGAAAATTTCAGTTTTCGATTGCCTTATCCGCCCCCCGCGCCCCCCGCCCTCACCTCTTCCTTCCAAGATAGGGCTCTCAAACCTTACGCTATGGGAATTCTACAAAACAACTCTTTAGTTTTGGCCTTTCACCCAGTTTGGGTTACAGAGTTACAGAGACCTGCATACAAAGGAAAAGAAATAAAATACTGACAAGCATTCAACAATCTACAGCTACCAAATACGCTAGATGATGTCCCAACATTTTTCTCGCTAAGCTGGAAAACGACTTCCCATCCCGATCTGGCCTTTCCAAGTAACAAAGTCAGTAGAGATGCCACAAGAGAAGTAATGGACCATTAGCAACTAGTGATCACAGGCCTATCAAAATCAATACAGATAACTCAAGACCCTGACTACCACTAACACGATGCCTCACTGAAACTACAAAAAAGCAAACTGGTAAAAGCTTGGCAAGTTAACAAACATTTATATGGCCCAGATCAATACCATGACTCGTAACGTCAACTTAAGTGCTAAGGCACTCACACCAGCTATCCTCAGCCCTAACAAAGAATCCATCCCAAGAGATGCAATGAATGAATACATACCAAATTGGTCTGAACTACTGCAGTTAAATAATGAAGACACCAAACCAAGAGAACAAGCCGAACAAGATCGTAGTCTAGAAGTCAACATTAACCTCAAAAATCATCGGTCAAATTTACAAAAGCAACGAACGCAGCAATAAGAAAAAGCTGGCATGAAAAAACTCTATTCCTTAACATGGAACGTTATGGAAACAGATTGCGGAGATTAGTTCGAGCATTCACACTGGGAAAGTATGAGGAACAAGAAGACTATCTACACCACATTTATTTTATCTCCAGACACCTGAAATCAATTTTGACCTTAATGGACACATTCTTCTGCAAGATCCTAACTCAACTTACCTAAGGGTAACATTCAAACCACCATTCACTTGGTAAGCACACACATATAAGTGTAGTACAAGACGGCCCAGCATGTAAGACTAGCTGGCTGTCACTCGGGGGAAAATCACTCCACACTTAGAAACAACTATGTTGGATATGTTCGCGCAGTCCTAGAAAATGAAATTTCAGCTTGGGGCACAGCAGCTGTCAACAACTTCTCAAAAGTAAGTTCAAAACAAAAACTTACAAATAATAACAGCAGCAATGCGAAAAACATCCATTCAGTACATGGAAACTCGTGATGAACTAGAATCAATGGAGGATAGAAGAAATCTGAAGTTAATCATGGAAAGAGCAAAGAGAATGACCAGGCAACCAAACTGCAACCAGTCAACAAAAATCATCATTAGCAATCGGCTCCAGAAAGCCACCTTTATACTTAGAGCCAAAGAAATCGCTAAAAGTTTCAACATTCCAGGAGATACATACCCCAAAGTAATTGCTTTGAGACCTTAGAGGATAAAAAACCTGCCTTAAATTAACATCATTAACATATACAAGGGATCGATAACAAAAATGAAATGAATATTGCTGACCTGGAGGAACGAGCTTTGGAACTGATTGAACAACTTTATCCCAGGAGTGTTAAGACCAGACTCGATACAGAAATTTCAGCCACAGATGGTGTTAAAGATGGTGGTGGCCGTATTTATATACAATGGACAGACAACACCGCCACCAGTCTCTCTATACCCACTGGATCCAACTACGGGGCTGAATGGATGCCTACTAAAACTCCTTGAGTCATCTGTGGCATTTTTAGTACCAGAAAACCTACCATGAAAAACCTTTTTGAATTGCTATGCGAATTATAGTCGACAACAATAACAGTTCTACAGTAGTTATCTGGTCACTGTAACATGGCATGAAATGAAACAGCAGACCAAATTGCTAAGAAATGTACACAAATAGAATACATACTGGAATTTATAGCCCTGGAGGCAGCTAAAATGTTCACAACGGGTGCAATAAAAAAAAGGTGGACCGCTTACAATTCTAACTATAGCAGGTATGATCCCTACTACAGACTAACCAGCACCGAACTTGTGATCATATTCAGAATAAGATGAAATTTAACAGAATAAAGGCGCGTATTTACAAAAAAGTGAAAATTGGGAGCTCGTTAGGTTGTCAATGTGGCAAAGGACAAGAGAACACCACCAATGTCCTTTAGAACTGGCTCAGATTTATCAACTTCAACACTCAAACTTGGAAGAAATCGAAATGTCTAGAAGAAAAGCTATATGGCACCATTAACGATCCAAGCTACACTGCAGAGTTTTTCATAAACAACAGCATAAGATTCCAACCGTCCGTCACAAAGAACACCGAGGAAGAAGAAAAAGAAGATGTAGTAGTAGGAGGAAAATGATGATGATGATGAAAAATAAGAAAAGGGTGAAAATGAATAAAAGATAAAGATGAAAAAGGAGGAGAAGAAAAAGAAGAAGAAGAAGACGAAGAAGAAGAAGAAGAAGAGGCAGTTAAGTTAGACTCTATGTAATACTAGAGAATTAAGTATTATGCTCACCACACGTGAAATAAAACTTTCTCTACATTTTATCATTACCAAATTTAATTACATTCCCAGAAAGGTTAAGGCATAAAGTAAGTATTTTGAGCCTGCTCCCAGCTGATGAATCAAGATTCCAACTAGCTCTTACGTTTTCCCTATTTACCAAGTTTAAAAATACACAACCCTTTCAAAGATTCCTTACTTGCCCTTCTTTTGTAATCTTTTCCTCTTCTTGTTTCCGAAACGTTTCATACTGTAAGGCAAATACAGAAAAGGAATACAAATATTCAACCTGATAAAAAATGGTCAGAAAGTATCATATAAATTCAAATACTTTAGAAAACTGCAAATATACCTTACTGACCAGAATCACACTTTTCTGCCATCATTTCAAAAAAATCGAAGTCAAACTAATTTTTTTGATACTGCTTTTTATTCCTGGGGAATGCCAATAAAAGTTGGTTTAACCAACAAAATTAATAACTGCAGGGTGACCCAAAAATTGATCTTGAATCTTGCTTATTTTTCACGCTTTTGCCTTTCTTTTTCACGACAGGGAAAATAAATCAATGTATGATAAAAGGATGCCAGACTGGACAACTCTAGGAAGATCATTTATCACAAAGGCATATTTTGAAACAAAATTATTCAAAGTTGTACAAATCAGGTGTCGAGACCATTGTCAATACTGATGGTATCAGCACAAAAGCTTGCTTTTCAAGTGGGTGAAGAAATTGAATGCTTATGAAACAATCTTAAAACAGTATGCCAAGATAAACAAAGGCAAAAACAGAATATTGATGCTGTCCAAGATTCAGTGAGTCGGAGTTCCCCAAAATAAATTTACGATAGATATTAGTAAATTATCCACATTTCTATCCTCACACTATACAATTGAAAGACAACTTGGATATGTGAAAAGGAGCCACTGTGTTCCAGTGAATCTGCGACCTGTATGAGTAACATCCCAGATTTCCTTGACCATGGGTGGTTATGGATCCAGACTAAAGGACAACCCAGAATTTCTTGATAATGCGTGGTTCTCCGACCAGATTGAAGAACATACCATATTTTCTTGACCATGTATGTTTCTGCGACCTAACTAAACAACATCCTGGATTTTCTCGACCATGAATAATTTTCGAACCAAGTTTAATTTTGTCTTACAGCTCAAGTAGACTCTAAGAACAACATTTTCTGGGTTCCAGAACCATCTGACATTTCCCTTCAAATACTATTACATTCAGTCGAATGTACAGCATAGCTTGCTTTTTCGAAGCATGGCTTGCTTTTTCAAAGCATGGCTTGCTTTTTCAAAGCATGACCATATTGAGCCACATTGGTTTGCGTACCACAATGAGCAGTCAATCACTGTGAACTGTGAACGCCATGTGTTAGGACATTGTTCGCATGTTCATATTCATGCTACCTTGGAAAGGAAGAAAGCCACCTTCAGAACGTCCTGTTATCCAATGGGTATCATGCGAAGAATGTCCAGAGAGCCTTACATAAAACCACAGGACTAATCATGAAGAAGAAAGGGAGCCTCTAAAACAGTTACGTCTTCCAAATACTAAGAACACCAGTGAGCACCTAAGACGAATTCTCCAGAAACACAACATTCACTGTTTTTTCTTGATGTGATTAAGTGAATCCACCTTAAGAAAGATATTGGAAATACCAAATGATCCAATACTAATTAAAGAGGAAAACAATATATTTTTCTGACTACAATGTAAGATCTGTGCTGCCCCCTATTTTCGTTGATAAAATTCCTCCTTTGGTCAAAGGGAAAAGGAACAGATGAGATCTGTTAAAAAAAGTGAAAATAGGACTCGCGAATACCGAAACACTGGTGGTTACAAGACCACGCCTCTGAACGGGAAAGGAAAATATTAGGGGCAGGGAAACCAAAACAACTGGAAAAATAAAAGAAAGATTCTATTCTCAGAAATCGGTACTACGATCATAACAACGGTGTATCTCAAATTTTCCCAGAAATATAGCTCACAACACAAGGCAGTTATGGCGCAATTCCTCAAAACAACTCAATCCATGTCGCCATGTACGCCTGCAGTGTCCAACGATGAAGGAGCTGTACTTAATCATTTTTGTAGCCTGAAGTGATAGCTACATCACCCGAAGCATAGCTCAGAAAAAGCTTACGACTTATGACATGATAAAGCTTTATGCCATAGTAATTTAATCTGTCCAGTTGATATTCAAGGTTCAGTTTCTATCATATAGTCAGTACATAATGACATTTCACAAATACAACATCTTTATTATAATAAATGTCAAGTCTCAAATATCCTACCGAGTCTCGAGTCCTTACGAATGCTTCCAACTTATTGAAATTTAAATACACACAAAACTAAAAATGATATCACTTCATTGAAGTTTGTTAGTTGCGTTGGGTTAGCCATTTGCTTTTCAGTGTCTGTAAGCACAGTTATCAATAAATCACTATTCCATCTCAGCTATAAAATCTTTTTTATCTAACTGAGGATTTCAATTGCATACTTTCTGAATTAACGATAAGTAATAAATCAGTAGCAAAGTACCGCCCTAATCTGCTTGAAAACATAGCTGTAATGCCTCAGCTAGGAAATAAGATCACCATGAAAGTCATGTTTAAACCCAACTGAGTGCAACATTTTTGATTTTGTTTAATTTTCAGTAATTGATTGCATTAAAGGGTCTCAGTACCTTTGTTTGGTACTAAACCATTAGGGCCATAAAAAGTACTTCGCTGCCCTCAACGTCTGTTGGGATGAGTTGGTCTGGCCTTGAGGGAAGTCCTCACTTCATGGGTGGCCCTGCCCTCTATGTAAGATTGGGGTGTGATGTCCAACAATGGGGTCTCAGGAAAGGATGGTTCACTAAAGAGTGAGAAATATCGCCGTAAATTGACCTTGTTGAGGTGGTAATCCTGATATTTTTGATGAGCAAGTTCCATCAGTATTGCGACAACAAGGAGCTGTCGGCCCTGCTCGTTTTATTCAAGGATAATGGAAATAACCAGTGACACAGCTAATGCTTCACATGCAATATTACGCAGACTTCCTGCTTTCATACCTTTATTTGCTCACAAAAATGAGATATATCCTGGCAGCTGCGCTTCAAAGTGATCGCCTTAATGGAGAGTTTGTTGTTTAGAGGCAATTATCACATTTCAGGCATGCAAGTGTTTAGTTGTCTTTGCAAAGGAAAAGGCTTTTCCATAACCTTGAAATAGGAAAAAAATCTGTCCAAGCAGCAAGTTTGTCCTATGATACAGAGGATTTTGAGTTTTTACAACTGGCCTTACGTGGAAAACTTTCCCGTCCAAGCTCTGACCTTCTCGATTTTTCACTCTACTTGTATTCATATTGTAATTCCTTGGAGAATAAATCCTGTTCGCGTAGACTCCACAGAGGTTTCCAGTGTATACTTGAATTTACTGGTTACGGCTTCCAAAATCATGCTCCTGTTCTTCATGGATATATCAACTGCTTTGAAAAGGTGTTTCCTAAGAAAGCAACTCAGCAGTTCAACAGTGAAAACAATTAAAGGACGTGAAGCAATTNAGAAATATCGCCGTAAATTGACCTTGTTGAGGTGGTAATCCTGATATTTTTGATGAGCAAGTTCCATCAGTATTGCGACAACAAGGAGCTGTCGGCCCTGCTCGTTTTATTCAAGGATAATGGAAATAACCAGTGACACAGCTAATGCTTCACATGCAATATTACGCAGACTTCCTGCTTTCATACCTTTATTTGCTCACAAAAATGAGATATATCCTGGCAGCTGCGCTTCAAAGTGATCGCCTTAATGGAGAGTTTGTTGTTTAGAGGCAATTATCACATTTCAGGCATGCAAGTGTTTAGTTGTCTTTGCAAAGGAAAAGGCTTTTCCATAACCTTGAAATAGGAAAAAAATCTGTCCAAGCAGCAAGTTTGTCCTATGATACGGTATTGTCTGATGAGGAGCTTGATTTGATTGACAACTGTTTTGAGAAAACTTCATATTTGACAATGTTTGAATGATCGTCCCTGTACTTTATTTCAGGATATGTTGTTCATAAAGAAAACTTCTCTGTTGAACCAAATAACGCAGCTGTCTCAGAGGATTTTGAGTTTTTACAACTGGCCTTACGTGGAAAACTTTCCCGTCCAAGCTCTGACCTTCTCGATTTTTCACTCTACTTGTATTGTTATTGTAATTCCTTGGAGAATAAATCCTGTTCGCGTAGACTCCACAGAGGTTTCCAGTGTATACTTGAATTTACTGGTTACGGCTTCCAAAATCATGCTCCTGTTCTTCATGGATATATCAACTGCTTTGAAAAGGTGTTTCCTAAGAAAGCAACTCAGCAGTTCAACAGTGAAAACAATTCAAAGAACGTGAAGAAATTGCGCATATCAAATAAATTGTAAAAATGGTGCAAATGAAAAGTTAAGTAGTTGTATGTTGTATCCACTCCAAAAAGTATTGTATTTCTCGTCTTCCAATAACTTATCATTACCATGACGTTATTTTGCGAACCATGTTCCAATCTACCCGCAATGATCTCCCAAATTCGTGTGCTTTATCAAACTGGATCATACTCATATTGAATAATACACTTAATGGTTACTGAAATAATAAAAATTTTCACCACTTAAGGGTCGACGAATAAATTTAAAGGGGAGAAACAAAAATGATGCTGCGAAAATGCCACCTGTGTAAAGGTTAGATTTTTTGATTTGCTTAAAACGCGTAAAGGGGCACACAGACCCTAAGCCTCCCATATCATCAGCCCTAAACTGGAAACAAAAAGAATAACTTACAATAAGAAATATCACTTTATTTTAGCAACAAAATGTGTCATCATTTTACAGAGTATCACATAAAATCAACAGAAACGATAAATTTAAGCCTATGCATTTTTCTCCGTGGCTTTGCAGTGTCACCACCAGTATTTTTAGTAGTCTGTGACTTTAAACACACACAGACACACACACACACACATATATATATATATATATATATATATATATATATATATATATATATGTGTGTGTGTGTGTGTGTGTGTGTGTTTGTATAATTTTGTGTTTTCGTACCAAATTTTCTTAATGCATATAGCAGAGCAATATACATATGCCTGATGATCGAAATATCGTGAAACTATTAGTTGCAATCATAGTTCTTATTTTTCGTGTTTTACCTTATGTATATATGTATACATACATGTCTAATTTACTCGCTTTTAACATAATATGACAAAATAAATAAACAAAAATTAAATAAAAAAATATAATCACATTCACCATGGAGAAAANGACCCATATCATCAAGCCTCCCATATCATCAGCCCTAAACTGGAAACAAAAAGAATAACTTACAATAAGAAATATCACTTTATTTTAGCAACAAAATGTGTCATCATTTTACAGAGTATCACATAAAATCAACAGAAACGATAAATTTAAGCCTATGCATTTTTCTCCGTGGCTTTGCAGTGTCACCACCAGTATTTTTAGTAGTCTGTGACTTTAAACACACACACACACACACATATATATATATATATATATATATATATATATATATGTGTGTGTGTGTGTGTGTGTGTGTGTGTGTGTGTTTGTATAATTTTGTGTTTTCGTACCAAATTTTCTTAATGCATATAGCAGAGCAATATACATATGCCTGATGATCGAAATATCGTGAAACTATTAGTTGCAATCATAGTTCTTATTTTTCGTGTTTTACCTTATGTATATATGTATACATACATGTCTAATTTACTCGCTTTTAACATAATATGACAAAATAAATAAACAAAAATTAAATAAAAAAATATAATCAGGTAACAAAATAAACTATTTATTTAACTCCTTAACCTGAGTCTCTGTTTCCACCCATCATGTAAACCCTTCACCTTTTCAATTATTAGCCAAGGTGCTAATGTAAATTTTTTAATTCCAGAGCTTCAATCTTGTAGAAATTTTCTCACACCCAGGGTTTAGAAAACTTTCCTCGCAGGTCTGACGGGCTACTCCGTATTTTCTAATTGACTTTTTCGGGCTGATCAAATTATCTAATTTACTGTTCTTGCTATGGTAATAAAATTGACAAAACAAGCCACATTCTATCAGGGAGACAAGGGTTGAGTGGTAGCTGCAAAATTTAGAACTATCAAATTACAAACACATCTGTGCATGATCAAAATAAAACGAGGAAGCACCTGTACATATATGAAGACAGAACTCCATCCAAGGGAATATGGTAGATTTATGGAGATACAAGATTGGCTCAGGTATACGGTAATTTTTAGCACAATATAAAGAACCAACCCTTCTTGAAGCAGACTTGCCAAAAGGTTGAAAATAAGAATCCTAAGAACGACTTGGAAAAAATGACAAACCAAAGATCCCCACTGATTAGAATACCTCAAGAGGAGAGGAAACCTAAGCAAGGTAAACATCAGAATGACATTCCGTGAATATTGGAGGAAGATAAGGTCTTGAGTTCTACTGAATGAGATTAGTTGCATTTTAGCTGCATTGAAGGAAACCAGCTATTTTCTCCCCTAGTTTCTGAAACCTCACGGGTCAGATTCTAAAGCTTCTGCAAGCTTGTCTTGCTCCTGCTGAGTTGCTTTGTGACCAGTGCCAGAGTACTGAGTAGTGTCATTAACATGTTGATAAATTAACATCTATGTTAAACAAATGACCAGGAAGGTCATTGATGTGAGAAAGGAAGAGAGTTGGACCAAGAACAGAGGCTTGAGGAACTCCAACATAAATGGAATACTCAGCTGATGAAATTCCATCTAATGTGACACACACTTTACTATCTGAGAAGAAGAACTCAAGGATTCCAAAGACCCCCCTTTGGTCTTGAGGTCTTGATAAATGGGAGGTAAATAATCTTAATAAAGGTACTAGATAAAGTTTTTCTTACCTTGTCAGTAATTGGAAATAACAATAAAAGTGCACAAACTGGCTGAGGCACCATGCAAAGTAGCTCAGGATCAAATCCAAAAACATCAGTAAATTGCCAATTTGACTCAACACCAAGTGATGCCACATACTAAGCAAATGATAAAAAAAGTTTCAGATACATAAATCTTGTATGTGTAAATCAAAAGAAAAAAAGTTAGTAAAAACATAGAAGACATAACAAAGGGAATATGCCACAGCACAATTCTATACAAGCTGTTAGACAGTGATGAAATTTGACAATTTAATTATATCCATTTTAAGTCACATGGGCATGTTTGATGTATGATGTTTTTGGTTTTGTGTGTGTGTGTGTGTGTGTGTGTGTGTGTGACTCTAGGAGCTCTCAGCAAACCTTCTTGTTCTTTGGTGACAACACGCCCCCCCAAAAATACTCCAGCATTTATTATTGTCACCGATAGTGTTCCCCCAACCTTTCCAAGGCCCCCCCTCTCTTCTTTTGTTCCTCATGTAGTTCAAGTGTAGTACATCAGTACATCTTTGATCTATAAATTGCTTCTCTGAAAATGTCAATATCACTGAGGCCAATTTTGCTCTAAAACCAATTCAAGGCTTTTAAGATCTAACTTCTCCATGTGGAATGTAGAATGTGAAAAATAAAATTAATTACAAACTAAACTGGCCATGTTTCAAAAATGGTTAGAATTATTTGAAACCCAAACATAATTTAAAGCATGATATAAAACACAGAATATATTCTTACAGTATTGCAGATTCATTGTAAATATGTGGCCTAGAAAGTAGACCTGAACTCACCAGTGAAAACCTGCTTAAGTGAGTCAAATGTGCATATTCCTATGCTATGTGAAACTAAAGTCTAATGTTAACAAAATAGTACTCTCACAATTTACAATTGACAATCATTTTTTTTATTAACTTATCATATTTGAATAGCTACAAAAGTAAATCAATTCTTTCCATACTGAAAGCCAAAAACCATTTTCACTATAAAATTTGAATGGGCGAAAAGATTTAATAATTTTTATCTAACAACACAGAAAAGAAATACAAAAAACCCAAACAACATAGAGTAAAATTTTGTTAGTATTATGAAATTAAGCTACTAATGACATCAGTAAGTTGTAACATTGATACAAAGTTAGTTCAAGAAGCTGAAAACAACATGAAGCAATGTGAAGTTTTGTTTTGGCTGATCAAACTTCAGAAATTAATTAAAACTGGGTAAAGCACGAGGGAAAAAATGAAAGTTGTGAGTCTAAAAAAGTTGTTGCCCATCTAAATGTTTCAATAAGGAATTATTTCAGAATGAATAATCACAAATAGTGGCTGGTTTTTTTCTACTGTTTAAGTTTTCTTTTGCTAATCACAAAAGGCAAGAGGCTTTGAAAATCCTCTTAGTTTTCTTTTCTTTTCCAATTTTGGGTGTTAACATATTTTCCCCCAGTAACTGGGATCAGATGATGTCCTTCAGATGGACTTGGTTTTGGCAATTAGGATTTTCTTGACTGGATGCCCTTCCTGATGCCAACCAATGGCTTTTTCTTTTGTAGAGTTTTTTAGTTTTCATTTATTGCTCACACACAATGCTCAAGATAATTGAAATCCTGTACCTGATTTATTAGAGTGTCCCCAATCAGTATGCTACACTGTTTGTTTGCTTTTTGTTTACTAATTATCATACATTCTGTCTTCTTAGAGTTTATGGAAAGCCCTTTCCTTTTGCTGGATTCAACCACTTTGTCTAGAATGTCCTGTAGCTTTTTTCTGACTCTGCAATCAAGACTGTATTATCAGCATATCTCAGGCTGTTAATGTTGTGACCTCTGATGAGAAATCCCTCTAATAGTGTTATCTCTTGAAGAATAATTGCACTGTAAAAGTTGAAATGGTCTGGGCTAGGCTCACATCCCTGTTGAACACCTCTTCTAGTATTGGTGTATAAGCTTGTGTCATTTCCAATTGGCATACATACTGTTTCCTCACAGTAAAGGTTGCACAAAACTCTTAAACCCTTTCCATCCAGATCTGACATTCTAGAATGTTAAAAAGCTCTTCATGCTACACTTTATTGAATGCCTTTGTGTAATTGATAAAGCACACATACAAATCCTTCTGCATCTCAGTTGCTCTTCCTGATAGCATTCTCAGGACAAAGATTTCATTCTTTGTACCAGCATCTTGAATGAACCCAAACTTTTCTTTACCTGTCTCAGGTCTTATCCTACTTCTTGCTCTCATCATCAAAATGCAAAGTAGAATTTTTATCACATGGCTCACTGAGCAAATTGTTCTGCGTATTTTGTATTCAATTGCACCAGGGTTTTTTGGGAGGCCTATGAAGATCAATTTACTAAGGTCCTCTGGGATTTCTTTGCTGTCATACACCTTGTTGAGAATATCACTAAGCTTCTCCACACCAAAGTCTTCTAGTGCTCTTTGGGTTCTGTAACCTTTTTTCATTTCATTATTAATAATGCAGTTCTGACTTCTGATCCTTGGATTTTTGATCACCTTCATGGTTTTTCTTAATTCTGGCTTGTTACCCCTGTCACCTGCAAAAATTATCCAATGTATTCTGTCCAGGATTCAAGGATTTTAACCCTTTCCATGATGACTTCTTCATCCTTTGATTTTATGCAACCTGTAGAAGAACAACATTTGAAACCAGTTATTCCCTTAATCTTTCTGTGTATACTGCCTGGTTCCTTGCTTTTGCACCTTTCAAACTCTTTGCACTGTTCATTAACCCAGATCTCTTTGGCTTTCCTGCATTTCATCTCAATTTCCTTGTTCACCAGGTTGTATTTCTTGCTTCTGTGGCTGGAAATCTGTTGTCTGGAGTGCATTTTGTCCAAGATCCCATTCGTCATCCACTTGTTCTTTGATTTTTTCTCACATTTTGGTACAACTTCTTTTGCTGCAGATACTGTTGCTTCTTTAAAGGTTTCCCATTTTGTTTTCCCTTGGTTTTCATGCATTTCAAACCAGTTCTAGTCATTTACAGCATGGTCTTTTCAAATGGTTTGGTTTTCTAGCAAAGTACTGTACTCCATTCTTGGTGTTGGCTTTCCTTTCTTGGTTGTCTTCAGCTTAACCCTTAAAACACATATGACTGAGTTGTGGTCACTTTGGTTGTTGAAGTGCACTACTATATCATTTCTTGATGGCAATGCAGTCAATCTGGTTCTTGACATCACCTCCCAGACTTAGCCATGTCCACAGTCTCCATGGATGTTGCTTGTACTGTGTGTTGGTTAATACATACTCATTTGCTTTACACCATTGAAACCATTTTTCTCCCCTTTCATTTTGTGTCCCCAGACCAAACTTTCCAAGTTTCTCCATCTGGTTTACTCCCTACCTTCACATTTAGGTCACCCATTATGATTGAGATATCAGTAGACTTGCATTGTTTTTAGCCTTCTCCAATGTTTCACCAAATTGGTGCATATAGTTGAATAATCCTGATATCTGCTTGTTTTCCTTTCAGGTTTACAAGCATGACTCTACTTGACAAAGCCCACCATCCTACCAAGCTCTTTGCACTTTCTTTGTCAAGTATCACAACTACTCCTTTTTCATGTTTTACTCCACCTGAAAATAATACCCTAAAATCATCACTGTTGAACTCATTGCTGTTCATCACACCTGAGAGCACCTGAGAGTAGTGATGTTTAAGGGGTGCTCTACTCTCCCCAGAACTCTAGTCTCCCGACCAGAGACACATCACTGGATGCAGTTTAATGTCATACCCAGGACAAAGTTTTCTTATACTAATCACAAATAGTTGCTTGCTTGCTCAACTCTTTTAATTTTTTTTTGATAAATCACAATTATTATTATGGATTATTTAGGTTCCTTCTGCTTATCACAAAAAGTGCCTGGCTTCCCTAATATCCCTTTCTTTCTTGTTTTGATAAAAAAATCACTTGGTTTTTTTTGGGGGTGGGGGTGGGGGGAAGGGGGTTACTGTATCCAGTGAAAAGGCTTTACCACATATCATTTAAATGTCTAATATATGAGAAAAATCCATTCTAAACAAGTAAATAAATCCTTTTGGTATTGTTACAATGGCCAAATTGTTGGCTTGAAACCCCAAATATTTAAAGTCAAAAAATATTAACAATGGCAAGAAATATTAGTTCCATCCACATTAGTCATGACAGGATTGCAATCAAAATCCAAATAAGTAAAGATTAGTGATGTCATAGTATGTATATTACAATATATAATATATTACAAAGAGGAGCTGTGGCTTAATGGTTAGTGAAACTGCACTGTGACCAAGAATTCCAGGTTCAATTCCCCAAACAGACAACTTTGAAAATTCAAAAAAGAAAAAGTCATTGGTTGGTGTCAGGAAGGGCATCAGACCAAGAAATTCCTCACTGCCAAATCCAAGTCCCTGTGAAGGGCACTGTCTGAGCCCCAGTTGCTGGGGAAAATTGTATATATTACAAAATAAGTAGGCCACAGATATGGGCCAGCAAATATGCATATTTTTGGGATTTCTAAAACTCCATGAATGGGATTTGTGAACATTTTTCTGCTCAAAAAATCTCTGTGTACCAACTGATGTCAAACCTTTACCCCCTCCAACAATACTGGATCTTTTTTTCAAACTTATATCTGTTAGACCTGCTGCTACCCATTTTATTAAATAATGACAAGGCAAAAGCCATAATAGGACTTTGATGATTCTTTAATACTAGAACCATCATTAAGCTTCATCATCAAAATATCTAAAAGCAAAGAAATGGGCTTACCTTGTTCATGACCTGTTGCCATGGCAAATTTAAAGCAGACACAGCATCAATATACAAAAGATAAAAGAAATTATACTTTAAATGATACATAATAATGATAATTCAAAG
Organism: Morbakka virulenta; assembly: GCA_003991215.1. NCBI lineage: Eukaryota > Metazoa > Cnidaria > Cubozoa > Carybdeida > Carukiidae > Morbakka > Morbakka virulenta. The sequence goes on from RDPX01000307.1 coordinate 150,512, forward strand.
TTTTGAAAAAATAAACAGAAAAAATAGTTATTAACATAGGCTAAATATGTTTCTTCCTTTATTTTATCATGGGTACAGGTCAACAATGATTCCTACTGGCTATGTCAACAAAAATGTATTGATTAAAACTATCCTACTATAGCAAGTCACAAGAAGAGAATGGAAGGTAAATAGATTATGGCAAGAAGAAAAGAAACAAACATATCAAAGAGAATCCAAGAGGGAATAGAAGCATTTATTATGTATTGTGAAGTTGCAGCAGACCAATCAAAGTAGAGGCAGCTGATCCACTATGGTACCCTGATGGATTAAGTAAAAAGTGAATGACAAGGAAAAAGTCTTTCATATTTATGGTCATAAGCAGTGCTCTGTTGCTGGCCCCCATTGGAACAGCAAGGGGATATTTGGCTGGATGCATTTACAAATGGCAACCACAGGCTTTTGTCCAATTCCATAGGCATTTTCATTATAAGAATAAAATCAGAGTTCTTTAGTACCTGTCATAACCACAGTTCCTCAAAATTATAAGTATGCCTGATAGCTAAAGATATAAGTGAAACTGAAAGAGTACCATGCAGCCTTGCCCAAGATTAAACTCAGTGGGTAAGCTGTACAGCATGACAGTTTGGCCCCTGCTTGCAAGGGATATTAGTGAAATCTAAGGCTATGATGATGATGATGATCCTCACCTTACTGCCCCTGATCTCCAGTAGCATGTGGAGCAGCAACAGTCTCTCCACCGGTCCCTGTTGTGGGCAAGTCTTAGGAGTTGTGTTCAGATCATGTTTCATTCTGTCATATCTCTCTTTCAATTGTCCTCTGCCAGGTCTGTCTAGTCTGTCCATGCATCCTCTTTCCCTTGGGCATCATGTAAAAAGCCACTCTGGTGACAGAGTCATGCTCAATTTGCAGGCCATATCCAATCCACTTCCATCTCCTTCAGATGATGAAGGTCTCTAGGTCCTCAGTGCAGTATTGAAGAGGGTTGTTTTGATAGTTAAATTGCTTGGTAATGGGCAGATCACCACAATAGCCTTTCAGAGAAGTTTGATGGTCTACATTCAAAATCATGGTTTTAATTTTCATTTGACTAACTGTCTGGCCAACTTGCCCTAAAAAGGTTCATAAATGGTCCACCTTTTCCTGGATGTGGCTCTGTGTGTCTTTGAGTGTGACGTCAAAGCCAGGTAATCCACAAGATTCAAGTCACTAAGGTAGGAGATAGGCATCCAGTGAATCTCTCATTGAGTGCCTCCCATTGTCTTCCACATCACCCATTCAATAATGGGGTTGAACAGAAGTGATGAAATGCCAAGTTCTTATGCAGTGGTGAATGTTGAGATACTAAAGTACTTAATCTTCTCTGCACCCTGTGTTGCATAATGCCATCACCAGAGCTGTAACACATCTTACTAGGTAGCCCCATGTCCATCCCTGTTTCTTCATTTCCCTTTGAGTTAGCCTTCTGCAGCCTAATTGAGTCTGCCTCTGTTCCTTCTACTGTCCAAGGCCCATTGGGGGAAGACTACTGTCAGTGATGTTGGTGACATTTATATCACGTTTGATTTATCTCCATTTCCACTTCCTGACTTCCTGGTGGATGGGTTTGGTATCAGGCCTCTTTCATAGTTCATGATTAAAGATGGTCTTGGACCTGAAGATGTTCAGGACCCTTCAGCAACATGTGTTCTGAAAGGACTCCAGTTTGTGGCTAATACTTTCTGTTATCTTTTACAACTCTGCATCATACAGGAATGTGGTTATCACAGTGCTCTTGAAAGATCTGACTTTAGCCCTCACCCAGATGTTCTTGACCCTCCAAGTGTTCCATTGTGCATAAAAAGCCTTGCTGGCTTTTAAAATCCACTGCCTGCTCTCATTGTCAGTGTTCCCACTCTTCGTCGTCTAAGACCCCAGATAGGTAAAGTGTGTTCCACTTCTTCAATTCTCTCTCCATTAAATAGTCTAATTGGTGCATCTGTCTTTTTGTTTTATTCACAGGTACTTAGTCTGCATGCCTTAATGTCAGTATGCAAGTAGTGCAACATTACCAGCAAAATCCAGGTCCTCAAGGCAACTAGTAAAGTCCCAATGAAGACCTCTTCCTTCTAAGCTGACAGTTGTCTTCATGCTCCAGTCAGAGCTTTTGAAGCCATTTTAGTCCAGAGGGTTACTTTTCTTATTTGTTTGCTACTTGGTACTTTTTTATCTTTTCAATACATTGTAAAATACAACATATTGGTGGCGTGGAAAGGATTTAATTCTATATAGGCAATGTGAAATAAGCTGAAAATCCTTCTGGCTTTGACCACATGTTAGAATATACTAGTTATTAATGTTTTATTACAACACTGTAAAATCCTAAATAAAAGAAATATAACCACAATGTTAACAGAAGCACACCAATGTAATTTCACTTTCCTTGACATAAGTCTTTACTTTGCCTTATCTTGTCCTAAACCAATTTAAGAAAATAGAGGGAACCATGGCTTAATGGTAAGTGCAGTTTCACCATAACCAAGAGGTTCTGGGTTCGATTCCCTGAGCAGGCAAAAAGTATTTGGAACTTTATAAAAGGAAAAAGCTATTGGCTGACACCAGGAATGGCATCCAGTTAAAAAATTACCACTGCCAAAACAAACTCACTCTGAAGGGCACTGTCTGAGCCTTGAATTACTGGGGGAAAATAAAATTAAAAAAAGCGGGCTAAGAAATGGGTTGAGTGCCCCCTCCCTAGTAAAACAAAAAATTTATCAGTCAAAAGTTAAACCATTATGGAATTACAATACTTAGGTCAAACAACTCAAGGTCAAGCAACCAACACCCAGTTAGTGATTTTAAATCTTTTCTACTAAACTTGATATTATTTTAAAAATTTTTAAATTTTGGTTAAAAAAGAAATTCTACAGCACTTGCTTGGCTCTTTAACAGTCTGGTATAACACACCTATTCCATATAGCACCATTTTCCTGGAAATTTTCGTTAGATTTGAATGTGCATGGTTAAATGGTTATTGTTAATGGTACGTTAGTCTTACAATAGCGAAACCTAGAGCATATGAATGTTCAAATTATCTGGGACTTACAGCATATGTTGTTTGATTGTGGTTCTATTAAATACATGAAAAATCGAATTCAAAATATACCCTTCCCCCTCTTTTTTCTCCTCACTCTCATTCTCTCTCTCGCCTTTTCTCTGAAACTTGGATCACATTAGGAGGTATATGGTTATGTGTCTGTCTCCCTGTCCGCGTGTCTCTCTCTCTCTCTCTCTCTCTCTCTCTCTCCCTCTCTTTCTCTCAGTATGTATTGATATATTTGTCGTTACAATCCACCAAAACCTCCTAACAAACAGTCCGACTTGATAAGTCAGGCCAACTCATTCTTTTTACTTCGTATTCGGCGACTGACTGCAAATCTTGTATTACTAAAGGAATTATTCCCCAAACTGTGCAATAAACTGTTTTCTGGAAACATTTACGAGCATTAAAAATTAAATGTATGAAATGCAAATATTGTAAATTTTGGATGACAGGGGTCAGCACAAACCAAAAGCACTCAATTCAAGTCTTGATGAAACATTGGGCAATTTTGAAAGACTTCACTTTCTTTACCAGATTTTATATTTAACGTTAGACTTACCTCTGGATTAGATTCCAGTGGAAGCCACCGTGCAGTCATTTCGCCAATTCCAACTGTTCCCTAAAAATATCAGGAAAAGTGCTCTTGCTGAAGACACAATGTCTGGCCCAAATTAACAAAAATTTCAATTGATTTAACGTGGCCTCGTTTGAGCGTATTCTCGGAAACTTCACCATGAAGGGGCCGGTCATAAAAGGTCTAGAAATATGATGTCCGAACGGGAACCAAAGCAAAAAAACAAATTCAATACATTTGTCTTTTTCCTTTACAAAAACGGGAGGGAGGGTGAAAGCAAGAAAAAATCGAAAGATAGAATATACATTTTGCTTAATACCCATCACCCAAGAAACCATATATTTCTAAAGTTTAATAGACATGGGAATTTTGGTAATGTTTTTATCTGTGATAAAAACTTATTCAAATGACAATTGTATTGGAAGAAAAACAGGGGGGGAAAAAACGAATTATATACCTGATTACGCTGAAAAGCAGGCCGTGGAAACAATACATAAATTGTGAAAATCCACAGGAGATTGAAAACACCCCATATTGTATTTCTGTTTACATGTATGACATTTTCAGCTTTTTGATATTCTTATTCACTACTTTGGTCATTTCCAATGGTTTGTTGAATTTGTTCTTAATACTGTTTTTGCAATATTTAACCTATTCATGCATTTGTTTCATAAATGTATGTACTGCTGATTTTCGTCAATGGAATCTTAGTGATCTGCTTTACCTATCATCATAGCAGCATGCTACTTTCTACCCATTGCCACAATCAGTATATTTATGATATGGTTCAGTATATGATTTATCATTATAGGGTTGACATAATTGTCGTAATGGTTGTCATCAAAATATTGGACAGCTACTTCACCTGTGCGCTTGCTGATGCTATCCTCTTCTCGACGCCTGCTGCACTTCCTTCATCCTTTAAAAGATGAAGAGGCTGAACCATGAAATTGTTAAAGAGGATGCTACTTTTGAGAAACCTGTAATGAATGCAAAGAATAACGTAAATGAGATCGAGCAAGATGAAGAGTCTGAACCAACTATTTCGGTTGAAGATGCTACTGAAGAAGAAAGAGCCATTTTATATGTACTAAAAGAAATGTTTGACTCAAAAGAAAAGAATGATGGAATAGCATTCAGAAACTTTGACTTTCAGAGGCTTAATGTCACTGTCAAAAACGTTTATAAGATTTTAGAATATTTCCGAACTTCTAACATCACAGAAACTAACAAGCTTATTATGGCTGTTGCTGTATGGGTTTCAAAAGAGTTAAGTTTGACAAAAGGCAAAAGAGACAAAAGTTCAACTAAATCCCCATGGTGGGAAAGAAGAATACGAGATGATACTAACGATCTTAAGAAGAACATCAATTTACTATTAAGATGCAAAAATGGTGAATTAGAATATAAAAGGAAAATTGGGAAATTGTTCGAAGATATGAAATTTCACGGAAAGAACTAGTGCTGATGTTAGAGGAACTTAAACCAAGAGTTATAGAAAAGATGGCAAAGCTCAATGGGTATAATGAGAAGATTTAGCAATTTTTAACAAAATGAATTATTTAATATTGATCAGAAACGACAATGTTCTGATCTTAGTGGGCTAAATCAAAAGGAAACTGAAATATCAAATGCTGATAGGAGTAGAAAATTCTGGAGTGGAATATAGAGCGAAAATAAAGAGAATAACAGAAAATACTGAATGGCTGATAATATTAAACCAAGGGCGTGATTACTGAAAACAGGAAGGTTTAGTGAATACAAAGGGGCAGGTATTAAAGCAAAGTCGGAAGATATCAAACAAGAAAGGTCCTGGAATAGATGAAGTTAAGAAATATTGGATCAAGAGATTATATTCGTTACATGAGAGAATAGCTTGCCAGTTAAATCAGATTTCAATGAACAACCAAAAACTTCCTGTGTAGATAACATACCGAAGCACAATTTTTTTTCAAAAGGAAAAAGCTAAAGAAAATGCCGTAGATAACTACTGGATAATATCCGCCTTACCATTATGTGGAAACTGCTAACAGGGATTATATCAGATTATCCTGCTAACTTAATAAAGAACCTGATGAGTAGAAAGGGTTTAAACGTAAGTGTAGAGGGACAAAGCACCACGTTATGATAACTAGAGCTGTATCGAACGAGTGTGAAAGAAGGAGAACGAATCTAGCAGTGGCATGCATTTGTTATCGCAAAGCATATGATCTGATCCTTCACAGCTGGTTTGAGGAGTGTTTAGATTTATTCGGAGTTGCTGACAAAACAAAAAAATACTAGTATAAAGCATGAAGAACTGGAATATACAGCAAACCTCTTGTGATACCTCGCTTGGTAATGTCAGCATCAGAAGAGGTAATTTTCAAGGTGACAATCTCTTACCATTTTTATTTCTTTTATGTTTAGTACCAATGGCTGATTTTAAGGAAAGTGAGATTAATTATGAATTGGGAGACAAAATTGTAAAGCATATTCTTTTGCTCTTATGGATGACTCAAAGCTGTTTCCAAAGCTGAAAACCAAATTGATTCTTCAGTAAAAACTAAGCACATGTTCAGCAAAGACATAGGGATGGAAATTGGAATTAAGAAATGTTGGGTACTTGTGCTAAAACAAGGAGGTTTAAAAGGGATAAAAGCAGTTGATGTCAAACTAAGTGATGAAAATGTGGTACAAACTATTGAAGAGGACGACTATGAAAAACATGGAATTCAAGAATATAAGATCAAGGGGACAGAGCTGAAAGAGCAATTTTAAAACGAGTATAATTGGCGTACACGATAAATTCTCGAATCTAAGGTGAATAGCGGGAAACAAGGTAAAAGCTATCAATACATGGGAAGTGGCAGTGCTGAAGTACGGAGCTATAAGGTGTCTAAGAAGACAACCTCCACGTGGTGACGCCTGAATGCTGATTACCCAGGTTTCCCTTACTGGTTAGTAACAAGTAGCCTTTGTTTTTCAAGCTGTTATTCCGTTCCATGGAAGAAATCGATCTCGTCGTCCATGTGATTTCGAACCTGCCTCGTCGTCGATTTGGAGAATCTTTTTGGAAGTTGTGCCGCCCCCACTGGCAAGTGAAAGTTTATTTTTTCTGTTTTCTTTCCAAACCGATCTGCTTTGCTTGTGGGTTGCTGGTCCTTTTCAGTGTCGTCCTTGCTGGTAAGTATAGGTGTCACCCAGGAGTAATCCTGCGAAACCTCGTGTGGTAGGATAACAACTGTTGGCTATATCTCACCGATGAAGAACCAACCGAGAGATGTACATCTTCGACGCCCCTATAGTTGGGAGAGATATTCCCGATGCAACCTACTTTTCGTTTAGTTGTAGATTTTATTTAAAAGTGTATATCAGCAAATGAAAAGTATAAGGTAAAAGCTAAGAACCATGGTCGCCAACATCTGGAATGGATATGGCATTTAGAGAGAGAGAGAGAGAGAGAGAGAGAGAGAGAGAGAGAGAGAGAGAGAGAGAGAGAGAGAGAGAGAGAGAGAGAGAGAGAGAGAGAGAGAGAGGGGGAGAGAGAGAGAGAGAAAAAGAGAGAGAGAGAGAGAGAGAGAGAGAGAGAGAGAGAGAGAGAGAGAGAGAGAGAGAGAGAGAGAGAGAGAGAGAGAGAGAAAGAGAGAGAGAGAGAG
>RDPX01000307.1:158599-171128 GCA_003991215.1 Morbakka virulenta
AAGAAAGAGAGAGAGAGAGAGAGAGAGAGAGAGAGAGAGAGAGAGAGAGAGAGAGAGAGAGAGAGAGAGGGGGTATAAAGAAGAAGTACCTGAATATAAAGTACACACGAATCTTACGATTTAGTGTACCAGTGATGATTTTGTTTTTTCCTTTACACAAACAATGAGGAAAAAACGCCTTTATCAGGTATGGAATATAAATTTATGCAAGGAGATCGCAGCTTGTATTTCAGACCACAGGAGCTTCTCCAGTGAATTAGTATATTCCTTTCATAAACAACACACAGAATAATTGTCTCTGGCTTCATTAGGACAAAAAGGACGAGAAAAGATTAGTCGCGGGAGCATTTCTCACCCGACAGTAGAACATCATTTGAGAAGGCCCCGCAAACCAACTTGAATAGTACAGTGCACAATGATAAAACAACCCGACAAGCAGCAGCTGATATGTTTGAGCATAGAATGTCCTGATATCAGGCAAATGGCAATTAGTTACAGGCGAAGTGTTGATGACATCGTGACACTTGTCACCACAGTCCTACAAAATGTGCATTTATAATATGCCTGAAAAATAAAAATGCCTGTAACACGAGATTCAAAAAGTTTCCCGAGATTCAAACTGCTGTAACATTTACAGCTGCTAAATGTCAAACGGCTAATGAATTTGTGCTTGTGGACTTGTAGGTGACGATAGAACTATTTCAGCGGGTTAAAGTTACGATGAAAATATCATATGACCAGCAAGATAACTGAATTCCATTCGCTGTATTTCCGCTGTCAGTTTGTAAACTAATTCATTTTAGATGCTCTGGGTTCGCTACATCTTGTCTCGGCATCATTACAGAGCGGCATAATCCGCTTCACGAGTACAAGCATCATGTAAAAATTAATTATTTTTAAAATATTTATTACGAGTAAACTAAGAACCGTGAGATGCCCCTTCTTGCAAGCTTCACATTTTTTTTTAGTTTTAACGTCATTTTCCCCCAGCAATTGGGGCTCAGACGGTGCCCTTCAGAGGGACTTTGATTTGGCAGTGAGGAATTTCTTGGCTGGATGCTGTTTCCTGACGCCAACCAATGGCTTTTTTCTTTGTAAAGTTCCAAATTCTCCTCGACAGCTCGGGGAATCAAACCCGAAACTCCTGATTACTATGCAGTTGCATTGACCATTAATCCACGGCTTCTCTCTTGCAAGCTTCACATGTGCTAGGGAAAAGGCAAATATAAGGAAACAATGAAGCACTGTTTAACAGCACCACGGAATGTGCCAAAATATATATACTACTGTAGACAATAGGCAAGACAAGACAAATAGGCACAAGAAATGCGCATTTGTTACGCCTTCATTCACTTCAAGAGCTTCCAGGTCTGCAATACATTAAAAGTTGATTAATAAAAAAATAACTTGCCATAAAAGATAAACTTAATAAACATGGATCAGATTGGGTCTGGCTATCTATTACGGGCATCTGTAAATTATACTTTAAATATTCTTTTTAACCCCGATTTCCAGATGTCGAATTGCACTTATTTAAAATTTTATTTAGTCGTGAAATGCATTTAAAGTTGCAGAAGCAAGAATAGGGCCTCTCCTTTATGAATTTTAAATCATTTTCGAGCTACCTTTAAGCCATAATTCTACTGTTAGGTCTAATTTTGTGGTATCGTCTGGATGTGAAGGCATCTTGAGGATTTTAAGGGGTAGTATCAGTAATCTTGCTCCCTGTATTTTCCCTATGTTGCCAACACTGGAGAATAACATTTCTATTTTGTCTCTCTAAGAACCTTTATGTACTCGGTGGAAGGCACAGGAGCTTGGTCACGAGTAGTAAAAATGCTTACGACGTGACAAAGCTCCTGTATCTGCACTGAGCAATCATTTTCTAGACAGCATGTGCAGACGCATACCTTTTGTTTGGATACCATAAAATGGCAGCAACATTTAAGAGCCGACAAAAATTATGGGCTGGTGTATGTTTCGAAGAGCACCAAGAAGACTTTGGACTTGGAGAAGCCCAGGAGGGGAAACGAAGAATCAAATAGACTACATAACCATCAATAAACGTTTCAGAAATGCAGTCCAACATTGCAAGACATACCCTAGTGCAGACTGCGGAAGTGACCATCTACCTGTCGTCTGCAAATTGAAATTGAAACTTAAACAACTAAAGAAAAAGAAGACAGAACCAAAACTGCAGTATAAGAAATTGATAGAAGATCCAGAAACAAGAAAAGAATTTAACATAGAAGTCAAGAATCGTTTTGAAAACATTGAAGATGAAGGTGAGCTTAATTCCTGCTGGAAAAAATTCAAAGAATCGGTAGTCTCAGCAGCAAAGAAGGTCTTACCGGAGAAAGAAAAACAAACTAAAAAGAAATGGATGACGTCAGAGATCTTGGAACTAATGGAAGAAAGACAACAAACAACAGACAGAAGAAGTGCGGAATATAGAACACTCGACCATCAAATCAGAATAAAATGTAGAGAAGCGAAAGAGGAATGGCTCAATGTAGAATGTGAAAAGATAGAACAACACAAACAAAGAGATCCCGCAAAGATGTACCAAAAGATCAAAGAAATCAGTGGCTGCAGATCTCCAGCTTCCTCTGGATGTATACAATCTAAAGATGGGAAGATCATCATGGAGAAAGAAAAGGTGTTGGAAAGGTGGACGGAGTACATCGATGAACTGTTCAAAGACAACAGGGGAGACAAACCAGCAATAAATAAGAACATTGATGGCCCTAAAATTCTGAAATCTGAAGTAAAGTCAGCACTAAAGAAAATGAAAAAGAATAAAGCTGCTGGACCCGACGAGATTGTTACGGAAATGCTGACATCTCTTGAAGACTTTGGCATAGTAAAACTGACTGATCTGATAAACAAAGTCTACGACAGCGGAGATATCCCTGAAGATCTAAGTAAATCCATCTTCATCGCACTACCTAAAAAGCCAGGTGCAACAGCTTGTGAATTACATCGTACAATAAGTCTGATGAGCCACGTGATCAAACTGATTCTGAAAATCATCATGAATAGAGCCCGAAGAAAGATCAGAAGGGAAATTGGGAAGGAACAGTGTGGTTTTATGGAAGATACGGGTACCAGAAACGCCATATTCATGATTCGAATGTTGGCTGAAAGAGCAATAGAGATGCAGAAGGATCTTTACCTGTGTTTCATAGACTACATGAAGGCGTTCGACAAAGTCCAACATGAGAAACTGTTTCAAGACCTCATAGCATTAGATCTAGATGGCAAAGATCTTCGCTTCATCCGCAACCTTTATTGGGAGCAAACTGCTTGTATACGTGTGGATAATGAACTGAGTCAATACGTCAAGATCAAGAGAGGTGTAAGACAGGGTTGTGTGTTTTCTCCAGACCTGTTTAACTTATACGGGGAAAAGATCTTCAGAGAGTTGGAAGGCTTATGTGGGATTAGTGTTGGTGGTCACAACCTGAATAACCTGAGATTCGCAGATGACTCTACGTTAGTTGCAAACTCTCAGCAAGGACTGCAGGACGTCTTGAACAAAGTAGTGGATGAAAGCAAGAAGAAAGGACTCGAAATAAATCGCAAAAAGACCGTGTGTATGGTAGTAAGCAAGAAACACAGTCCAAGATGCAGATTACTCATTGGGACTGACAAAATCCAGCAGGTGGAAAAGTTTAATTACTTGGGAAGCTACATCACCCAGAATGGTAAATGTGACGTTGAAATAAAGCGGAGAATTGGATTAGCAAAGGATGCCTTCAATCGACTAGGAAAAATTTTAAAACACCAGAAAATGTCAATGTCCACAAGAATGAGAGTACTGCAGTGCTACGTAACATCTACCCTGCTGTATGGAAGTGAATGCTGGACAATATCAGTCGGAATGGAAAAGAAGTTGGAAGCCGCTGAAATGTGGTTCTTGAGGAGGATGTTGAGAATATCATGGACTGATCATGTAGCAAACGATGACGTTTTACAAAGAGCAGGAACAGAAAAGAACCTGTTGAGGACAGTCCGAAGAAGGCAGATGGAATTCTTGGGACACGTCATGAGGAAGGAGGGTCTGGAAAACTTGGTACTGACAGGGCGTATAGAAGGAACCAGAGACAGAGGGCGGCAGCGAAGAACAATTTTAGGAAATTTGAGGGACTATGTGGCAAAAAACTGGAGGAATGGAATACAAACAAGTGAAATATTACATCTGACAAGGAACAGGGTTAATTAGAACATCATGATAGCCAACGTCTACAGACATGGCACTTAAAAGAAGAAAGTATGTTTACATTTTGTTTGGTACGTTTACTGAAGAAATCTCTTCTACCAGTAAAAATGTTTACCAAAATTTGACTCCCTGTCATTTTCTGTCAAATTATTTAATCATTTAAATAGTGACATTTTTGGTATCGGGTTAATATTATCCACTGGGTCCTCAGGTGGCTTAGAGGAGTAACAGTCTTCCGATAGAGTTTCGAAGGCTATCACTGAAGATGACAATAAGGTGTCTCGCGAGGGTACACAGGCTCCCTCCCTTGAGCAAGGGCAAGTGCGAAATCGGTGTTATACTATCATTAAATGCAAAAAATATTGTGACCATTTAATTAACACCCAATTTGTCAACCCATATTTGTGCAGGAATTCAATTGTCTCCTCGGTTCCAATTTTCAGATTCAACTGAAAAACAATAGCGAACAAATACTATTGTCCTCGAAATGCTGTTCACATGTGCATGAACGCTCGGCGTCTTACACAAGGTAATGAACAGTAAATTTCTGGCACTCGATTTTGACAGACAATGTTTAAACCCTGGTTGAATTCACAAAATAGTTTATTCCCTGTTGCCACAATGGCATATACTAAGTAATTAATAAACAAATATAAACACAAACAGCAAAGAAAAAACAAAGCAATTTCAAAGTGAAGCTATGCCAACAAATCTCTACACCTAAATATTTACAAGACAGTTAAAGATACGAGCATGAAAAATCAGCTTCTAACATCAGTAGTACTACCGGCAATTGACAGGGCAAGTGATACCTTATGGCTGAAATGGTATGCCGTTTCATAAATAAACGGGTGTTTTTAAATAACTCGATTTTTCTAGTCTTCGATGAGAAGTCAATATTTTCCATTACCTCAAAGCAACAAAAAGTGATCCAAGCTCTTTTAGATGTTACTTTATTGTGGTCGTGTATGGTGTTAAAAATCAAGCACAATGACCAAGGGTTAACAAGCGGTTTCACGTCCCCCTTTTTACCACCGAAAAGCACGCCAAACTAATAGTGCGTACTTAAAACGGGTAAACATATAGGCATGTTATTTCAAGAAAAGCAAACGCGGCTCCAGCTGGGATTCTCTTGTATGATGATCCACTTCCTACACATTGCTGACATCGAAAACCCAGAGAAAATGAGGTGCCTGGAAAAATGCTGAACAACATTGTGCCGTAGCGATTATTCGATATTTATCCGTTCGACACATGACATCTTTGATCTAAACAGCTTTTTCAAAAATGAAAATGGTTTGTTTCACTATGGATCATAACTGATGTTTCAAAACCAGACACGTGATGAAAGGTCAATAGCAAATAAAAAAATTCAAGTCAACTGAAATGCTTAAGGCGGAATCAGGAGATGACGGAAATAGCCAGGAAGGGTCGTTTAGACTCTGAAACCGAGATAAAAAACCGAAGGCCTAGAGCACTACCTAAGTGGTCTGACACTGCGTGGTACCTAGCACCCTAAAAATCAAACTCGAAAAAATTGTCGGCAGCCAAAATACCTCCTTGAACCTCGAATAGCTAATATTATTATTAAATAAGTTTCACCGCTTTTGAGGAAATGAAACTGAGGCAAACCACCGAGGGCAACCAACACTTAAAATACAAAATTAATACATATTCTCCTATACTTTTATCAAAGACTTGTCCATTTGGTTTGTACAAAAAAAATTTGGTCATTTTTATCCTGACTGGGTAAATGTAGCATACATCAACGGAAAAGAGTAAGTGAATCTTACAAGTGACGCAGAACATTATTCTCTGCCTATCTACAAAAAATAGTATCGAGAGTAAAACAGTGGCACTTATTTGAGTGTACAATGTACAAAATTGACGACTCAAAAACCCACTGGTCTTAAAAACGATTACACTGAAAACAGATTTTTGTGACAAAATCTAAATTAGGTGGACTATATATTCAAACTCTATAGAATGCATGCGAGAACGCAGTTATTCATCCTATATAGAAAACCGCCAACTTCACAACAATCGGTACAAACCCCCAAATGATAGCCAACTGCTGATTATGTCAATCAATGGATGCTCTTTGAAAGTCAACTCCAACGATGTCTGGAGCAAGGGTAAAAGAATTCCTACTTTTGATACAATATGAAGGCATTCATCTTTTTTGCTTGCATTACCTCAAATCAAAATACATTTTAATATATATTGATTCAGAGCACCCAGACACATGTTTTATAACAGGTAGTACTTTTCTAAATCGAAATTTCCCATTAAAAACAAAACTTTGAACTTACTTTTTAACGACTGGTCTTTAAACGCATGGCATTAAGGCCAGGTACTCTTTCAGCAACGATTTTAAAAAATACATACATGCGTGCAGACGATTTATATATTTGATATATCAAATGAGCATAATCTATCCCTTCATTTTATCTTGTTATAGAAACTTCAAGCTATCAAATGTGTTCTGTGAAGAATTGTTACATTTTTTGTTCTTTTTATGTGAGCATTGGTGGCAATTCGTGTGGTACATACAACATGTCACGCAAAAGCGTAGCGAAATTGACTAGCTTACACGGTAAACCCGTGTAAATCCACGGTGAACTTATTCAGTGTTAAAATAATACAGGGATCAGTATATCCTTTTGGCCGAGGATACAATTACTTCACTTGACACGACAATTTAACTAACATGACCTACTGGAAACCTGCAAATTAAACCATTAAAAATCAAGGAGTCCTCCATAGCAAGATTTGAACTCCCCCTCACATGGGACCATGGGTCACTCGGTGACGCTGCGGACCACGATTATAACTTTACAGATAAATGGTTAAAGATGCTTTTAGATGAAGTGCGGTAACTTTGTTTAATAAATTTGTGTGGAATCAGTATTTCGTTTAGTTTTGTATCAATGAGGTAATACTTTCAAACTATGAGCAAACCTTTAAAATGCAGTATCAGAGAATATTTGAAATTTATATTTCACTGACTTACTGGCAATGTCAGTCCGAAGAATAAGAAAACCTTTTGCTTAATCACATTTCAAATTCGAGCGGTAACGTATTTGGAAGAGCTAAAGGATGGGGGAGATTGCTCATTACCTAAATTCACTTGCTTAAACAAATTTAATACTTATAAAGAAAACAGGGTATCAGCTATGGAGCAACACTACACCTGATAAAGTTACGGGATATGCTTCCTCAATACTGGCTGACTGTCAATGAACAAAGGGCAGTAATTTTCCAACTAATTGCAATTTACTGTCTACAGATGACGTCCTTTTTAAAATGATTATTGTTATCATGCAAAATTACTTCTGCGACAGCGTCCTTATCATATAATGATTTCCGTTGTAGTCCACCGTTTTCGCAAAAATCGTCCGAAATATATGGGTTAAAAACGAAGGCTCTGTCGTACTCTTATTGTAAGCTAAACAGAATTCGTATAACAAGAACATTTTCAGATTAAAAACAACTTTTAATAGGAAAATAATTGCTTACTGAAGCTAATGAACTCATTACAATATTGTTTACTGAGTAAAACGGATGACTGGACTCTTTCGGCCATTAAATACAGTAAAAACCATTCAATGCCGTAAAACCTCTTGACGAAAACCACTTAAAAACAACATTTTATGATTTCCTTGATTAGGTGCCATACCTTGGTTATGTCACTACCTTGACTATCGCGCGACATTGATTGAAGCCTCATTGACTATGCCAAGGTAACTTGGAATGTCGGCAAGCCCATTTTGCCTCCAACTTCGGTCTTGAATTAAAAATTATTTACATACAAATAGATATAAATACATTTTAACAGTTGATTTGCGAAAAATCTATCTTTATTATTGCAACTCTTGTTAGTCTAAACTAAATAGGCGCCTGGGGGCGTTAAATCAAGGAAACATCATGTTGTCAAGCGAATGTATGTCAAAAGTATTATGCTACTGATTAAAGTATTGATGTCATTATTAGCAGAAAACAAGAACAAAAAGTACTACTGCTACTGCTACTACTACTACTACTACCACTACTACTACTACACACACGAATGGAACATAATACCCAGAAGCAATAATATGGGCACTGTGTTAAGAATAAAAACGATACTGGTCTTACACAGAGCTCGCTCTCTCTTTATAGAAAATTCAGTAATAGTAAATATAAACTAAATTAAATGACGAGACAATTTTTTAGGCTAACGTTAGTAAAGATCCCTAGCATATAACATTGACACGTAGTTATTTTTCGCTCCCAAGTAAAAGTCTCTGGGTGAAATTTAGTCGTTTAATGTTCATATTTAGACATTAAAAGAAAATCCCAACTGTTAATAATAATAATTAATAATAATAATAATAATAATAATAATAATAATAATAATAATAATAATAGTGCAAGTACTAAGATATCATTCTATGTATTGTCAGCTATCAGGCCAGGAGTAGGGAGTGCTGTAGTCATGAATTGTTGTCATACAACAACAATCGCTTGAGCAACGTCTTTCCTCGCTGATTGTGGGGCGGCACTGGCAAGGTTAAAGTGATTCTGCTATTTGAATTTGGTTTTCTATTTTTCTCACTCTTGTGGCTATAGTACGTTCCTGCATTCAACTTACCTGGCTTGTTACTGGTCGCTGAATGCGGGTTTTTTACCCGTCCATCACTAGATGGTACAAAACCACTCGATAATGATAATGGAATGGTTATAACTCTTCCAGAACAGAGGATAAAATCAGTATTTACTCTATATGGATGATATGAAGATTTTTGGAAAAGAAAAAAACAGCCCTTGATGCATTGATTCAAACATTTGGAGTTTTCAGCTCTGATATTGGCATGGAATTTGGGACTGAGAAATGCGCAGTAGTGATACCGAAAAGTGGGAAAATGTCAAATTCACATGGAATAAAACTGCCGCATGACAATGTCGTTAAGGCATTAAATCCTGAGGATGGATACAAATATCTGGGAGTCTTAGAGAGCGATACAATTATGAAAAATAAGATAAAGAAAAAAATCAGTAAAGAATATCTTCACCGAGTATGGAAAATACTGGAAAGCAAGATAAACAGCAAGAACCTGATAAAAGGGATTAACAGTTGGGTAGTATCACCAAAAGATATTCTGTGCTCTTCCTGGAATAGAACAGTACAATAAACTAAAAGCAATTAACAGGACAACCAGGGAACTCCTCGATATGCATAAAGCTCTCTATCCAAAGGATGATGTTAACGGACTGTATGTACGAAGAAAAGACGGCTCATTTCAATCGAAGTGTGTGTTGGGAATTCAGTACTCGGTTCTCGAGGGTATGTTGATGTCCTTAAAAAACACAGGGCCGCAAAAAGAAAAAACAGATGGAAAGAAAAACTAATACATGGCCAGTTCGTAAGGCATACGACAGATATAGCTGATGATATCCCATGAGAATGGCTCAGAAGTTGTACATTAAAACAAGAAACTGAATCACTCATTACCGCTGCACAAGATCAATTTATTCGGAGACTTCGAAGTGAAGGCAGATCCTCATATAGAATCGAGAAGGGCTGGCCTCAAAATTTTTGTCAAAAATAATACATGCCAGATTGTGGATTTTGTTGAAATGAAAGAAAGAGATGAAAGAAAGAGATGAAAGAAAGAGAAGAAAGAGCAAAAAGAGACAAGTATCAAGATTTGGCAAGTGAACTAAAAGTTCTAAGGAAAAAGAAAGTAACTATTATTCCAATAGTTATTCGGGCTTTGAGTTACAAAGTCATTAAAAAATAGATTAAACCAAATCGTAATCCGAACGAAGATTGAAACCTTGCAGACCGCGGCGTTGTTGAGCACAACCAGGATCATAAGGAAAGTCCAACAAAAACTATTTTGGTGTGAAATAAACTATAATAATAGTAATAATAATAATAATAATAATAATAATAATAATAATAAATAGATGAAAAACACTTATTACTTCAGTGTAATAAGATAATTGAACCACGGAGACCAGATATTGTGCTGTTTGATAAGAACAAGAAGTAAAAATAATCGATATTGTATTGCCAGGAGATTCAGAAAAGAAAAGGAACTTGAAAAGACAGAAAAGTATGAAATGCTGAGGGAAGAAGAAAGGCGTGTATAGCAAATGGATAAAGTTGCTGTCATACCTGTAGTCACTGGAGCATTGGGAGTGATCTCAGACAAATTTGAAAAGTACATGAAGAAGTTAGATGTGGACATTGCAATGAAAATTATTCAGAAAACAACACCCCTTGCCACAGCAAGGATACTGCAAAGAAGAAGGAACCCTTGGTGACTTGTTACCCACTCTCATAGATAGAAAGGAACCAGAAAAATATGTCTGGCAATTACATTAATAACAATATTATTAATAATAATAAAAATAATAATAAACAATCCAAGAAATAAACATAAAAAATACAGCATTAAAACACATTTCATTGTGTTGGGTGATGATAACAGTAATCAGTTTTAGGTAATGGGGTAACAAAAATTAACAACAATAAAATTAAGGTGAACAGTTGTAATAAAATATAAATAACAGCTACGCAAATCCAGGCAATTACGACCAACTTTACAAGGCCATTTCCATGTCTTATTGTGGTGTAAAGGCTCCTGTAGTCCACGCATGCAAATCTCGCCAATTTCGCCCTTATTTACATATTGATTCGAAATTTATTCATATAGTGGTGTCTTTGATGTCTACCGTCGACATGGCTAAAAAAGAACGTAGAAAGTAAAATCAATCCCGTATGTAGAATGATGATCAGCCTTCTCACGCGATCCAAATTGGAATGCTACTGCTTTGTCACACTGCGTGTGCAGTTACCAAAGCAACAGTTGATCCTGAGGCATTAGTGTTCGTCTTTTCAGGAACATCTTCAGTTGAAGCCACTAGTTTAAGAAAAAAAAATGAAACGAATGCTGAAAAATGATATCGAAGCGAACAAAAATAAAGTGTAATATATATCATCACATCAGTATGGGGTGTATGTATGTATGTATGTATGTATGTATGTATATGTATATATACACACACATCATAACACACATGCAACATACACCTATCCTATTACACAATTTACAAAATTCTTGGATATAAAAACACAGTATGGAGGATAAGGATCAGAGATGATTATAAATACAATTGATAAATGAGGCTATTCAACATTGATTTCAGTCTTCATCGTCAGTAAGTGTATAGGTCTCTACTTTCCGAGTCATAACGTGAGAAAGATCAGCCATCATTATCCGAATCAATTTCGGGATTATTTTCGGTTTCTTTACCTATCAAGGTGTTTTCAATCTTCGAACTTTGTAACAGCTATTCGTGTAGGTTCAGAACCATATCATTTCTCTTGAATGAGCCCTATTGAAACTTATCTGTTTATAATTTTTTTTATCGGTCGAGGTTGTAACGTTATAAAGCTCGCATTCTATTCAATATAACAGTAAACATTCTTCACATCCTTTGATAATCATGGATCAAGGTATTTGTTTTACAAATGCATCAACCAGATGACTACCATTTCACATTAGGCTCTTTTCCTGTTTCCTGTTTTGTTGTAGCTCACTTTACCGTCTTCTATCCATTTACTCCACTTTTATTTTTACATCTTCAAAAAGCTTGTTGATATGGCCATCGGTTTTAAAGAATTGATAAACAAACCAATATTTTTCACTTCGGTTTTCAGTTTATCAAAGATTGAAATATCACGTACGTGTCAGACGTCGGAAAACACGTCGTCACCTACGTGTTTTCCAGCTGTATATATAACACGTACAGTATTCATCTGCTTGAACGATCATCTGGTCATATCTTTAACCTTTTGCATACGTTTCAAACACGAGATTTGTTCTCATTTTACCGCCTTTAGTACCTCTTAACTACCCATTCAAGAAACACCCCATATCAGGAGACTTAAAGACAAGATAAGGGAGTCAAGACTTAGCTAGTACGGGCACATAGCAAGGCATGATGCAGAATATGCAGGAAGGAGGGAACTTAGTTATGAAGTTCCCGGAAAAGGCGAAGAGGGTGGCCAATGAAAAGATGGAAGGACGTGATTGACAAAGATATGGAGGCTGCTGGTGCGAGGGATGCCGATGTAACAAACGTAACAGGCTGGAGACGGCTGATCTGGTGTGGCGTGGTATATAGCCGAAAGACAAAGAAGAAGAAGGAGAAGAAGAAGGAGAAGAAGAGGAGGAGGAGAGAAGAGGAGGAGGAGAGAAGAGGAGGAGGAGAGAAGAGGAGGAGGAGAGAAGAGGAGGAGGAGAGAAGAGGAGG
>RDPX01000307.1:172443-190467 GCA_003991215.1 Morbakka virulenta
GTAATCCATAGATCCTCTCCAAGCTCAAAAGCATCAAAACCACCTTGAAAGTTCTTTTCCAATATATATATACATATATTCGACACAGGAAATATGCCAAACCAACACTGACAAACTCCTTCAGCTAATAACAATAATATTTGACACAGGAAATGACTAAAGAAAGTATGCCAACAGTTTCTTGATAAAGTCTGTTGTAGACAGACGAAAATTTGAAATAATAAATAAATATTTGATTTACTCAAGTAAATGTTGGCATACTTTCTTTAGTCATTTCCTGTGTCATATATATATATATATATATATATATATACACATACCGGTACACCTTGAAATGTTTCTCAAAAGTACAATCCTTTCTCTTTTTGAGCGTCGGTCAAGGTCAGAGGTAATGCTCCCATTTCTTATGTCAGGTCTGTGAGAGTTAATTCTCTGATATAACTGACGGGTACTGTATCCGACATAAATCAGCATGCGTTAAGTGCATTTCCTCATTGGGTAAAACATAATCTCCAAGTAACGTCGTTGTATATTTTATCTGTGCCCAGGTTTTCCACTCATTTTGTTTGAGCAGGTCTGTTCAAGAATTGAACAGGCCTGCCTTAGGGGGGTTGGGGAAAATTTACCCCCCAGAAAATTTTGAAATCCTAGATGCAAAATCCTGCTTTCTGGGGCATATCTGGGGGTAAATTGATGTGTTGAAAATGATGTTTTTAAGGTCACTTTTCATGATACCAGAGCACTTCTTTTCATTTTTTTCTTCTTTTTTTCTTCTTTTAAGTTGTTATCCAGTCTACTCAGTAATTAAAATCATTCTGAATTGTAGTCTAAATATTCAAAACGGCATTCTGCAATTCTTCATGCTAGCAGTTTTTGTAAAGTTGTAATATGTTACACTGAGTGTGTATATATCTTCATTGTGTGAGTGACACAGTCATTTTGTTAAATCCCCTATATATGTACTAGCTATTTTTAATGTGTTTTAAATATTGTCTATAATATACATTTGGTATCAGGAAAAAAACATGTAATTTATAATTTATAATTATATAAGAAGTTGCCTTTCAGCAAATAATTTTGAAAACAGGGTCTTTCAAGTTTTGAAAAATTCACAATTGAAGGTATATCAAAAGCAGTATTGTTCTGTTAATTTTAAAAACATTTTATGCATTTTAATTAATTGCAGAGAGGCAGCTAGAATTGAAATATTATAGCCAATATCTTATTTTATTTCATGAAAAATATTGTTTAAAATTGGGTTGGTTATACCGGTAGATTGTAACTATTATCCCTGGTTTTCTTTAATTTTTATGTGAATAAAATTGTTTTAAATTGAAATTTGATTCACTTTTATTAACACTGTGAAACAAAATTTTTGACAACTGATTCTGGGTAATCTTTACATGCTGATTTCGAAAATGTCATTATTTTCCCCCTAACGTGTCTCATTTTTTTTATATGGCAGTTATATGGTGCATATTTCGCAAAAAATATGCCATTTTCAATACTTCAGATAAATCAAACAAACAAATATTTCGCCTTAATTTATTCGATTGATATGCACAAAAGGGTTGTATTTACTTGTAGCTGTCCTGAAACAATAATTTATTGGTTGTTGATACATTTTATGAAACCATATTCAGATGTGAAAATGGACTTTAACTGTGAAAATAAGGAAATTCACACTTTTAACATACAAGTATATGCAAATATATTTACAAAAACGAGCTGTATGCATGCTAGCTTATATAAAGCATATAGAAATAGAACAAAGAATGTCACTTTATGGTAGGAAGCTTCTTTTTCGACTTTGTCTTGCATGTTTGACACTTGGACCGTCTCGCTTTATTTACCAACAGTAGCCCGCCATCATGTGGATATCCCATCGGCCTTGGTATCTTTCCTCCATTTCTTTTATGTCCTGGTGGAACCTCTCATCTTGCTCATTGGTAACATCTCCAAGGTTTTCCGGGAAGACATCTAAGTGATTGTGCAGGAAATGCATTTTGATACTCATATTGCAGCCAAGCTTATGAAAGTTTTTCAGCAAATCAGCAATTAAGCTCCTGTAGTTTGGAGATTTATAATTCCCTAAGAAATACTTGGTAAAATCTACAAATGAAGTCCATGCCGCCTTTTCAACAACTGTCATGGTTCCTTCAAA
The DNA here is from genome assembly GCA_003991215.1 of Morbakka virulenta. Taxonomy (NCBI): domain Eukaryota; kingdom Metazoa; phylum Cnidaria; class Cubozoa; order Carybdeida; family Carukiidae; genus Morbakka; species Morbakka virulenta. The sequence continues at coordinate 174,608 of RDPX01000307.1, forward strand.
GTTACTGTAATTAATGAGTTTCCGAATCTGGGGTCCATCAAATATCCCAGTGTTTACTTTTTCATAGGAGAAACTAGGAAAAGTTCGACTGATGTGCTGAAAGCATTCTTGGTCTTTGTTCAAGGCTTTTACGAACTGCTTCATTAAGCCTAACTTTATGTGAAGTGGAGGAGGTACAATGTTATATCGATCAACCAAAGGTTGCTCTATCAGATTTGGGCCCCCGACTTGCAGTTGTGGTCTGGGGAGCCAGTATTGTTTGACCCAATGTTGATCCGGATCCCTAGTGTCCCATACACACAAATGGCATGGATGTTTGGTGAAGCCTNTTGTATTTACTTGTAGCTGTCCTGAAACAATAATTTATTGGTTGTTGATACATTTTATGAAACATATTCAGATGTGAAAATGGACTTTAACTGTGAAAATAAGGAAATTCACACTTTTAACATACAAGTATATGCAAATATATTTACAAAAACGAGCTGTATGCATGCTAGCTTATATAAAGCATATAGAAATAGAACAAAGAATGTCACTTTATGGTAGGAAGCTTCTTTTTCGACTTTGTCTTGCATGTTTGACACTTGGACAGTCTCGCTTTATTGACCAACAGTAGCCCGCCATCATGTGGATATCCCATCGGCCTTGGTATCTTTCCTCCATTTCTTTTATGTCCTGGTGGAACCTCTCATCTTGCTCATTGGTAACATCTCCAAGGTTTTCCGGGAAGACATCTAAGTGATTGTGCAGGAAATGCATTTTGATACTCATATTGCAGCCAAGCTTATGAAAGTTTTTCAGCAAATCAGCAATTAAGCTCCTGTAGTTTGGAGATTTATAATTCCCTAAGAAATACTTGGTAAAATCTACAAATGAAGTCCATGCCGCCTTTTCAACAACTGTCATGGTTCCTTCAAAGTTACTGTAATTAATGAGTTTCCGAATCTGGGGTCCATCAAATATCCCAGTGTTTACTTTTTCATAGGAGAAACTAGGAAAAGTTCGACTGATGTGCTGAAAGCATTCTTGGTCTTTGTTCAAGGCTTTTACGAACTGCTTCATTAAGCCTAACTTTATGTGAAGTGGAGGAGGTACAATGTTATATCGATCAACCAAAGGTTGCTCTATCAGATTTGGGCCCCCGACTTGCAGTTGTGGTCTGGGGAGCCAGTATTGTTTGACCCAATGTTGATCCGGATCCCTAGTGTCCCATACACACAAATGGCATGGATGTTTGGTGAAGCCTCTCTGCTGATCCAAGATGAAATTCTTCATCTTCAAGTCTACACATATGACCCAATTATGGTCATGGTATCGGAGTAAATTAATTACTTTTTTAATGCTCTCGTAGTTTTCCTTTAGAATCACTGAGTGACCTACAGGTATTGCTCCAAAGTTGTTTCCATTATGAAGAAGGACACACTTTTAAGATTTTCTTCGAGCTGTCTATAAACAGCCTCCAATCATTTGAATTGTAACTGGGTAAACCTAAAGCTAGAAGAAGCCCACTGATGGCATTACAATACACGAAGTCACAGTCAGTACTGAAAAATTTCAGAAATTCACTGTCTCTAGATCTGTAGTACGAAATTTTGAGATCACTCTGAGTCAGTTTCTTCTCACTTAGTCTAGAAGCTAGAAGCTCAGCACCTGCTTTTGATAAACCTATATCGCGTATCAAATCGTTCATTTCAAAATGATTAAGCGGACCAGGAGTGATTCCTGATGTATCCTCAATATTTAAGTGGCTTGAACTAGCTGTAGTATCAGAGCTGGCTTCATGACACCTCGATTCTGGTTGAGGAAATTGTGCAGAATGGGGAACAGGCAGTCGGGCAGATTCTTGATCAAAATAATCAAATAATGGTTATCAGATGGAGTTCGTAGTCGTTTCATGTTACTTCATACATGTGCTTCACATGCTTTGAAGCTTTTATTTTCACTTTCGTTTTGTTATCGAATGACCATCCTATATCGACCAATTAAAATCGCCTTTACTCTCGGTGATTGGACCAACAAGAAAGTAAACACAGCTGATTCAACACATGTGATGAACACACGTTTTGATCCGTTTTCTGAGACACGCTGCTCAATTTCTCGATGACTCGGTGTTTAAAATATACAAGACACAATCAATTATTGAGCAGTTCAGTTGAAATTTGCTAAAAAAGTTTTTGGGGGTTGAAGTTTGAGCCGGCCCAAAAAACGTTTGAAACGGTCAATTTGGCCGGTTACTGGTTCTTAGGGAAAGCACTGCGTGCCACTAACATTACACGTATGGCAAGATGGAGGTTGACAAACTAAGGGTTTTCAAAATTTTGCTTGTGGAGAATAGAAAACGTCAGATTTTGTCAAGATATCTTTATGGGTTTTGTTGTTTGTTATTTTTTTGGAAACAGCATTTTTAGTGGAGGATAATCATTAATCGTTGTGTTGTGTTGACGGCGGAGAATAGTTTCTCTATCTCTTTACAAATGGTATACGAGCTGCTTTTGCTAGGGAGTTGGTGTAGTCGTCAGTAAATAACAGATCATCTCGATTCAAAGAAGCTACTGACCGAGGCATTTTCGTAAGGGCTACTCTATTGTATTATCTGGTAAAATCTATTTGAGTGAATGTGGTAGTCAGAAAGATAGCTAAGGATTCATCGTTTACTTATAAATTCGGAACGAGGCAAGGATCGAATAAGAGTAGGTGGGTGGTGGGAATTTTTTTCGTAGATATTCGCGTCCGGCAACTGGTTTTATGTAGAGGGAAGTGACCAAAATGTTATTTTCCAATCTGATTGCTGTGTCAATAAATGTAACTCGCGAAATAATAAAATGGAGTAAATTAAATTTCAAATTATATCTGTTTGGAACCACTGTATGTTAAGAAAATTTGAAAAATCTTTTGGAGATCATTGGTCGCGATGTCAAAAGAAGAAAATATCATCCATAAAACGGAGCCATAAATACGCACGCCAAGGTTCCGTACTCATTAAGTAAACTACGTTCAAAGGAATACAGCAAGAATTATACTTGCCCTAAAAGTCATTCACCTTGTATGCTTATAGTTGATGGTGCAGACGCTCCCTCTGACGGATGATCGGCTACTTCTAGTTCTGGTGTGTTTAGTGCACCTGTTTCAAGTGGTGATGACGAATCCACATTTCCCGGGTCTAATTCGTAACCATGGTCTTCACTAGATTCAATATCAATTGCATTTCCGGGAATTTCCTAATGGAAGAAAAGACGACATGGTATTATTTATTTATTTATCTATATATCTATCCATCTATCTATCTATCCATCTATATATCTATCTATCTATCTATCCATCCAGCTATCTATCAATCAATCTATAAATTACCACGTTTGTAATACGTCCCAAAAAATCACAGCGGAATCGAATTTATCGAGAAATGTTAACTAAATAATTCATATTTGAACAAAACCTGACAACGAATTATTCCAAAACCAAATTAACAAGGAGCCCGGTTTATCCATAAAACAGAAGCATACACATTTACTTTATACCGATCCAGCTGCTGTGGGATGGGCGGGGTTGTATAAAAATTTAAAAGTAGGCTTTAAAACTTACCCATCCCTGTTTAAGCAAAACTTTAGCTTTACTTTAACAGTTTAACCAGTTTAACCATCCAAAAAGGAAATAACTATACCCATACTAGGGACACGCTCTAACCAGACCGTACTTTTTTACATTAACAATTCTCCATTTCTTTCTGTAATCTTATACCCAATCGTTCCTTCTTTTCCTTACTTTTCAACGGTACCACTGCAAGACTTTTCTAATCACTGCCTTCCATTTTGATAAACTTACGACAAAATTCATTTGTCCAAATACTACACTTGCCCTCGCCATGTGTGACCTGTGATTCTTAATCACAGTAGCCGAGATTGACGAAAAATACGAGGAGCGTGAAGAGGTGCAAGCGCGCCATTCCCTTTCAAATGGCAAGACCTGATATATAAGTACACATTGCAAGCTAGATGTATTTTATATACTATTTTGGGTTGGAATAACTAATATCTGATACAAAGTACATCTCACAATATGATGGCTTTCTTTAAATCTTTTATGAAACAACGACACGAACAGCAAAACATAAAAACAAAACACAAACGCATGCAAACATGTAGGTGCCCAAATGTTTAATACACATGTTCAAATTTTAGGCTTAAATGGGGCAACACGAGTTATTAACGGATGATACCTTCCTCAACCACAATGTCTATACTTGGACACCAAATCGCTACATTAGTTCGTGTTATCAGGGGTTTTTTGGAGTGAATTTTATTGCAGAAACCATTGTCATGAGCCATAACATTGCTTAAGGCTTAAACGGGGCAACACGAGTTATTAACGTATGATACCTTCCTCAACCACAATGTCTATACTTGGACACCAAATCGCTACATTAGTTCGTGTTATCAGGGTTTTTTTGGAGTGAATTTTATTGCAGAAACCATTGTTATGAGCCATAACATTGACGCAAAGCATGTCAAATTAAAAATAAATTTCGTCCAAGTGTTCAAAGCTACTTTTGTTAAACAGGTTGATGCATTTTCTTTAAGGTATTAAGACTATAATAAGTTTCTCGGCGGTGTTTGACATTAACTGGTCAATGCTTAGGCCACTAAAATACCAATCAACCCCATCATCACCACAGTCCCTGTCTGCCTACAGCATATAGCAAGCCTTGGAAAATGTTCAATAGTGCACTATGCAGGTCAATTTCAGCTTAATGCTTTGGTTCTGTTAAGACATGATTTTACAACTCTGAAAAAAGGTATTCGGTCATGCTCTCCCTATATTCTCCAACGCTGTACAAACAAAGTCATTTTCTTTTACCTGCCCTGATTTATATACGATTTGTGGTACAGGACATAAATGGAATTACAATCATACTCAAATCAAGCAAATGATATCATCAAAACAGTTACATGGTAGAGTTAACCTATTGATAAAAAAAGTGAAGCACTGCATGGGTTTGTGTGCAAGTCTAACTATGGAAGGTTTATCCTCCTGGATTATGCTAATCTGGAGGTAGAAGTTTTTTCAAATCCAATTTTCTTGATCTAAAAGACTTTCTGACAACGCAAATAAACGCCGTAACAAACAAAAACAAAACAAAATAACCAGAAGCGATTGCAAAACTAAATTAGCTTACCGCTTACACCATTTGCAAGACAACAATACGAGCTTAATAACATTAAGAATATATATATTTAATGTAACACTTACCACTCCCAGCGCCTTTAAAATATTCATTTTACACATTGGGCAAGTCCTATGTTTTAAGAGCCATTGATCCACACAATGCTTGTGAAAGTCATGTCTATTACGAACCAAAGTAAGTTTTATTACCGAACAGGTATTTATCGATCAATAAGGTATTAATTGTATGAGAAATGCGGCTTTACAACACAAGGGCAGGGGATATAAATAAAAAAAAAGGTATACCTGAAAAAATGCCAAGGATCTAGCAATATTAGTAATGTCTATACAGTATCTATAGATCACTAAGCAATGCAAAATTGCCTCGCACAAGAATTCATTTTCTGATGGGTCAAAGTATCAGGGGACGTATCAGTGAAAGCTCTCCGGCAAAAAGTAAAATTAACCATTATTAGTGTTCAAGTTAAAACGTTTATCTCTGAGAATCGACTATGCCAGATTGGAAATTTGGTTTGGGTAAAAATGCGTCCCAAAGTCTAACAGAGATTTTTATCTAAAGTAGCAAATCATGGGCAATGCTTCGACAAAAATACTATATTGTGAAACTTGTATCACATTAGGAGGTAAATGACTATGTGTCTGTCGGTCTTCCTGCCCGCGTGTGCGCCTGTCTTTCTGTGTGTCTTTCTGTCTCACTCACTCGCTCACTGTCTGTCTGTCTGTCTGTCTGTCTGTCTCTCTCTCTCTCTCTCTCTCTCTCTCTCTCTCTCTCTCTCTCTCTCTCTCTCTCTCTCCGCGTGAGTACGTGTGTCAATTTGAGGACTTTGATTAACCTGATGTTTCAGAAAAAGCAAGTAAATTCTTCCTTCTTTTTCAATTTTACTCTCCTTGTCCAAAATATTCTTTTATCCAGTAGCAGTAGAGATGCCTGATTTTTCAATCTGTACCGATTCCAGGAAAAAGTCGTGTACATAAATTAAAAGGATACGTTTCAGTTGATCAGATGTTCAATAAAGCTTCAAGACTATAGCGTAAAAAAAGTCCAGAATTCGCAGTTCAAAAATAATTATGGTGGGAATGTCCTAATGTTGTTTGCCTTGCGAAAAGTCTGTATGAGGCTCGGTCCTATATGCGTGACGGGACTGAGGTGAGGGTTTAGGAAAAACAATAGCGGCGCACTTAAGTCAAAGATATAGTGGAAATGTGTTCTGGTTAGGAGAGTAAAGCTCAGGTTATTTGAAATATCATAAATCTATTTTACAGGCCTTTAATTTACGGGTTTCGAAAGTGAGTTTCTTTATGTTAACATGTAGATTATTTCTTTTAAAATATACATCTACTTTTAATACAGGATTACAATTTTTGGTACTAAGCTGACCGTTTTTTTAAATTAAAGAATATATTGTATTACTTTTTCGTCAAGGATGGATTGCTACTTTTTATTTTTGTGAAATAAATTGTAATGGTTTCAACCCCTAAATATTTTTCGATCGCGGCACAATAAGTGGTTCAAATAAGTTTAAATATTTTAATACTTAAAATGAAGAAGAATGTTGTTTTAAATCTGGGTTTAGGTTTGATAATTAAATTAATATTAGTAAAACTGCAAGACTTCTATAAAACCTCCTAGCAATCAAAATCAGTGCAGCAACAAAGTAAAACTTTCCTGAAGATATTGCTTATCTGATTAAGCCTCGGGACCATTAATTGGTATCAATGATTCATTTAAAAGTCGATCACAAAAGCAGTGGTTGGTAGATCAATTGCTATTATCTTCTAATTTAACGTTACTTTAAAACCTGAAATGAATATGAACAAACGAAAGGTGTAAAATTATTTAATTTTACANCAATGATTCATTTAAAAGTCGATCACAAAAGCAGTGGTTGGTAGATCAATTGCTATTATCTTCTAATTTAACGTTACTTTAAAACCTGAAATGAATATGAACAAACGAAAGGTGTAAAATTATTTAATTTTACACTTTTCGTGTGTTTATTTTGCAAATTGTTTGTTTTAAAACAAACAATTTTCAAATCTCATTGATTATGTTTTTGGACAATACCCTGGACTACTGCAAACCTTTACTGATTTTAATGGTATACCCGTTACCTTCAACTTTAAGAGTAACAAGACACCTGTTGCTGAGTAATGGTAAACATGTTAACGACCTTAGGAGGCAAACTGGAAGACACGGAGAAAAAAACCCGAGTGAGACACGGGATCTAGCCAATATGCTAGTGGATAGAAGACGGCGATCACGAGTGTAATAGAAGGCACCGACGAAACTGAAGTCAGAAGTTGTCCACTGTACCGATGGTATGTCAAGTGGAAAAATACACTTAGCAACGCAGGTTTTCTATTCCACAATTAGCAGGCATACGATGACCTAAACACAACACAGGTTTAAGTGAACAATGAGTAAGAGAGTGTAAACCTCCGCAAGAAGCTTGTTTTCTCCCATATTGGGATTTTTACCAAACATACCATTCCTGCATTCAATTTTAAAAAACTACCAAAAAAATGCTGTCAAGGACCTAAATCGAACTATGGACCTTCAGCCCTTATGTCTGACCCTCTTCCAACTGATCTAGTTCGGGTCTTACCCGTCGTAGTGAAATTTGCAAACAAATGAACAACTGACAGAAACAAGAACAATTTTGCACAAACTCAAACAAAATTCGGTCGGTCATTCCTATCAAAATCAAAATTTAATCAATTTTTTTGTGCTACTATCAACATTTCCCCAAAAATTCCATCCAAATCCATGTATAACTTTTAGAGTTATTTTGCACAAACAGACAAACCGACAAACAAAACAAAAAACCTTCCTTGAGGAGGTAAAGAAGTTTTGTCTTTTGTAGCAAATGACCAATCAGACAATGGGTCTTGATTCAGACCATCTAAATAAATAATCTGTTCAAGTTAAATGCCAGTATTGACAACTTTGAAATATATTACATACTCTGTTGAGCCAAATATTAGACATTGTATGAAAGTGCTAAGAGTCGCGTGCCAATTCAATCAACTCACCTGCACGTGAGAACTCTTAACACTTCTCCATCCTTGTAATTTTCTAAACAAACTGCACATGTTTCCTCGTGTTCCTAAAATAAACCCCATAAAATAACATTTAATACATTTTTCTTTTGAAATACTAAAAGCGACTTTTTACATCTTTAACTTTGCAAAAGTTCATAAATTTCAACGTTTGTGTTAACTATTAAGTGGAGCATGAGGCATGTCGAGATTTTGTGTGGGAAACAATTTCGCGTAACAGACAATAACTCACAAGATATAGCGAACATAAAAATACTCGAATATATTCCATCATGTTTTCAAATTTTGTCATTCTTGACATCTTGAACCAATCTAGCAGTCACTACACAAGGTTGTTTATGTTGCGGATATTGTCATACATTACACACTTAGCGTATAAACAAACAAGAAACCTAGATCCGTCACCATAAAAAGTGATAATCAAAAATGTATAATAGGTAGGAGGGGAAAAAGAAGGGGGAAGAGTAAGAAAAGGGGGGAAGGGGGAAAGGGGGAAAAGGGGGAAAGGGGGAAAAAGGGGGAAAAGGGGGGGAAGGGGAAAAAGAAGGAAAATGGGGAAGAGAGGGATGAGGGGAAGAGAGGGATGAGGGGAAGAGAGGGATGAGGGGAAGAATGGGATGAGGGGAATGGGGAGAGGAAAAGAAAGGCCAAGAAAGAAAAAGGAAAGCACAAAGGCAATGAGGAAGCAGAAAGGAAAGGACAAGTTAATAGTGGTAACATTTTTATGAAATTCATTGAACTACATTGGAAACCTATAAACATACCTTATCTCTGCCCTCTGAATAATGTTTTGTGGCCAGCTTTGACACAGCTTTCTTGGCAGCATTTAATAAAAGTTTCTAAAAAATGAAGGAGAAAAGTGGAGACTATTTTTATAATAAACATAACTTGCATCACCTTATACAAATATTGGAGAACCCTATCTCATATAAAACAAAATGAAATGACCCATCCTCTGGCATTATTTTAATCATGATTTTTATGATATCCATAACGTAAAATTATGAAATTACCATAACTGTTATAAATGTAAGCACATTGTAAAGCATTGTGAATGCAGGACCCTTAAATACTTGGAAAAGAAATGCCTCACAGGGATAAGGAATGTGAGGAATGATTAAATACTAGATTGCAAAATACTCACTGTTAACAACGGGCTAAAAAGTACAAAATTTATCAAATTAAATTGAACAAACAAAACAAAGAGAATAATGACAATCAGTTATATATGCAAGAAATAGTGTTTGTTAATGGTAAAGAAGAAACAGAAACTTCCAAGCAATGGGAGAGGAGAAAGAGAATAAAGAAGTGAAGAGAAAAGGGTGGAAAAATAAAGAGGTCAAGAGGGTAGAACAGGAGGAGAGGGAAGCAGGGGAGGAGAGGGAAGAAGAGGAGGAGAGGGGAGGTATCTTATGTAAATTAATTATGCCCATAAACATGCAACAAAAAACTTTTGTGGGTTGCATTCACCTGGTTCAATATCAAATCAGTTAAATGGGAATATCTAAACATATATTTACTTTTTTCTTTAAACATGTTTCTTTTTAGTCCCAGGGATTAAATGGTGGTCTTATGAGGAATTTAATTGGAGCAGTATGGTCTTTTTCTGGCTTGGTGTCCTTTTTTATGCTAATCAATGATTTTTTTGTAGGTTATATGGTTCCTATGTTTTGCCTGCTTGAGAGAAATTGGGGTTTTCTTCTTCTTTAGAAATAACACACTTATTTCTTACCCAAATGTGCAACTTTTATCACATAACACATAGTATGTATTGAGGTTTTGTTAGTTACTATATTGAAAATTCTAAATATATCTAATCCTCCTGGAGTGAAAGCTCAATACTAATAATGATACTTACAAATGACAATCTTCCTTTATTATTGTTTTCTAAGTAATCCAAAGTTCTGTTGTCAAGTTGAGTGAGGGGCATTGACAATGTATTGGCTTAACTTTTAACAATACTATAATTTTGGAACTATAGACCATACACTTCAAGTTCATAATAAAGGCAGAACCATTTTTTCTATATTTATACCTAATCTTAATCCTCTCTGTTACAGTTGTGCATACTTTTGCACCAATTTCTATGGATCAACAAAAATCTTATACTTCTTAAGTCAAAATGAATTCATTTAAAACAAATGATCTTCTTAGCTTTTGTTGGTATAATCACCAGTGTCAAAGAACAACAAAAACTGAGGCTATAGGAAACCATATTCAAAAACTTGGTTATAAATAAGTATCATTCAAGTGAATAGAGGATCAAGGAAGTTTATACAAGAATTTCACTTACTAGTATCCAATTTAAACAAACAATACCATGTTATTGTTTAACACATTAAATGTCACTACTAACAGCATGATTTTCTACCCAATACCATGAAAAAAGACTCCATTTCACTACAAGTTCAACCTTTTTGAATAGCCTTTGTATCACAGATGAAGCAAAAATGTAAATTGAATAAAAAATATCTGGCACAAATTTACCCATTATTGACTGGTAAGTACAAAAATTCACCTCTGCCAATTACAAAAATTTTTATGACATGGGTGTTTTTGTGATCTGGACCTGTCTTCCTCTTACACCCTCTAACATTACTTCTCCTGATATGCAATGAACAACCAGTCTTATGTGTGATAACATGCTCCAGAGTGCATCAAGATCAAGAATAAGCTTCAGATAAAGTCATGGAAATGGCTGAAAAATGATCTTCAAACAAAAATGGTTTGTGTTTACTTTTGTGTTATGTTTAACAAAAAGAAAAAAATCTTTTGTGATTTTTTGTTTTATTCAATTTTTCTAATAAACTTATTATTTATCTCTGAGTAAATTGGAGAGACCTTGAAGTTCCCAGTGCATTTAGCCTGAGGTACTAAAAATGAAACAGATTTTAGTCACTTGGACCGAAACTCGCTCCTTTTAATTTTCCTGTCCTATTGTGTATCTTCCTTTAAAATTTTACAATCTGGATAAAAAAAATTAAAAATACAAAAGTGTAGAATTGCAAAAAGATGCAAAAATATGAAAAAATGACATCTTGAAAACTATTATGTTGCAGCATCTTGGGGCACAGGGAAATACACATAATTTTTAGGATTTTAGCAATTACTTTTAATGTAACACTAAAATAATTTCTGGAGTAGATTACCTTTTTCTCTGAAGCACATTTTAGGAAAAACTGTCATAAAATGTTTCATAAATGGCAAATTCAGGTGTAACTGCCATCACAGAAATAGCCATGATTTGGAATTAATGTGTTAAACAAAAAACAAAGGGGTCTTTGGCAAGAGTAATCCCAGTCTCGTAGTTCTTTCTTCTTTGGCCAGACACTTTTGCTGGCTTGTTAAAAAAACAACCAACGTTCTTGCCTATTTAAACCTTTCCCCTCCTATTTTTACTTCACTTAACAATGTTGGCTAACTAAAGTCTATTTTAAGTGTATGTAACTCATTTCACATAAGAACTACACAGTAAGAAAAAAACCCAACCTATATTTAAAAGCTTAAAGATTTTTCAAATCAGTTTTATTTTGTGATTAATTTTTAGGTGGTATAAAAATTTATGTCTTAAGTGCTTTGAATGGCAAAACAGTACTTACATATCTATCTATTCATCTATTCATTTATCCATTTGTCCATCTATCCATCCAATTATCCATCTATTCTATCTATATATTAATCGATCCATCCATCCATCCATCCATCTACCTACCTACCTATGATGTATGTATAAATGTGTGTATGGTATGTATGTATGTATAGATCTATCTATCTATCAATTCATCTATCTATCTGTCTATCTATTTATCTATCTATCTGTCTATCTATCTATTTATCTATCCATCCATCTATCCATCCATCCATCCATCCATCCATCCATCTACCTACCTACCTACCTGTATCAATCTATGTGTGTATCTTTCTTTGTCTCTGTACACAAAATGTCTATGTTTGTGTTTATGTATGTGAATGAAGGGGCATTTACTACCATAAGTGCCACCAGCTGTTGTAAAAACTCAAAGAAGCCTAAGTACAGCCCAGCATGCCAAAAATGTAGTAATATTATATTTTGTTCACAAAATAAAAAAGTATAACAGTTGTAGCTAATTATTCACAAAATTTAGTTTTATTTATAGTATTTTCTGGACTTGTGAAGCAATGAACTGGTCTAGTCATCAAATGTTCTGGTTAAGTTCTTGTATGTCCAGGCATTCCAGATCTCAGAGAGAGACCAGGGAAAGAGAACTTCAAATAATTTTATTTTGAGTTGGAGTTTTTCAACATTGAAAATGCACAGATACTCAATACATGAGAAACTTGTTTAAAAGTAAAGAAAAAAGTTGTTGAGAATAAAGAATGATCATGTTACATCATAAAACATTCTGAACAAACATGGTCATGCAATGTGACATTCACTATCTGGTGATGAACTATCTGGTCAAGAAGAAGATTAGTTAGGAGTGCTGGATGACATTCCAATTGATCCGGTTCTGAGGAGGAATTTGAAGTAGGTGATAGAAACCAAAATGTAAGATATGACATGACTAATGATAATGCTGACATGCCTCTTCCAAGAATTAACACTAAAATTAGCTGTAACAAAGAAACAAGCAAAAATAATGACACACAGTAAAACATTAATGGTGCTCAGTTGAATGATATCAAAAACAAATTTCTTTAAAATTTAGCAACGGTTGAGGGGTGCGTCCAACACATGCTAGCATGTAAAATGGACATTAAACCGAATATGATGATGATGATGATGATGATGATGATGATGATGACGAGGCTATAAGTATGAATGAATGAGAAAGACTAATAAAGATAAAAGTGAAAAAAATCACAGGAAAAAATTGTAATCATGGCAAACTTGATTATACAGGAATTCTGTGACGATATTGACCTAGATATGAATGACCTCAACACCACTTTGTATCCAAGTGGGAAAATTATTGAAAGTAAACTTGAAGTTAAGGCTAAGACACCAGAAGACAAAACCGACACAAAAAAAATAAAATGTAAAATTTGCATTAAAACTGAAAATTGAGAGACGACATTTCAATACTAACTGAATTTGAAAGAAATAGCAAACTGAAAACAAGAAAAGCTAGAAAGGTTGTAACAAAGTATAAGATTTCAAATCCCTGTGACATGTTAAGTGTAAAAGAAGATTTAAAACAAATCATCATCATCATCATCATATTCGGTTTAATGTCCATTTTACATGCTAGCATGTGTTGGGACGCTTTCTTGAAGTCGACTTCCAAGTTATCCTATCCTTCACCAGATCTCTCCTGACACCTTTTTGTTTGAGATCCATCCTTATCACTGTAAAAATTGTGTTGCCTATCAAACCTTAGTCACTGGGCCTTCACTTGCATCATTTCATGTGGTCATGTGGTCATTTGGAGAGAATGGACAAGAATGCTTGGGAAAGTAGATGTAGAACAATTAAGGTGGCAGGAACCACTGGCAGAGGAAAACTGAAGAAAACCTGGGAGGAAGTGATAAGGATGGATCTCAAACAAAAAGGTGTCAGCAGAGATCTGGTGAAGGATAGGATAACTTTTATTTATGAAATTTATAGGGAGATAGAGAAGAATCATATTACAATTAAGGAAGCACAACCTGTGGAAACTATGGAGAGGATTTTGAAAGGTATATGGGAAGAAGAGAAAAACTTAAATAAAAAGTAAGCTGGATAGGGAATATTGATGAGAACAAGACATCAAAGAACACAAGTGGAAAATGTCACTATAACAGAATTAAGGACAGCATTAACTTATTCCCAAAAATGGAAGTCATCTGGATTTATTAAAGTTCCAAACTTTTGGATAAATGTTCTATCTTTGCCTCATGCCAAACTTGCAACCTTACTGAATTAAATTATGCATAAAGTTAAAAAACAATCTTTCTGACCAAGAGTAATGAAACAAATGATGATGAGTAATTAACCAAGAGTAATGAAACAGCCTTTTCCCTTTCCAACAGAAAGGATACAGATGCAGGCTGTACAGATGCAAGGATCAATTGCTAGTAAACAAAATGCTTCTTGAAAATCACATGAATAGAAAGAGGAATAGGAGCTGTGCATGTTGTATGATTAAAACCACAACAACAACAGTAATTGTTGGACCATTAGGAATGGTTAAAGAGGGAACACAAAAAACCTTAGTTAAGATACCTGAAAAGCATAAATTGCAAGAACTTAAAAAATACTCCTCACTGGTACTACTCACATTCTCCAGAAGGCTCTTTCCATTTAAACAAATGTGGTTTTTTTTAAACTCCTAAATGCTTGTTATTGTTATTATTGTTTGTGTTCAACTAATCCAACCCTTCACTTGCCCTAGGTCACCCTAGTAAGCCTATGATTAATTGCAACAAAATGCAAACAAAGAAACAAAAGAAAAATAAAAAAGTAATAATAATAATAGAACACAAACTGTTATGGTACATGGTGATACAATGTGACCAACACATCAAAGCTAGAAAGCCTGATATTGTGATGATAAATAAAAAAAACAAAAAAAAGATAAAAAATAATAGACATTGCCATTCCTGGGGACAAAACGGTAAACCTGAAGGAAACGGAAAAGATTGAGAAATACCAACCATTGAAGGATGAAATTGCACAGTTATGGAAGCTGAAGAAGGTTAAAGTGATTCCTGTTGTTATAGGTGCGTTGAGCATGGTTAGTATGAAGCTGGAATCACATTTGAAGGATTGAGATAAAAACATAAAAATGGAAGTCGCACAAAAAACAGCATTGTTAGGATCAGTACATATTCTAAGAAAGGTACTGGCATCGTAACAGACTGGAAAAGTAAACTTGAAACCTCTGGTGGCTTGTTGCTGCCGGCTTTCAAGTTGATTTACCAACATCAAGAACTAAAGTTGAGAAGTGAAACATTGAACATAATAATAATAATAAACAAAGTTCATGTCCAGCATGACAGCCCGCACAGGGAGATGGTATTCACCTGCCAGACGAGAAAACTTAACCCCGACTACCGACCAGTAGCTTTAGAGGTTAAGCACCTTCCTCACTATGTTGGTGGTTCCAATGATGGTAGATGCTTGGAGTCCACCCAAGACATCAGGGATGCCCAACTCTTTCAAGCTGTGCTCCAAGCGCTTCGTCACCACTCCTAAGCTTCCCACGACGATTGGGACAACGCTGGTACATACACTATGTAACTTTCGGATTTGTTGGGCCAAGGGAGAATACTTAGTGACCTTTTCTTCTTCTTTAGCTGTCACATTTCGATCGGAACGCACAGCAAAATCTACAACCAGCCATCTCTTCTTAGTGCGGTCAACAACAACAACATCCGGACGATTACATTCCACCTGTTGCATTGTCTCCACTGATCTATCCCACCAAACTTCCATCTTCACTCTTTCTAACTTTGTCAGGCACCTCTTCAAACCCTTTCCCCGCACATTTCAACCCATACTTCTTGCACAGCTCCCAATATATTCTCAATCCCATCCTATCATGTCGCCTCTTGTACTCCTTCTGAGCCAATACCTTACACCCACACGCAACATGCCAAACTGACTCAAGATTCAATTCCGCAGATGCGACACATAGGACTAACACCACCATCCC
>RDPX01000307.1:195330-207388 GCA_003991215.1 Morbakka virulenta
TAA
Source organism: Morbakka virulenta (assembly GCA_003991215.1). NCBI lineage: Eukaryota > Metazoa > Cnidaria > Cubozoa > Carybdeida > Carukiidae > Morbakka > Morbakka virulenta. Next base: position 195,334 of record RDPX01000307.1, read on the forward strand.
TAGTAATAATAATAATAATAATAATAATAATAATAATGTTTTTTAATAATAAGGTTCTGAAGGACTACAATTGCCAGGGTGATATTGGAAAGTGAGGGTCCAATGTCTATAAAATACCACAGGCAGCCTGCATAATATACAGCCTCTGGTAGTCAAGTCCAACTCCTGGCCTTCACAGACCAGAACTGTTTCATACTAACAGTTCTGGCCCCTATTAAAATTATAAGCCTTATCCAGAGAACTAATGAACTCTGGATGGACTGATTAATTCCCATTTGTAAATCAAACATTTTATGGAGGACTTTTATGGAGGCCAATGATACAATGGCACAAATGGATGCTGAAAATGAAGAAAATTCATAACAATCAAAACATTGTTCAAATATTGAACAACTGTGAGTGGACCGAAGAACAGAAACAAAGAATAGTTGAATTATATTTACAAGAAAGGAAAAAACTTTATGAAACAAGTAAAAGACAGATAGGATGCAGAGTATCCAGTAAATAGAAGAACAGCACAGAATTTGATTGAAAATGCAAGAAGATTCAAAAAAGAAGGGTGGGGAAGGAGAATGAACTTGGCAACCAAAGCCAAATAGAAGACCAACTAGTGGAAGATGTACAGCACAAATCGTCAGAATGGACAATGGAAATGAAGGTCACACTCCTCAACATAGCCAAATAGGAACAGGCAAATGGTAGAGGTTTCACGAAATGTGTTAAAGTGAGATGGAATGTAACAAACCCAGAGTACCAATCAGAAAGTTGGCAAAAATTGAGAGATAACATAGCTAGATTTAAAAAAGATCTGGAAATCAAAAACAGGATTTTGGTGAGACAGGGGGAGGTATTACAGGTACCAGAAACAAAGGTAACAGAAAATCAAGAGGAGGACTACAACAAGGAGTTTAAAAGTGAAGGCAATGAACAAAACAAAGAAGGGGATGACCAAGTGAATAAAAATATTGTAATTCAAGATGAAGACCTTATGGTAGCAGATAAAGAACTAGAATGATATTTTCAAACAGAATTTAACAACATGGAGTATTGTACACTGATCCACCTGGAACCTTGAGACAAACTTCCAAAACTCAAAATTTGCAATAATTCAAAATGAGGGCCAATAAAATTCTTAGTCTATACCTACCAAACACTGATACTATCCCAGAAATTAGATATTGTGTATGCAATGGAAAAAGCAGTAGCTAATGCAAGTGGGATTAAGCCAAAAGAAGTAAATTAGAATCGCAAAAGGAAAGCAGAGGGAGAAAATAGAGGAGAGTGTAAACTAATAACTGAGATGAAAGAACTGAGACAGGATATTGCATGGACAGCCAATGTATTGCATCAGAGATGACAACAAAGAAAAGCAACAAAAAGAGAAAAAGGTATTTTAAAGAAACTAGCCCCAAGTATGAATGGAAAAGAGACAATGACTCTCAATCTGCAAAATGAAAAAGAACAGTGGCTTGATAAAGTGCATTACAAGACAGTCAAATTACAAAGTATATTGAAAAGAGACAAAGGAAGAAGGGTAATATCATGTTCCAGAGAGATCAGAGAAGCTTTTTTTGGAAACTTGATGGAGCAGATAAACATGAAGGTGAAATGCCAGAAATGGAAAAGTTTTTACAATTCTGGAGTAGAATTTGGGAGCAGGACAAGCCAACACCAAATATGCTGTGGATGGAGGAAGTGAAAGCTGAGTTGAATGAAAAAGTAAATGTTGCTGAGTTTGAAACACCAATGAAAAATTGAAGAAGGCAATAGCAAAGAGAAAAAGTTGGACAGCTCCAAAAGTATACGGTATAGAAACCTTTTGGTGGAAGAAGTTTGAACCTGCACAAGAAGCACTTGGAAAAGCGTTTATGGACATTTATAGAAACACAAGGATGATACCTGAGCAGTGGCCCTCAGAAAGAATGGTGTTAATATCAAAAACAAGAAATTTGAGTGATGAAAAGAACTACCAGCCAATAACATGCCTTAATACATTATACAATATTCTTACATGATTAGTAGCAAAGTACATGAGAGAAAACTTAATAATCAGTGAGATCAGGGATGAAGGGCAGCTTGGCACCGTGAAAGGGGTGCTAGGAACAGTGGACCAATTGATAATTGATCAATGCATTAAGGAAGAAGTAAACTGGTATAATCTGAACTTGGCAATAGCATTTCATGATTACAAAAAAGCCTATGACTGATTACATCATGACTGAATGATAGAGGTGTATGAATGGATTGAAATAGTGAAAAATATTATCAGAACTCTTAAAGAGTTAATGAATAAATGGGGATGACATTAGAGATCTGGGAAAGGAATAGAAAGATGATAAGCAGATGAATTAAAATTATGTCTGGATTCTTACAAGGAGATAGTTATTCCCCAGTAGGATTCTGTATAAGCAAGATTCCAGTTTGTATATTACTCCAGCACACCGGAGGGTACCAAATGGGAGAACTAGGGAATCAATTAGTGAAGAGAACACATAGTTTGTTTGTGGATGATTTAAAGGTATACCAAGAAAGCCATAACGCCCTTAAAATTGTAAACAAGATGATCGTTCAAGCTAGCCATCACACTGGAACTTTTTATGAAGTATTTAATGGGCTGAGATAGTCTTCAAGAAGGGAAAGATGTTAAGAGGTGAAGGACTCTAAGTACTGGAAGAGAGAATGAAGACAAAGAATGTATTCGTCACAGTAAAGAAAGAGATTTTGAAGAGAATGAAAATGCTTGTAAATACTGAATTAAATTATTCAAATTTAATCAAGGCAATCAACATGAAGGTGATACAAGTGGCAGGGTATCAGATGAATATATGCAAATTCAATACCAGTGAACTAAAAGAATTGGATCAGGTGATTAAAAGAGAGCTAAGGAGAACACAATAATAATGAATCAGGATGCAGCTTGAAGGAAGATCAATTAGGATTGATGATCAGAGTGATAAAGGAATACAGAGAATGTAAACCTACATGGAAAAAAGTCAAGACTAGCTTTCAAAAAGGTATGGAAACAAAACGGATTGAAAACTACAAGATCAAAGAACAGCAAAGCCAATTTTATCAGAAACAACAAGAAGAGTGTCATATTTGGCTGAAGCAGAACCTATATGGCAGGAAAACTGCAGCAATCATGATGTTAGAGCCGATGGTGGAGACGAGAACTTGGAAGGTAGCATGAGAGGGTTGATGGATGATCAACAATGTAGATTGTGTGCAGAGAAAGAAGAACGTGCTAGCAAATTGTGAATACCTGGCAAGACACAACAGAGCATTGATGATCATGACAACTGCTTGGGCTAAAGAGTATGACCTTATCAACCAAGATACAGTTTAGTATAAAGAGAAATGGGAGAGAGGAACAACTATCAAAAACCACAAAGCAAAAGCAGTATGGGATTTAGAATTGAACTTACGAAAAACAACAACAGGAAGACAGACAGATTTGATCACAGAGGACAAAGTGAAGAAAAAGATCTGGATATGTGAAATGGCATGCCATATGCAAAGGGGCATTGTGAACACATGTCTAGTAAAGATGGCTAAGTTTTGACAGTTGGCATTTGAAATGAGAGAAAGACAACCTGAGTACGATATTAAGGTTGTACCTGTGCTAATTGGTGCCCTTGGAGGTGGTATGAAACAAGTGACAAAAGACACGAAAAACATTTTTAAAAACGAAGACAATATTAATAGATAGTGAGGCAATATACTGATTGATAAAAACAAGCACGTTATGAATAGAATTTTATCTATTTAGTTTTATTACACAATCAGATTCAAAATTTGCCTTACACTGAGTAAGGCTGTCTCCTAGGTTTGAGAACGGTTGTTTCATATATACTGGCATGTGGTAATGTGGTAATCACTGGCAGAGGAAGACCAAAGAAAACATGGGAGGAAGTGATAAGGGTGGATCTGAAAGAAAAAGGTGTCAGCAGAGACCTGGTGAAGGATAGGATAACTTGGAAGTCAATTTCAAGAAATCGTCAAACACATGCTAGCATGTAAAACGGACGTTAAACAGAATATGATGATGATGATGGTAATGATAACCACAACCAATACTTGGGCAGCAGCAATACTGAGATATGGAGCTGAAGTTCTTGGGTAAAGAGAAAATGAACTTTTAAGGCTATGGATAGGAAAAACAAGGAAAACTTTGACAGTGTCTGGAGGACTGTACCCAAGTAGTGATGGATACCTGGGGCAATGGTACCTGGGACAATTGAGACAAAAGGAACTGTATCAAGAAGAGTTCAAGGGAAAAAGAAACTGGGATGACAGATAAAAGCACATATGGGCAGTTTATGTGAGATATGAATGATGAGGTGAACATGGATAAAACTGGCTGGTTCAAAGTGATCTGAAAGCAGAAACAGAAGCATTAGTGTGTGCTGCTCAAGAACAAGCATTAAAAACAAATTACATAAAGCATAAGATTGACTAAACTTCAGACAACCCATTATGTAGAATGTGTGGAGAAAGCAGTGTGACCATTTATCACAGTTTATGAGCATAAAAAACCTGACCAGAGGACATATAAGAGGAAACATGTTAATGTTGGACAAATGACACACTGGAAACTCTGTGAAAAATATACCCTTGAAAAAGTTGAAAAATGGTACCAGCATAATCCAGGAGTGATTGAAAATGAATCTGTTAAGGTTTTTTGGGACTTAGAGATAAAATATGCATTACTCTTAAAGTTTTGGTTCTGGTCATGGCTGACTTCAGTGCATGATCAAGAACAGGGTAAAATTGAAAAGTACCAAAACTTTTAAGGGGAAATAGGGATATGGTGGGAAATAAAAATGGTCATAAAAGTTCAAATAATTGTTGGGGTATTAGGCAGCATATTGAAAGTCTTATGAGGAATATATAGATATATGAAATAGATATGATATATATGAGATAGCCCAGATCAAGACAGATAAAAAGCTGTATTCTAACCACTCTTTACCATGTGATACCAATGTGAGTAATAAAATCCTGTTAAATAACCCACGTTAAGTTATAATCAATATTGTCATATTTAGTGTAGTGTACAATAGGTGCAGCCTTAAAGAAAATCAGTTATGAGATTTACCTCTGAATAACAGCACCAAATTAAAGGATGTGAAAATATTAAACAACGGATGGATAGTGGTGTCTGTCACTTCAAAAGAAAATAATGTTGCAACAAAAATTCTAAAATGCTTTTGACAAGTTATTTCTCATGTATCATATTCTAGAACACCGGTATGCTGAATCGAAAAAAGTATTAAATCTAGTGTTTAAAAATGTGATAAAGTTCGAGGTCTCAGTTGTAATCAATATTTTGCTAAAACCCAAAACGCTGAAGAGAAACATAGGTTCTTTTTCAACAAGGCTTTTTGTGAACCTGATTGCTTAGAATATTCTTGATCTCGTGTATCACTGATTGTGTCAAAGAATTGATTATTAAATACAATTTTCTCCTTGTACACTATAGGGAGAAAGTGCACAGATATTAACATTTAGGAATAACTGTGGAAGATTTCATAAAATCAGCTATTTGCCACAATAACTGTTACAGCGATTGGTACCAAACCCATTTCGATATTTTAACAGCGTTTCACTTGTTGATAACGAAACTTGGTGACTAAGCACCGTACAAACCGAAATACCGTTTGTTTTTATCTTAATACTTCTACCACTTGCCACCAAACTCGAATAGTTTAACTTTGATGCAGGATCTTAAATCCTATTTGATCAATATTAACCAAAATTGTTGTGACTGGATCGTGCGTCACCTTGTAAAGTACCAACTGCGCCTGTCTGGCTTACAAACTGCAGATTTTTAATGTCTGCATGGTAAATCAAAGTATTAGCATGCTTTCGTTGATCACTGCACTAATCAACGCCAAATGACACGGATTAGTTTGATCTGTCACATAAATGTTATCAAGTGATTACAGCATGGTCCAGAGAACACACAGTTTGAAAAACAACAAAATCAAATCACAATTGAGATCTGCAGTAACAAAACAACACAAATAAAACTGAAGTTTTGCTGACATGCCAGGGTCGTTTTTCTACAAATCGCGTTCCAACCGTAATTTGTACATAAACACTAGTTTTGCTGTTGACCAGCGATGCTAGAATAGTACCTAATCTTGCAGTTATACTAACAGCAACTATACTTCCGGTTCCCTGATAATTCATTGTTAAATCATTTTCTCGTTCGTTATCATATACGATTACGGCTGACGCGTTGTTTTGTTTTGCCACTAGAATCTTGTCTTTGAAAGTACAATTTCCACGGGGAATTAAAGCAATCCAAGGTTTAGTCATTCCTTCAACTTTAAATGGCTGGCACCAATCTTGGTTTAGGATGTGAAGTATATTCCCCTCGGCTTGCATAAACGGTCCATATTTGCCAAAACGTCCATGATCACCAAAGTGAGAAAAACCTCCTCGGATGTCTTTGCACGAAATGTTAAGATACGCCACGGTGTACTCATCCGTGCGTTCAACATCACCTGTAGCAAAGTCACTTTTTATTAGTAGAAATGTCAAAAGAAATCGATAAAATAGTTTCCAATTCATTTTTAAAGTACTAAAAATTGTTACTTATGCTTTGCAGCTGTGTCAATTATAAAAACATCAATTATTTTCCAACAAAGTAGACTCGACTGTTCATCACTTTTTCCTCGTGAATAATGGTGGTGTTTCCGATTATGTGAAACCTTTGGCCCAGTCTTCCTTTGAATTGGTAAACAAATGCCATACCCTGCACTATTGTTTCCCTGTGACATGGTAGGAAATCCTTGAGCTTGACTCAGCTCCGTGAGTCACACTTACCTCATTAAGGGCCTCCAATATACTTCCTTCATTAAAGTTAATACTTCTTGCCAAGAAATGTGGTTCTATTCATGTCACAATAAAAAACAACCCATTTGATTATTTGGCTGTTTTACTGCCAAGAAAAATTCACAAATGTCCAACATACCCTTAGCACCAAGGAGATGCATTTTTATCAGTACGCTAGTACTGTCTCGACTTATCCATATGTACAAGGTCTTAGAGGTACCCAAGATAATGAAAAGTAAATAAGGGCATATCTTCTAACTTTCTTAAAATATAATTCAAATTTTCAATTTGTAATTTGTTTGTCATTGAAAAACAAATCCGAAATGAAACACTCATTGGCAGCATGCAATTTGGTTTAATGCCTGGATGAGGAACAACTAATGCCATTTTCATTTCAAGTCAGTTGCATTTAAAGTTTCTGCCCAAGAAAAATAACATCTTCACCTTTGTTGACTTGGAAAAGGCATTTGACAGAGTTCCAAGAGATGTACTCCAGTGGGCTTTGAGGAAAGGTCCAGCCAATGTACAAGATTCCAAGGAGTTGCATGAGAATCAACAGCTCTTTTACTGACAGTTTCAATGTGGGAGTTGGTATACATCAGGGGTCTGTACTGAGCCCATTACTTTTTATCTGCATCCTGGAGTCATTATCAAGATAGTTCTGCAGTGGGCACCCAGAGGAAATCCTATATTCTAATGACTTACTTTGGGCAAGTGATACTGCTGAGGGGCTTATGGAAAAGAAGAAAATGGGTATGGAAAGCAAAGGCTTGAGAGTAAACTTGGGAAAAACTAAGGTGATGGTCAGCTGCTCTGATTTTTGTAAGCCTAAAACAAAGTGAAATTTTCCGTACTCAGTTTGTGGGAAGGGAGTGGGAAGCAACTCAATTTTTTGTGTTACATGCAAGCACTGGGTGCATAAAAAGTGCAGCACGATAAAAGAAAGGTTGTCAAAAAAACTCCCCTTTTAACTGCAAAAAGTGTGTATGAGTGGACATCTAAGTGCAAATCTTGAGATTCAAGGTGTGCATCTTGATAGTGAAGTCATTGACGTGGTGGAGACACTTTGTTACCTTGGTGACACCATAAATGCCAGAGGAGGGATGGATGCAAAAGTGATTGCAAGGTCAAGTAGTGGATGCAGTAAGTTCCATGAACTATTGCCACTGCTAATCAGTAGAATTCTATATTTTCAAACCAAAGGCAGAGTCTACAAGGCATGTATGGAGTGTTATGATGCATCACAGCGAAACATGTCAAGTGAAAGCTGAAGATCTGAACAGCATGGGAATGCTTCAGTGGATGTGTAATGTAACCCTAATGGGCAGCCTATTAAAGTTGGATAGCATCAGTGAGTGCATGCAGAAAAGGTGGCTTTATTGGTTTGGCTATGTGGAGAGAAAAGATGACAATGGTTTATTTAATTACTTACACCATTTAAGTTCTCTGGGACAAACATTTCATATTGAAAGTTAATGAGCTGGTTCTTACTACTTAATAAACAAAGTTCAGGTCTCTTTACTTTACTGGTTACAAATTGATGTCCTTAGTTGAAGTGATAAGTTTATTGTTGGTGGTTTATTGACGTCCATTGTCATTATTGGAGTTACTGATGATATAGCTATGCAACTGGTGCCACTGGAACTGTGGCATAAAGTGACACATTGGTAACATTGTGCAGCTCCTCTGGCTTAAAAGGTGATGCCAGAGAGTTACCCAACTGGTGAAAGGTTACAACTCAGACTGCAGACTGCTTCAAGTGGGGTGATCTTTTTGCTGTAGCATTAATCTAGTGATAATGTGGGCTGCAAGTATTATGGTGAATACCAATTTCTTTGCAAAACTCAGCAAATTCCTGGGATAAAAAACAGGTCTCATAATATGAAAGTTCCATCCCACCATGTTTCTTTATCCCTTTTCTTTCCTCCAAAGGTCTTTCCTAGTACTGCTCCTGCCACCCTTTGAATGGTTTCAGCTAAGATCACCACGTTTGCCAGTAATTCCTCCCTAAACTCCATTCCCTCAGTTACAAATCACACCTTTAACTCTTTATCTCACAATTTCCACAATCTTATCCTAACTGGGTTCTTTCTTGCTCTCTTTACTGTTACTGTCATCTTTAAAATGTTTAACACCCTTTGATGTTGAGATTTAAGCATTTCTTCAGTAGAGCATTGCAATCCATTACTTCCTTCAGGTGACATCTGTAGAGGGTGTAGTCAACATGAGTGATGCAATTCCCACTGCAATAGGTTGTCTTATGTTAGTCTGCTTTCTGGAAGAATGTCCTTCCAATTGCAAGGTTAAACCTGGTTACCAGGTCTATGATGGGATCTCCTGAACTGTTTCTTATTCCAAACCCATGCCTGCTAGTAACCCTTGCATCATCTACATTTTCTTCACTTATATGTCCATTTAGATTTCCTCCTACAGTCTGTCTTGTGCTGGCAGCTGGGCAATCATTATGTCCAGATCTTTCCAGAACTCCTTCTTTTCAGCTTCCTCACATCCCATGTGGGGGGCATATGCACTCACAGTACATAAGTTTTGCAATTTTTACATCCAATCTCATGTACAACAGGCTTTCAAATCTTCTCCACTTATACCACTCCTGGCACCAGACTTTCCTTTAAGATGATGCAAACTCTGTTTCTTATTGTGCTGGACCAATGATAGTACACTTTGTAATCTGGGAATCCTGGTTAAAATCAAACTGAACCAGCATACCCAGAAATAGACAACTTTTTTGCATTAGAGACTTCATCTAAACAACTATTCTGAAGAGTCATTCCAACTATTTCATAATTGTGTGGGGTTATCTTCAAAATATGGGGAAATTATTTCTGGAAATTATCAAAGCTATCCTTATAAGACATTATAGTTGGAGAGATTTTTGTTTCCCAAAAGACAACCATTTTTCAGCTGGTTAAACATAAAACATTGTCTGAATAAATGTCTTTAAATGTTAGCCTCTATAAAATGTCTTTGGAATCCACAAAAACATCTTCATTGAATTTTGCTCTCCTGAACAAAAAAAGTGTTCAGAACACTATACCTTATTTTAACACACCATTTTTCATTCAATTATAATTTATGTGAAACCTTTGATGGATTGCTACCTCCAGCCAATGTGTAGATGCTGTGGGTCATGGGTGTATGTTTAATTATTGATTTTTCTGGTAGCTAGTAAACTCTTGTTTTTGAATTTATGGGGGTTTTCAAAATCTTCCCTCCTGCAGAGAACATCAACTTTAGAACCAGGCCTGCAACTACTATAGGGACTCATCCTCAGTTGGCAAATGGAAAAATGTCTATACAATATGGTAATTTGCTGTAAGAATATGAATACTTAGTCTCAGATCAGCAGGAATGCCATTTTCAGAAGTAAGGGGCCAACTAGTGACAAGGTAAGACAAAATTAGAACTCATCTATTCCTATGATGAGGGTGTCACAAGGAAAGTGTGGCCATTTTCAACCAAGTCTTGTCCCAAGGCCATTGTGACAGCTACTCTAGTATCTGTAGTTCCCAGGGAAATCAACCCATAAGATCAATAGTGTCAAATAATTAACTTTGTCCATGTATGTTACACATGTTACCTTTATTATGTTGAATCATAATAGTGGCTGCACATGAGCAGGTGGTAAGCCAGAAATCAAGGTTGTAGCTCCTGTAATGTAAACAGAAGGCAATAGCAAACCATTACTGTATTTTGCTTACTAGAATAATGTAAAACCACACTTAACCAAGTCAAGTTAACAGCATGAATAGTAGTGTAATACCAACAGATGGTAGGGATTACTTAGTATGGCTTTTTATAAAAAGCCAGCGGTAACAGACCCTCATTTAGTGACTGACTGCAAAATAAAAAATAGAAAAATTACAAAGGCTGCTACATGGAGTGTTAGAATGAATCAACTTGCTACAGTCAGTGGATGCTTCAAGCAATATCTCTTTTGATGAAACACAAACTAAACAAACAAATGTTTGTCTTTCGTTGTCAAAACAAAATTCTCCCAAATTTTTTATTTCTTAAATGTATGGCATATGAAAAATGAAATGCAAGTCTCCAGTAAAACTCCCAATGAAAATTTATCCTTTCTGGATTCCCTACATTTCTCTATGTCCTTTGGGAGCAATATAAATTTCTGCTATCTTTTTTGACAAATTGTCCAGTTTATCTATTTATTTCTCTGCACAAAAGGTTAGTGTATGGAATATACTCTCATTTTCCCATCATGTTTTTTGAAACCTCATTTTTTGTTTTTCATATCCAAAGGGGTTGTTCAAATCATTGAGGAAAGCAACAACCTTGAAACCTTGTAATGAATGTACAGTAACTCTTGTGCTTGGTAACCTCTGTAATACACTTGTGATTCTCATTGCCCCCCCCCCCTTTTTTTATGTACTAGTGAGTCACCACACATCAAGGCTAAAAGCCACTTGAGGATGAGGGTTAATGAGATGGATAGACTGACAGGTGGATGATGATAAGTGTTGTGCTATTAATAGAAACAAGCAAGGAAGCACAAAAAGCCAGAAATTCTTAACAGGTCTGTTGATGTTGGGCATGCACACTGTAATTTTAAATTAAAATCTCTTCTTGGAATATTCTTAATTTGACCTTTTCTTTTTGCTATAAAATGATTTATATAAATGTAAAAACAGTTTAAAATATATAAATGAAAAAACTACAAAGGAACTCTTATACATTGTCACCCAATAGAGACATTGCTTTGGATGTAACCAATAATGATTTGCTTTGGCAGTCAATTGTTACCTCATATGGATAAAGCTTGTTTGCACAGTTAATTATTATGATGGATTACAGATAGCTCATTTACTACTGTACAGTTATTTATCATTCCAAACCACAACAGGTAATTAAATCAATATATCAAAGATATATCAATTTGATACAGGATGTTGAAGGAGTAGCTTGACTGTGTAAACATTTTCCCTTTTTTCATTGATGACCTATCAAATTGATTTGTTGGAAAGATGAAACCAACCCAATGAAAGTATGATCATAGCAAATAGTACCAATTTCTGTAAATTGATCATTAGAATGATAACTGGAAATTTCACTTTGCATTGAGGAGCCGTGGCTTAATGGTTAGTGCACTGCACAGTAACCAAGAGTTCCGGGTTCGATTCCCCGAGCTGTTGAGGAGAATTAAGAACTTTGCGAAAAGAAAAAGCCATTGGTTGGC
>RDPX01000307.1:207651-225412 GCA_003991215.1 Morbakka virulenta
TGGGGAAAAATGAGGTTAAAAATAAAAAAAAAAAAAAAAAAAAAAAAAAATTGAATAAATAAACTACCCCCTGCTAAAAGTACTATTCATTATGATAAGTGGAAGAATTTTTTTCTGATGGAAATAAAATGTTATTTATCATAAGCCAAACAATATTTGTACTGCATAAGACACACTCAGATCATGGTCACATCAGGATTAAAAAAAAGGCACCTACAGTGTTTGTATTAACTACATAAGGAAGTTACACAACCAGAACAATGGCAAAACTCCAAATTATGCTTTCACAGGATGTAGTTAAAAATGGTAATCATAGGCTATTCTTTAGTGAACCCAGTGCTGCAGCAAATCCATTGTCCTCTTGGGGGCCCCCGTGATTACTGCTTATTATTTTGCTGTGTTTACATAAGTAAGATGCTTCTTTTTTATGTGACTTAACCTTGGAGATTGCTGGTTATCATTTTTTCCATACCATGTACTCTCTTCTTACATTTAACATATTAGTAGTTGATGACCCTTTTAACTGCAACATACAGCTAAGGTAACTTAGTCTACACCATCCCCTTCCTTTGCTTCATTTGATATTTTAATCATTTCAGTTTGTGTTTTCTTATGCCATGTTAAAAAAAATTCACTTGCCTTTTTCTGATTGTTGTTCTGCAAACCTGCTCTTCTAAATAAGTTTCTTACCAAATGTGATCCATCAAAAAATATACAGCTTGACCAAGTTGAGTAACCCCAAAGATTTCCTGCCAGGGTTATGGTGAAGGCAAGGGGGCCAGCTTGCCTGATGATACATACAGGCAGAAGAGTTCCTCTGACATGACCAACAACTGCTGCACTGCACAGCTAGGTGGAAGATCTGATAAACAAGGCAATGCCCAATTCACCACCCTAGTACAGGGACTGCAGTGGTAGAAAGAATATTGGGGGCTCTACCACCACTATCTGCAACTCCAGACCACTTCTTTTGTAATAACTACAAAACCTAGAAAACCATATCACATTGTCCATTGCATGGGTAAACAAGGGATGTGTTGTATAGAGAGCACCCAGGCTGACAATAAAAAAAGTGTACCACTGGAAGAACTCAGTTGCAAAAACATCAGGAAAATGAAAGAATTTGGAAAGCTAAAGACTGTATGTGATGAAAAGGGTCACTAGTAATATTCAAATCATGGGCATTTGTGAGACCAATTGGAGTGGGAAAGGAAGAGGGCAAGGGATACAACCATGGGGTGAGGGCCATTGTAGCAGAGAAAGTAGCAAAGTCTATCATAGGTTATATCCCAATCATTGACCGAGTAATGTAATCAAATTCAATGCAAGGCCATACAATCTCTTATCTATTGGCACATATGCACGAAGAGGCACTGCCATTGATGAAGTGCTGGAACAATTCTATGGGATACTCTAAGAAATGATTAACTCCATACCAAGCAGGGGCAAATTAGTTATGATAGGAGCCTTTAATGCAAAAGCTAAGACAGCATGAAAGCACAGCAAATATGGCCTTGGGGAGAGAAACAAGAGAAGCAGTGCCTTGACAGAATTTTGCATCTAGAACAATTTGTTTATCACAAACATACTGTTTAAACACCATCCTAGACATCAGTACCTGATGGCAAAGCTAGAAATCAAATTGACTATGTCATCATAAAACAGAAGTGGAGAAGCAATGTCAAGGATGTGAAACAATGCCCAGGAACTTGCTGCAGTAGCGACCACCAGCTATTAGTAGCCAAGATTGAGCTCAAGCTTGCAAAAATACATAAGGCAAAACAATTCCCAATGACACTGGACTACAGTTGCTTGAATGGCTGATACAGAGTATCAGTTGCTAACAAATTCAAAGCCCTCCTGGTAAATGAAGCAGTGAAAACACCTGGTGAATATGGTCCAAAGGAAAGGAATCTATACTCATATCTGCTAAAGAAAATATTAGTACAAAAAAATGGAAGAGGGCTACTTGGATATCCAACATGACACTGGTAATAGTAGGGAAAAGGAAATCTAAAACCAAATAAACTAAAGAGGACAGTAGACAAAGAAAAGTATAACAACCAGCACAAGAAAGTTCCAAGACTAATGAGGTCCAACAAGGAAAAATACATCAATGAACAATGCTCATTGACACAAAAAAACTCTATCAACAATTCCATCAAAGACTTGTAACACAGGATAAAGAACCTAACAAAGAAGTTTAAAGCAAAAACTGGTACAATCCAAGATAATGAGGGCCACACTATCTGTGAAGGAAAAAAGTTATGCCAGAGGTGGAAAGAATACTGCAAAAGCCTATAAAAAAAGAATAACAATATACCAACCTCCAGCCTGGTGATGGAAGAAATAGAAAATGAAGCAGTGCTACTACTGGAAGAAGTTAGAGAAGCAATAAAGGAACTGAAGGAAGGAAAGAGCCCAAAGATGACGAGGTCACCAGAGTTAATAAAGAGCTCTGGAGAAATAGGGATGATCTTCTATCACAGACTTTGTTCCAAGATTTTGGAAGAGAAGCAATTACCTCAGACCTGGCTGAATTCATTATTCATCCCCATACTGAAGGTGACACTTTACAGTGTTGTAACAACAGGTCAACTGCACTGATCAACCACAGTAGCAAAGTCCTACTGAAAATCATTGTCAAAAGGCAGAAAACAATGTTGGACCAAGAGATTGCAGAAGAACAAGCAGGCTTTTGATCAGCAGAGGAACAAGAAACCAAATCCTTAACTTGGAGATGGTGATAGAAAAAACAGAGAAAGAAACAAGAATATATCTTGTTTTTATCTTTATATCTATATATCTTTGCTTTATCAACTATTCAAAGCCTTTTGATATGGTGGTGCATCATAGACTATGGGCAGACATAAAGAGGATTGGAAGACTTATACACATCATCCACTTACTGATGGGAATACACAGGGATCAAAAAGCAAAAGTATGCACAAGGCACAGGTATACTGAATGGTTCCCAATTAAAAAGGGCATGAGACAGGGGTGTACCATCTCCCAACACCTATTCAACATTTACTCAGAATGCATAATGAGAGAAGCACTGGAAGGCTTCAAAGGAAGTGTGAGAGTAGGGGGAAGAGCCATCACAAACCTCAGATATGCTGACAATCTAGTATTAATAGTGAGTACATTGGAGGAACTACAAGACCTTGTTGACAGAGTGAAAAGAAGCTCAGAAAGCACTGAACTCTCATTGAATACAATGAGGACTAAGGTGTTGAAGATCCTTTGCAAAGAAAGTGATGATGAATGCAGTATATTTGTAAATGATCAACCATTGGAAAATGTCAGACAAATCACACATTTGGGAGTCCTTTTTACTGATGATTATGAAGATATCTCTGAAATAAAGAAGTGGATTGCTGTTGCAAAAAATGCAATGTCAGCACTTACAACAGTCTGAAAAGACAGATCAATATCAAGGAAAATAAATTTGAGGCTGCTAAACACACTAGTCTTTCTGATTGCAACCTATGATTGTGACACATGGATTCTCAAAACGAGTGACAGGAGACAACTTTGCAGCATCAAGCTGTGGTGTCACAGGAGAGTAAGTTGGATGGAGAGCATAATAAACCAGGATGTCTTGCACAGAATGTGGCATCACATGCAACTATTGCAGACCTTAGTGAACCAAAGACTCTCTTACCTAGTCCATATACAATGAAGAAATACTCTTGAAGAGAACTGACCATGGGCATGGTTGCTTGAACCAAGAAAAGAGGAAGGCTGAGAAGGTACATGGACAATTCAAGGAAGAATCTGGGTCAAATATGATCCTTCCGTACATGATGACAATTTCATTTGAGTGACTGTAAAAACCGGATCATCTAGAAATTACAAATTGTCTTCATATTGTGTCTTTCTGTTTATGTAAAGATCCTAAATATCATTCAACACAATCAGTATTAGTTCACTTTAGATATTAAACAAATCTAGGAGAAAACACAGTTCCTTCTTAATTCTTCTTTGATGCTTCTATAATGGCTGGGATCATTTCTAACATGGATATGTTACTTCTGATCCCAGTATAGACTTTGAGTGATATGTAAATACCATCAATGTTTAACTGACCTAGAAACTTAAAACATGACTGTGTTAGACCTTGTTGAAAGCCTTGAAAAAATCTTTACATCATTGTAATCTATGGCTTTCTCTGAGTTCATTATGTCGATAAAAATTACATTTCTTATTTCTCCATCTTAAATGAATTCAAATTTTATGTTGCAGATTCTCCAGTTTAGGTACTTTCTTCCTCTCTTCATCATCACTGTCATTAGAATATTTATGTGGCTTTTGTGGTCTTTCTTGTGCAGTTCAAACATTATTACTTTGGTAGGACGCTCCTACCTCAAACTTAAATCTTTTGAACTAATATATAGTCTTAAACCTCAGACGTGAGCTTCTTCAAACCTTTGAAGCCCTTTCACATAGTCAGCTATACTATCTTTTCCTCTATTTTGGAAGTACTTTCATGGCTGATGTTGCCAGGAGCTTTTCTTTCTTGTACAACCTAATGACTGTCCATTGCATTCCATCACAAGGTCACATCAATTTACATTTCTCTTTCCAAAGCACTAAAAAGAGTAGTGTTGCCCACATAATGGCCTTTGAAGTACATCTGTTCATAAAAAAACTGAAAAAGAAACCTCCAGCAAATATTGTGAATGTATCATCAAATAGTGAACTGCATTTCCATTTCAAAGAGTCTCTTACATGTCTTGAATAGGATATTTCATCATTTAATGGAAAGGATTTATGTAGCAACAAATAATAAATGCTGTTTCAAATAGAAAAAAAACAAACTGTTTAAAGATAACAAAATGGTTATTATCTACTGCAAGGGGGTTGCTGAAACACGACTGTCTGTCAGGTCAATTACTGAATTCCCCTCCATACTTTTTGCTCATAAGTGAGCTACTTTCGAGTACTATACATATACAGATAACTACATACAAAAATTAAAACAGCAAGCATGAATTAATTTTCGAGGAGAAAACGGAACTTGAAATAATAATTCCAGAGAATAACCTAATTGTATGGCCCCGATCCGTAAGTTCCCTTTCGTAATTTCCTAATCCTCTTCTGAACATTAAAGAATTTCCAGCTCCAGTTTCAGCTCCCTTTCCTTGATATTAATGAATCCTTCCTAATATTTCAAACTGATACAATACTACGTTGTTGAGCAGAAGCTATGATTTGAACAAAGCGAATAATGTTTTCCGGTGGCTTTATTTGTCAACACATAAAACATACTAACATTACTTTCATTTTAAAAATGTTTAAGGTATTGTGATATTTGTAGTGACTTGTACTTCATTTTATCGTATTACATTGTGGACAAAAAGTCTTCATTTTTAGAAAAATTACAACGGCGAAAAAATTCACCTTCATTTTCCTAAAAAGATTGTGCTTTAAGACAAAAATAACTTGAAATACAGTCTAACTAGATAGTCTATTCGACAATAACTTGAAAAAAACCCCATCTGTGTCGTCATTATGGTAAAGCAAGGTTTACTACAAATACTTTCTCTATAATGTTTCAAATGATTACAAGATTAATCAAGTGCAGCGGGTGAAAGAAAACTGGTTGTGCATAACAAGGAAAAGTAGCAAAAAAACAATAAAATTAAGATAATGTTGCACCTCAATGTTACGTTACCGAGTCGTACTTACTTCTTTCTTGTCTCTTGCGTAAAAGTAGCGGAATCTTTGAACGTAATAAAATACCAGCCAAGCTAAAGATATGCACATTAGCAAAATAAAGGACACCAACACAAATAAAACTGATGTTCTGCTAACATGCCAGGGTCGTTTATCAACATATCTTGGTCCAACTTTTATTTCAACGAATACACTAGTTTTGCTGTTGACCAGCGATGCTAGAATAGTACCTAAACTTGCAGTTATACTAACAGCAACTATACTTCCGGTTCCCTGATAATTCATTGTGAAATCATCCCCTTGTTCGTTATCATATACAATTACGGCTGACGCGTTGTTTTGTTTTGCCACTAGAATCTTGTCTTTGAAAGTACAATTTCCACGCGGAATTAAAGCAATCCAAGGTTTAGTCATTCCTTTAACTTTAAATGGCTGGCACCAATCTTGGTGTGGGATGTGAAGTATATTACCTTCGGCTAACATAAAAGGTCCATACTTTCCATAACGTCCGTAATCTTCAAAGTGAGAAAAACCTCCTCGAATATCCTTGTAGGAAATATTGAGATATGCCTGAGTAAATTCATTCGCACTCTCTGCATCACAGGTAGCAAAATCATTTTTTATAAGTAAAAATGTCAAAAGAAATCGATAAAAAATATTCCATTTCATTTTGGAAGCAGTAAATCTTGTTTACATGAAGCTTTACAGCTTAACTATGTCTTCTGACAATAATTGCAACATCAACATTCCCTTCTATAAAATTCCTTTCTTCCCCAAGACAATTTATTCCCTCCTGAACTTTTGCTGTAGATTATGCAAAATTTTGTTTCCAGGCTTCTCTTGTGTTAGTAAACAAACGCCACATTTAGGACTATTGCTTCCCTGTGGGGGTGTATGGGGCGTCCAGATGGAGTACAATCCAGTGGCAACCATCAGCTGGCCTTCGGGCGATGGACCTACTGGTCTCTTGATGGCACCCAACTCTCATGTCTGGCTCCAAGTAACTGCTTGTGCGCGGCAATGGCCACACCCTGGTAAACCGCTTCAGCTGGCGGGCTAAACGACATGAGGGTACCCAGTAACTTGTTACTGGGGAAAGTGCATGTCTCGCACTGTAGCGCATGAAGTCTGGAAGCGGCGGAGTTGGTGGAAGAATCTACATTGAGATCAACGGCAACAAAGGCGTAATCTGCACACGCATCGCGGTATGCTGAGGGCACGAATGAGACAATAGTATGAGTGGCCATCCGCCAGTGGAAGGCAATGGCAAACCACCACTGTATCCTGCCAAGAACAATCATGACAATACAAAGATTAATGTCTAACGCTAACAGCGTAAATGAGGTTGATGACACTGAGGTCATCAACATCTCGCTCGGTCGGGACACTCATGTTCGACAGGTGAGACCTGACCGTCAGCCTGCGACTGTCAGAAACAGAACCACTTTGCGGATTGGAACATGGAATGTACGTACTTTGTACCAAGCAGGGAGACTAGCAAATGTGAAGTTGGAAATGGAAAGGCTGAATATGAATCTGCTCGGTTTGTGTGAAACAAGATGGACTGACACAGGATGTTTCGACATAGAAGGACATAAGGTCATATACTCTGGAGGAGATAAACACGAAAAAGGAGTTGCCATAATTCTGGACGAAGAGCTGAGTAAGTGTGTTTTAGGATATTGGACCCTCTCAGAAAGAGTTCTCCTGGTAAAGCTGAAAGGACAGCCTTTTGACATAACTGTTATTCAAGTGTATGCACCAACAGCCGACAGTAGTGAGGATGAGATAGACATGTTCTATGAACAGCTTGAGGAAGCTATGAGGCACCATAAATCCCAAGATGTTGTCATTGTGATGGGAGACCTGAATGCAAAGGTTGGAAGCCAAAGAGTAGGAAATATAGTGGGAAAGCATGGTCTAGGAATGCAAAATGAAAGAGGAGAAAGATGGATAGACTGGTGTGCAGCACATAATCAGGTGATTATGAACACATGGTTCAAAAATCATGAAAGACGCTTGTGGACATGGAAAGACCCTGGAGACAGGTATAAAAATCAAATCGACTACGTGACCATCAACAGTCGCTTTAGAAATGCTGTTCAACAAGCGAAGTCCTATCCTGGAGCAGATTGTGGGAGCGACCACAATCCGGTTGTATGTACAGTCAAACTGAAGCTTCGTAGGCTAAAACGTACAGCCCCAGAAGCAAAACTAGAGTGGAATCTCTTGCGTGAAAACCAAGAACTCAGAGAGAAATATGCAGCTGCAGTACAGAACCGGTTTGAAGTACTCGAGAGAGAAGGCAGCATGTGGGAAGTGCTAAAAGAAGCAATAGTAGAGTCAGCAAAAGAAGTCATCCAACCCAAGAAAAAAGAGAAAAAGCAAGCTTGGATGAAGCCAGAAATTTTGCAAAAGATGAGACAGAGACAGAAAATTCCAGAGAAAGATTCAATCCAATACAAAGCTTTGGATCGTGACATAAGAAACGAATGTAGAAAGGCGAAAGAAGCCTGGATAAATGAGAAATGTCTAGAGATTGAAAGCTGCAAGACTGCAGATCCTAGTTTCATGCATAAAAAGATTGGGGATTTGGTAGGAAAGAGACCCTGCTCTTCAAGTGGGTGCATTAAAGCAAAGGATGGACATATGATCATGGAGAAAGAAGAGTTGATGGAGCGTTGGGCAGAGTATGTTGACGAGTTGTTCATGGATGAAAGGGGAGGAAAACCAACCATCAGGAAGGTTATTGAAGGCCCTAGAATTCTATCATGTGAAGTGAAAGCGGCAATTAAGAAGATGAAGGCGAATAAAGCCATGGGTCCAGATGGAATCTGCATTGAGATGATAAAGGCACTCGAGGAATTTGGAATAAACAAAGTCACCGAACTACTCAACGATATATATGACAGCGGAGAAATCCCTTCGGATTTAACAAAATCTGTATTCATCGCCCTGCCCAAGAAACCAGGGGCTACCGAGTGCGAGCTCCACCGAACCATCAGTCTAATGAGTCATATAACTAAGATACTTATGCGAGTCATAATGGCAAGAGCAAGGAGAGCAATGAGGCCAGAGATAGGGAAACAGCAATTTGGTTTTGTCCAAGATGCTGGAACAAGAAACGCTATATTTGTGATGAGGATGCTGTCGGAACGAGCCATCGAAATGCAGAGGGATCTATACCTGTGTTTCATTGACTACTCAAAAGCATTTGATAAAGTGAAACACGAGTGTATGATAGAAATGATACAAGATCTAGACATAGATGGAAAAGATATAAGACTCATAAGAAACTTATACTGGGAGCAAACTGCGGGTGTGAGAGTGCAGAACGAGGTTGGTAAATACTGCAATATTCGAAGAGGTGTTAGACAAGGTTGTGTCTTCTCACCAGACCTATTTAATCTATACAGTGAAAACATCATGAGAAGTATCGAGGGAAAACATGGTTTTGTGATCGGAGGGTACAACTTGAATAATATACGATATGCTGACGACACGACGCTCATAGCCGACACTCCAGAGAAGCTACAACAACTGCTTGACACCGTTGTAGAGGAAAGTGGGGCAAGGGGTCTCAGTATCAATCGTCGGAAGACTTTTTGCATGACGGTTAGCAAAAGGAATGAGAATTTGAGCTGCAAAATATCAATAGATGGAGAAGACATTCAACAAGTAGATAAGTTTAATTATCTTGGCAGCATGATTACATCAGATGGAAGATGCATGGTAGAAATACGGAAACGAATTGCCACAGCAAAGGGGGTATTCCAGCGAATGTCTAAGATACTGAAAAACCAAACTATTTCCTTGAACACCAGGCTCCGAGTCCTCAACTGTTACGTAATCCCAGTCCTTACATACGGGAGTGAAAGTTGGACCATCACAGCAACCCTCGAAAAGAAGCTAGAAGCTGCAGAAATGTGGTTTCTACGCCGAATACTGCGGATTTCTTGGACAGAACACGTTACAAATGAAGATGTTTTGAGGAGAGCAGGATGCAAGAGAAAGCTGTTGTCCACCATTCGAAAAAGGCAGCTGTCCTTCCTAGGACATATAATGAGGAAAGAAGAGCTTGAGGAGTTGACGCTGACGGGAAAGATAGATGGGAAACGAGGCAGAGGACGACCAAGAACCAAGTACATGGGCAGTATTGCAGCATGGTCTACAAAGAGCGAGCTACAACTACTGAGGGCAGCGAAGGACAGAAATCTGTGGAGAGCCATGATCGCCAACGTTCCTGGACACGGCACCTGAGGAGGAGGAGGAGGCTTCCCTGTGAGAGGGAAAAGAAGATGGTCGAAAACATCTTCCTGTCTCTACTTTCTGAAGGAAGAAAAACATCGGCTCATTGTGTGGCATAAAACAGAACAGATTTTTTTCTTGGATTAAAATCACACCAGGCAAAATACCACTGAAAGGAACTATGAAGCAAAGAAAGAAAAAAGGAGGGTTAGACCAAATGATAAAAGTAATTCTTAGACCCAAGCACATTCAAATTTGTGTGATGAACGAAATCACTCGGCAACCAAAAAACTCCACTTTCTTGCTGTCCGAGGAAAGAAACTACATCTATAGAAAGATTTCTTACAATGAGGAGCAACACATGCATAAAGATGAAGATATTGAGAGAAACGAGACACACAGTATGTAACAACCTGAGCTGGCACCAAAGCCCAAAGCTCATTTGAGCACTTCCCATGACAGTGCCAATAGAAAAAAGTAGTACAAACCACATTCGTTAATGAGACAAAGGCTGAAGAGCAGTATAATATTTGTACCTATTAAATGAAAATATGTCCCTGAAGTCTACCAAGAGCATCCAAATAGGGGGGGGGGCAACTGTTCATATGTGACAAGAGTACCCTATGCAAGGAAGGATCGTAGATCCATAGAGATACAAAATTACCTTGTGATCGAAGTACTTTCCAGCGCAAAACAGAAAGCCAATATTTTTTTGAAGCAGACTTAATAAAAGATTGAATATAAGAACCCCAAGAAAGGTCAGGAAAAATGACAAATCAAACATTCTGGTTGATGACCATTCTTCAAGAAAAGAAACAGCCTCACCACGATCAACAGCTGAATCATGGGATATTTAAGAGAGATAAGTTCTCAGCTTCTTATTGGACCACATCAGTTACATTGTTGCCACTTTGAAATAAACTACTCATTTTTCTCCCTTTACTGCGAGCCTGATGGTTAGGCTCTAAATCTTTCGCAAGTTTGATTTGTTTGTGCCTTGTGACGAATGCCAGAGTATAAGGTGATGTTATCAGCATATATGTTAATGAGTTGGAGCAAATTACCAGGAAGATCACTGAAATAAACAAAGCAGATATTTTTTTGACCAAGAATAGAGCCTTGGGCGACACCGGCATTAAAGAAATAATCATATGTAATATAATCCAGGGTAACACAAATTTTTACGTCTCCACTAATTACAAACATTACTTTTCTGTGACAAGGAATCACATTGAAGATTCACATCAATTCACCACACGATAAAATCTGTTTTGTCTATCAGCACCCTTTAGTTTACAATTTCCGAAAGACTAATCATTCATTCATTCATCACAGTGACCGCCGTGGAGTGCGGACGTGTTTACAGTGCAGAAGATATTTTTATTATGAGAATTTTTCTTCTGGATTTTCTCTTCATCGTGCTTACATTACCGTGATTTTATTTAAAGTTTATCCTTCATGTTTACACAAAAAGAAATTTTAATTGAAATAAAGTAAGATTTAACTACATTTTCTATGACGATATCCTAACGTTGTGGTAAGCAAATTTGATAGGTGGTTGACAAAAGTCTTTCACTTCCCTTTACTTGTTTAAAATTAATTTTTGCAAGTCTTCCGCTCAAAATCGCGATGACATGCAGGATGGCCGAGGTGTCACACGTGTCGCTAAGATTAATATTGTTGTTTATATTTTTTAGTCTATGCATCAAGAAATGTTGGTTTATTTCTCCAGATGGAATAAATATAACATTGGAAGAAAGAGATTTTGGTAATACAGAAGAATCTCATTGCATATCGTCAGTTTTCGTTCTAAAGACTCATAAGACAGAGTCAAGAGTTAGACATTCGTATGTAGCATTATTTACATTCTTACTTATCAGTAATATCGAAATTAATCCAGGTCCACCTCAACATATCCCAGAGCTCAGATCTCTAATTTTACAAAGTGGAGTAAAGATTTTTCACTTAAAGATTTGTGGATTATTTTCTAAGATTCATGAGATTTCACATTTTCTCAACGAACACAAAAACACAGATTTTCTTACATTGTCAGAAACGCATATCAATTCTGAAAATTATGGTGCAGTGACTGATTTATATAAAATTCCGGGGTACAAGTTTGTAAGAAGTGACTCAACAACTGGAAAAGGAGTAGGAGTAGGAGTATACATAACCGACAAAGTTACTTGGAGAAGGAGATTAGATATAGAACACGACAAAATAGGATGTATTTGGATTGAGGTATTTCCTAGCAAAGCAAAAAGTTGGTTGTTATGCATAATGTACAGACCACCGGAAACCTCGAGTTATTTACCACGGGACTTCAATACATGTTTTAACGACATGTTAGAAAATTCATCAAGAGACAGCAAAACTGACATTATCCACGTAAGAGATATGAACGTAAACTTCTTAAATAAAAGTGAAAATGAAATTAAAACAACTTTAACGATAAATGGATTTAAGCAGTTAATAACAAAGCCAACCAGAATAACAGAAAATACCGAATCATTAATTGATGTCATTGCAACGAATAACGACTCAAAGATTCCAAAAGCTGAAGTCATATCAATGGGAATTTCAGACCATAATATGATTGCTTGCGTGAGAAAAGGTATTCCTTCAAAGCACCAACGAAAAGTTGTTTTTGCACGGAACTTTCACAATTATAACAAAGCTGAAATGCTTAAAGACATGCACGAAATAAATTGGAACTCATTGTGTTCATTAAAAATGGAAACGATGCATGGGTAGCCATTAAAGGAAAACTTAATAACATTTTTGATAAACACGTACCAGTCCCCGAAACACGAATTAAAGATGGAAATTGCCCATGGCTGACACGTGACATTGCACAAATAAAAAATAAAAGAGATAAGCTGAAGCGGATAGCTGACATGTGAAAACACCTGAAGCATGGAAATCATTTTTAAAAATTAGAAATAAATGCACCCAGCAAATATGAAAAGCTAGAGCAAAATTCCTTTAAATTCTCTTACAGGCAAATTCCAACAACCCTCAGAAATTTTGGAAGTGCATAAAAATCATTATACCTACCAAAGTTAACGCAAAATCAGCATTGTCAGTCCCGTTTATCGCTAGTTCGAACGATGAAGACATCAACACCCCTAGCAAAGCTCAACGGTTCTGCAACTTTTTTTCAAACATTGCAAAATCATTACAGCTAAAACGTTACCACTGAAAGATTGTGAATGGCACTTCCAAATATAGCACGTCTCCGAGCAACAGCTACGTTCAAATTCAAACACGTTCCCAAAGTAACCACAGAAAACCATCTGAAGTACATAAATAAAAGCAATGCATCCGGAGTTGATAACTTAACAGCACGGTAACTAAGAGACAGTGCTACTGTTATTTCACATCCGATAGCATACCTGATCAATTTTTCTTTGGGGACTGTCAGTATTCATGAAGAATAGAAAACCGCAAGAATTACCCCGATTCACAAATCCGGCAATACCACCAGTACAGATAATTATCGACGGATATCTGTGCTGCTGATTATATCAAAAGTACTTGAGTGGGTTGTTCACACTCAGCTGATAGAATATCTGTAATGCCATGGATTGTTGTCCAACAAACAATTTGTTTTACATAGCTAAACGAAGTATGGAACAAGCGAACACGTTATTTATAGACAGCATCCCAAGGGGCATTGACAAAGGAAACATTGTTAGGGCTCTTTTCGTAGACCTATCTAAGGCCTTTGACACTTAAGGACACTCTGTTATGTTGAGCAAGCTAACTGCCTATGGTATACAAGATAAGGAGTTAGTATGGCTTGAACAGTGTCTATTTAACAAAAAGCAAATCCCAACTTCAACCCTTGTACTGCGAAGTACCACAAGGGTCCATTTTAGGACCCTTGCTCTTTCTTCTGTACTTCGACGATATAGAAGACTCAATACTCCACTGCAGTTTATTAATGTTTGCAGATGACACTGATATCTCCACACCTATTTAACTGAAAACGATCTTATTATGAATGTCAAGAAGGGGAAGACTGAAGCCATGCTGTTTGGTTCTGCTCGTAAACTGGCAAAATGTGAAGAACTAAACCTAAGCTACAACGGTGTAATCATCAACAACAAAGGGACACAGCTAGATGAAAATGTCAAACTACATGATCAGTTTAACGAAACATACAAGAAAATTTCATCACGTTTACGACTACTTTCAAAACTACGGATGAACTTGACAACTACGACAGCTTTCTCTGTGTATAGAAATATGGTCGTTCCTTTATTTCTGTTCAATGGCATCTCAAACTTGAACTTTACCTCGACGCAAGAGAAAAAGCTCGAATCCATCAAAAGAAGAGCAAATGTTATAATCAACAATAAAGAAGAAAACGAAATTCTAAGAATTGATTATTTACAAGGACTTTTACAAAAACATGCTTGTATTACGGTATGGAAATGTTTACACGGACAACTGTGTGACAATTATAAAAATTATTTAATTTTAAATAAGCACACAGCTCAAACAAGAAATCAAGGGCCTCGACTGATTGTTCCGAAAGTCAGATTGGAGAGTCCGAGATCTTCCTTCTTCTTCATGGGCGTGAGACTTTCCAACTCCTTACCCATGGAGACTAGACAGTCGGGCTTCCTATCTGACTTTCGGAACAAGTTGAAGTGACAATTTTAAACTGTTTTATATCTATATATTAATATAAATGACTTTTATACTAATTTTTTATAATTTTTAGAAAAACTACATTTTACCTTTTCTTTCCTTTCTGTTTTCCTTTTTCTTTTATCTTTTAGATTTTAGTTTATACAGGACTAGCATTAATAGCAGCTTTTTGTTAAGCTGAAGCTTTTGTATCCTGTTAAAATAATTTGTATGATTTTTTTTAAAACTTCATGTTTTTTTGTCTAAAATCCTTAACGAAAAAATATGATGCAATATCAACAGCACTAAAGTACATATCAGTTTATCTAAGACAGTAAAATTTGTGTTGCAGTCCTGATACAGAGTGAATTGCTAACAAAGCTTAGTAAAATGTCAAAATTCCTTTTTCTAACCACGTTTTATTTCTTTGTGTATATAAATAGACTTCTCTATATTTGATTCAAAACAACATGTAAGTTCAATTGAGTATATATCATAGCCTTTTTTCAACACAATATCAGGCCTGAATCTTTTGAAGATTTCATTTGGATCACGATAACCAGATGAATCAGCATATATTTCGAAACCCCTTTCTGTTAACTGTCTTATGAAATGAAGAATGGTATACAACACCGAGTCACGACGCCATGTAAATCTTCCATCGTTTATTGCTGTTGAGCAGTGATTAAGAACGTGAAGCTGCGTTTGCTTTTGATTGCAGAGTGGACATAGCTCTGAATTTATTTTCTTCCACCTCTTCAGATTTACGTTGATAGGAAGAGAGAATATCAGAGCTTTCGTGCAAACTTATAGATGGTAGATGGCATACTTTCCGTTATTCTGTGCCACATGTTAATTGCTTTGCTAGAAGAGAAGTTTCTAACGGTCTTTAGAATGGTGTTTTGTTCTTTCAGACCAGCCATTTAACTGATAATACCGTTTATTGTCTCTTTTCTCATCAATTTGGGTGCAGACTTTTTGTCATTGTTCTTTAGAAGACGCTCTTCCTCTAAGTGTTTCTTAACGAAAATTTTGTAAAGTTCATTAATATCTTGATTTTTAGACAACTTTAATATCGAGCGTTTTACTAGCTGACATGCTTTAAAAATATCGGATGGTAACGAGAGTCTGATACCTAGTTTATTTCTCGGCAGGAACAGATGTCGAGTATTTGCACCTTAATGTAGATTTAACCATCTTTTAACGTATTCAATCACAATCGAGTCGAGATTTTGTTAAACCCATGTAAAAGAGAAATCGTATGTTGAAAGTCTCCAATGGATCTTGTTATAGATATATTTAACGATGACATCAATTTTGTTTTTGGAGTATAATGGTGTGGTGTGAATGTTTTCAACATCTTTTCTGAGATCAGTTTCCAGTTGGTTTTCAGCAATTTCAAGGTTCGTGCTCATTGTAAATTCTTTACAAAGGTAGGTAAATGATTCACCTTCATTCAGTGTTGGAACTTGTTCATTGTTTACTCGTAAGTAAGGATGGAAATGAACTGTTCTAGTTCCATTCTTTTTCATCGCAAAAGCCTTGCATTTGCGAGAGCAGATCTTAAGTCCAGCCCAGTAGCACCACTTTGTAAACACATTGAGTAGTCCTTTGCTTTCTTCTTCGGTGCTAGTAACTAACGCAGAGTCGTCGGCAAACTGGAACCAATGCCTTGGTTGTAATGAATCACTATACCGGTACCCCATTGATCTGATATTTTCGGTGTCAATTGTTTTCAGGAGAGCGTTTACCACTAGATTGAATAATAAGGGACACAAGCAATCACCTTGTAAAACACCTTTTTCGATTAGAATTGGATCCGTTGTATACTTTTTGGTTCCGATGGATATATTGTAATTGTTGTAATAAGATTTGATTATTTCTTTTATTGAATCAGAAGAGTTCTCAGATACGGGCAGCGTTTGAGTACAATGATACTCATATGATCGTAAGGGCAAGGTGAACCACTAGACTTCATTTTATTTACTATTTTAGTTATTTCACGGTACGACGGGGGTCCTCATTAAACATTTCCGTGGGTTTATCAAGTAATTTCATCCAAGATGGAAAGTCACTGTTTACTTTATTTGGATTCTTACGGGAGACATTTCGGAAGTATTCAAAACATGTCTTTTCATTAAAATCTGATTCAGTGTTGTCTCTTGGTGGTTCAACGTTTTCTTACAATACTGCCAAAAGTTTGTTTTAAATTCAGCGTTGTGGTCCCAATCACGCTGTTTATTTTGTTTTTTTGAGTACTTCACTCTGATTAGTCTGGAAATATAGCAGACTTTTTGATTATTAAACTCAAAGTTTTCATCCTTTAGCCTTTTAAGTTCTTTTTTAAGTTACCGCTTGGAGAGATGTTGGTACTGTTGTTTCATCTCATCAGACTCGTTATTAACTGTACCGTAGTTAGTAGCGAAGTATTCGTAGATGGTATTTTGAACCGTTTGTATTTCTTTGTTAACGTTATGTATTTCTTTGCATTCTGGATGTAATTTGAAAAAGTTATTAGCAATACCCCATTCTTCAACTATTTTTGGTAATTTGATTCCCACTTTAGGCAATCTTTTAATTGTTGCATTCGATACATGGACTCCTAAATAATAACATGTTATTATTATGATGTTATTATTTAGGAGTCCATGCTTCCTGATTGTTTGATTCATTGATTTCAACATACATAATAGCTCTTTGGATTCTGGCACGTTGTTAATGTGACAAAACCTTTGATACGCTCTGAGACCCCTATTTCCATTACATAACTTTCCGCAATGACATTTGACGACTCTGTTATTATTCCCTCAGGAGGATCATGTAAGTTGTCATTGTTAAGGTTTACAATTGAAAGATTCTTTTGCTCGATTTGAACAAAGTTGTTTCCATGGTTCCTAATACCTGGATAAAAAAGCTCAGTGATTTTCCTTGACCAACGCCATATGTGTTTTGATAAAGTTTTGAAAGTTCTACCACAATAACTGCATTTTTCCTCAATACCACTTACATTTTGTAAATAAAGTAATACTAAGATTACAATCCATACTTTATCCATTTCTTCTACAGTAAAATCAAGCTTTGAATAGCAATTCTTATTTCAATAAAACATATAAAATCACGGAGCAAGAGAAACACGTCCGCACTCTCTCGCCTCTCGCGAATGAATGAATGAATGAATAATAATAATAATAAT
>RDPX01000307.1:225824-240030 GCA_003991215.1 Morbakka virulenta
AACATCTTTTCTGAGATCAGTTTCCAGTTGGTTTTCAGCAATTTCAAGGTTCATGCTCATTGTAAATTCTTTACCAAGGTAGGTAAATGATTCACCTTCATTCAGTGTTGGAACTTGTTCGTTATTTACTCGTAAGTAAGGATGGAACTGAACTGTTCTAGTTCCATCCTTAAGCCTTGCATTTGCGAGAGCAGATCTTAAGTCCAGCCCAGTAGCACCACTTTGTAAACACATTGAGTAGTCCTTTGCTTTCTTCTTCGGTGCTAGTAACTAACGCAGAGTCGTCGGCAAACTGGAACCAATGCCTTGGTTGTAATGAATCACTATACCGGTACCCCATTGATCTGATATTTTCGGTGTCAATTGTTTTCAGGAGAGCGTTTACCACTAGATTGAATAATAAGGGACACAAGCAATCACCTTGTAAAACACCTTTTTCGATTAGAATTGGATCCGTTGTATACTTTTTGGTTCCGATGGATATATTGTAATTGTTGTAATAAGATTTGATTATTTCTTTTATTGAATCAGAAGAGTTCTCAGATACGGGCAGCGTTTGAGTACAATGATACTCATATGATCGTAAGGGCAAGGTGAACCACTAGACTTCATTTTATTTACTATTTTAGTTATTTCACGGTACGACGGGGGTCCTCATTAAACATTTCCGTGGGTTTATCAAGTAATTTCATCCAAGATGGAAAGTCACTGTTTACTTTATTTGGATTCTTACGGGAGACATTTCGGAAGTATTCAAAACATGTCTTTTCATTAAAATCTGATTCAGTGTTGTCTCTTGGTGGTTCAACGTTTTCTTACAATACTGCCAAAAGTTTGTTTTAAATTCAGCGTTGTGGTCCCAATCACGCTGTTTATTTTGTTTTTTTGAGTACTTCACTCTGATTAGTCTGGAAATATAGCAGACTTTTTGATTATTAAACTCAAAGTTTTCATCCTTTAGCCTTTTAAGTTCTTTTTTAAGTTACCGCTTGGAGAGATGTTGGTACTGTTGTTTCATCTCATCAGACTCGTTATTAACTGTACCGTAGTTAGTAGCGAAGTATTCGTAGATGGTATTTTGAACCGTTTGTATTTCTTTGTTAACGTTATGTATTTCTTTGCATTCTGGATGTAATTTGAAAAAGTTATTAGCAATACCCCATTCTTCAACTATTTTTGGTAATTTGATTCCCACTTTAGGCAATCTTTTAATTGTTGCATTCGATACATGGACTCCTAAATAATAACATGTTATTATTATGATGTTATTATTTAGGAGTCCATGCTTCCTGATTGTTTGATTCATTGATTTCAACATACATAATAGCTCTTTGGATTCTGGCACGTTGTTAATGTGACAAAACCTTTGATACGCTCTGAGACCCCTATTTCCATTACATAACTTTCCGCAATGACATTTGACGACTCTGTTATTATTCCCTCAGGAGGATCATGTAAGTTGTCATTGTTAAGGTTTACAATTGAAAGATTCTTTTGCTCGATTTGAACAAAGTTGTTTCCATGGTTCCTAATACCTGGATAAAAAAGCTCAGTGATTTTCCTTGACCAACGCCATATGTGTTTTGATAAAGTTTTGAAAGTTCTACCACAATAACTGCATTTTTCCTCAATACCACTTACATTTTGTAAATAAAGTAATACTAAGATTACAATCCATACTTTATCCATTTCTTCTACAGTAAAATCAAGCTTTGAATAGCAATTCTTATTTCAATAAAACATATAAAATCACGGAGCAAGAGAAACACGTCCGCACTCTCTCGCCTCTCGCGAATGAATGAATGAATAATAATAATAATAATAATAATAATAATAATAATAATAATAACAATCGTCCTGGGTATGATAATAAACTGCATCCGGTTGTGGAGTTGCGATGTGGGCGATTGAGGTTACACTTTACCACAACTACCTCCAGGTCACCCTTGGGCAAGGTGTAGTACCTGTTAGCCTACTCCGAGACCTTGAAATAGCAGGATGACGACCGGTGGAGTTAGGTCTGTTTATCCACTTTTATGTATCTTATGCAAACTACAAGAAACCCATGCCGCGTCGTCCGTCGCGCAGATCAACAAGGGACGCGTCCCCCGGGGCAAGACTCGCCTGGGATGCACGAAAAGTATGCTACTGAGTCTAATACCTCTACCGATGATCCACACGGTA
This sequence comes from Morbakka virulenta, assembly GCA_003991215.1. NCBI lineage: Eukaryota > Metazoa > Cnidaria > Cubozoa > Carybdeida > Carukiidae > Morbakka > Morbakka virulenta. Next base: position 228,009 of record RDPX01000307.1, read on the forward strand.
ATCAGAACCAGGAAATTTCTAGCCCTGAACCTGTAGTGATCGCACCTAAACCAAAAGAAACTAGACAAAGATGGACCCGAGAGGATTATAAGAATGTTCTCAGAGCATTTTATACCTCTCAAAAATACCTATGAGAAACTTGATTGAACAAACTTATATTGAATGGAGGAAAATTGTAGGAGATGAAACTAAATTGATGCTAATAAAATAGCTAATGTACACCGCGATATTATCAAGAATAAAAGATTGAGTAACGCTCAGATTGATTTACTACGCACTGAAATTCGTGATACTGAGTAAGTGAATTTAACACAAGCTACTATCGAAAATGCGTTGAGATAGAGGCCAGGATACAAGATGTGAGAGAAGGACATCAAGTGAGATTGGAGGAAGGTGAAGTAAACAGGGTAAGGTTGAATGATGATGATCATGATATTGATGAGGACCTTGAAAACAACATGGATAAGATATTAGTGGTTCGTGATGACATACTACGTGAATTTTCAGTTGTGCAAAATACGGTAATGGAAAAACGTGAAAATTTACCGAAAATAACAACCAGTAAAAAGTCAAAAAGTACGATCAAACTTTACAACATTGCTTTAAGAGATATTGTAAAGGAAATACAACAAGACTTTAGACCACTTTAAATGACCTTACATACGCAACTGCAAAAGTTATTAAAGTTAAGTTAGGTGTTAAAATATCGAAAGCAAGCAGAAAACATGTGAACAAGGAACCAAAGTGGAAAGTAAAAATAAAGAAAAAAATTGAGACGATGCGGGCAGAAATCTCAATTCTGGATGAAATTTCGAAAGGCGTGCCTGTTAAAAGTAGGAAAAGTATAAAGATAAGAAGGAAGCATAAATTAACTGATGGCACATCCATATCTATTGCAAAGGAGACTTTGAAACAGAAAATCCAAGTAAAAGCGCAGAGGCTGAGAAGGTTTGATAAACGCAANACACAAGCTACTATCGAAAATGCGTTGAGATAGAGGCCAGGATACAAGATGTGAGAGAAGGACATCAAGTGAGATTGGAGGAAGGTGAAGTAAACAGGGTAAGGTTGAATGATGATGATCATGATATTGATGAGGACCTTGAAAACAACATGGATAAGATATTAGTGGTTCGTGATGACATACTACGTGAATTTTCAGTTGTGCAAAATACGGTAATGGAAAAACGTGAAAATTTACCGAAAATAACAACCAGTAAAAAGTCAAAAAGTACGATCAAACTTTACAACATTGCTTTAAGAGATATTGTAAAGGAAATACAACAAGACTTTAGACCACTTTAAATGACCTTACATACGCAACTGCAAAAGTTATTAAAGTTAAGTTAGGTGTTAAAATATCGAAAGCAAGCAGAAAACATGTGAACAAGGAACCAAAGTGGAAAGTAAAAATAAAGAAAAAAATTGAGACGATGCGGGCAGAAATCTCAATTCTGGATGAAATTTCGAAAGGCGTGCCTGTTAAAAGTAGGAAAAGTATAAAGATAAGAAGGAAGCATAAATTAACTGATGGCACATCCATATCTATTGCAAAGGAGACTTTGAAACAGAAAATCCAAGTAAAAGCGCAGAGGCTGAGAAGGTTTGATAAACGCAAAAATAAAATATTTAGGACAGATGCCAAGAGACTTTACCGAGAGATAGGAAAAAGTAAGATAGAAGTACAGGAACCACCTATAAAAGAAGACGTTGAAGAATTTTGGAATAAGATTTGGGGGGAGGAAAAAAGCTTCAACAGTGAAGCAACATGGATAGGCAGTGAGGAGGACAGAATGAATGGGGTTGAAGAGCAAGGATGGGAGGGTATAACAACTGATGAGTATGGAATGCACTAGGAAAATCTCAAAAATGGAAATCTCCAGACAAGATTTCAAATTGTTGGTTAAACTCTTTAAGCGAAACGAATGAACTTCTGAAAAACTGTCTAAATAATATCTTTATAAATCCAAATAATACACCTGATTGGATGACTCAAGGCACAACATACCTTCCTCATAAATCAAATGACACAAAAAATCCGAATCACAGAATTAAATTCCAAGAACAGGATTGAAGCTATCAACACACTTGCTATTCCTGTTGTGCAATACAGTTACAACATCATAAATTGGAATCCTCCTGAAATACAAAATATTGACCGTAAGACCAGAAAACTACTAACTTCAAATAATATGCTCCACCCCAAAGCAAACGTTGAGCGTTTGTACCTGCCTAGAAACAGTGGAGGGGGTGGACTTATTCAACTCAAAATGTCCTATAAAATTTCCACAATTGGTATGAATAAATATCTTGAAACCTGCGAGGATTGGATGTTGGTTTTAGTCCGCCGTCACGAACGTGGCAAATAATTACACTCAATTACCAAAAAGGCTAGAATGTTTGAAAATGACCTGAACATCGAACCTGAAGATGCTGAGCAAAACCTTAAAGCCACTACCTGTGCTACAAAAGCTAAGATAGTCGCGAAGAAAAACGCACAAAAACATATTGATCGATGGAGCCAGAAGTCTCTGCACGGACAGTATGTTCTCCGAAGCCAAAACCCTGATATAGATCAAAATGCAACCCATTAGTGGCTTAGGAGTTCAGGGCTGAAGGCAGAGGCTGAAGGCTTTATCATTCCCGTGCAAGACCAGAGTCTACAAACTTGAAACTATGAGGCATATATTCTTAGAAATGGCGTAGATCCAAAATGCACTGTGCGATAAACAAACTGAGGCGATTGATCACATAGTAGCCGGTTGCTCCATACTAGCCCTAAGTGAATACACCAAGCGGCATGATCGTGTTGGCCAATATCTGCACTGGGGTATATGCAATCATTATGAGATTAAACCCACTACAACTGGTACGTGCACCATGCAAAACCAGTCGTCGAATCGGAGAATGTCATCATCTTGTGGGATTTCCCTGTGCATGGAGACTGCACAATTCAGGCAAATCGACCTGACATCATCATTAAGGATAAAAAGAACAAACTATGTATACTAATTGATATGAGTGTCCCCTCTGACAATAATATCGCAGTTAAGGAGTTTGACAAGTTAAGCAAATAGAAAGACCTGAAATTCAGAAAATCGTCCTTACTAGCACGGCTCATACTCTCCGTAAATTTCTATCAATTTGAATTTTATCTCCATTAAACTTGTCTCATTTTTTTAAAACCTTTATCCACCTTAGGTCACCGGGGTGACCCGGTGGGTAATTGTATGTATTGCAAACCAAAAGAAAATCTTATATAATAATAATGAGCACAATCAAATTATAAGCAAAACAGAGCTCATAAATCAGAGGTTTGTTCCCAGGAGGCTAATGAAATGGCAAAATCGAGCTCCTCTTGTAAATAAGACAGTCACGAAATGAATGAGCAAGGCTCTGCAGAAGAAATCAAAATATAATGCAGTGTAAGTCAGGGGGAAGACGAAGAATCAGAAGCTCAAGCAAAAAAGAAAACAGACCAAGACAGAGCTCATATGAAGGAAACAAGACAGTGTGCAGGGACGTAGATGGTCAAATAAACGTCATATACAACTGTCGTAGTAACAGAATTTAACAGGGTCGAATAGTAGAATTTCGTGTGGCCCTTGGAGCCATTGGAAAAGCTAGTATTTAGTAAAAAGTGATATTGAGTTTTGTCGAGGTCATTGGATCCCAAAAAACCATTTACAGTGGGCGGGTTTTGCTAGGAAAATATGCTCAGCAAAACAACAACAAGAAAGGATATCTATAAGATGGACTAGTAGTGCATACACCAGAACATTGCAAGGCTTATGAGTATAAGAATCAGGTGAGAGATAATGTTCAAATTTGGACCTTTGTTTTTATGTTTTCCTAAAATACATGGCCTCACTACGAATGAAAATTCTATTTGTGGCTCTCTTGTTTGTACAGTATATATAGTTAAAGCACCCTTTATTATTTCATTGAATAGAATTAGTATTAGATATGAAGCAAAGATACCTAAGATATACTAAATTAATTGTTTACCTACTCGAACTAATAAGTTGAAAGGGAAGAAGAAAATTTCGTACTTTAACAACCTACATTGTTTGCTTTGTTAATTTCTTATGCTACGAGGGAATATTGAACTTAAGACAGGACCTCTCCGACAAATAAGGAACTCAAGTCGGTACTTTTCTTCTTTAAAAGTTTCAAAGGATTATCTAGTCATTTAAAATTCATAGCAGAGTTTTACGCGAATACCCGAGCCTGGAGTTGAAGTTGGAGTATAAATAAATAGTAAAATCGACTACATACGAATTGATGACTTTGAAATTAATGACATGGAATCAATTTGGAATAAATTAAATATCCAAAGAATGTACTGTTTTGAAATACGAATAGTGTTGTGTCATATGATTTTACATTACCCTCTAATGACATCAGATGTGGAGGTGTAAGCCTTGTCTTGAAGGTACAACAAATTTCATGTTCCTAAATGGTACTAAGTAAAAATCGGATTATTTTCTGTTTTAAATCTACATATTTGGTGTAAATAAATTCCTTCCCTTCCGTTTATATGTAAAATTTATACGGTAGTTAAGAATGGTCATCTCACCGATGAAAAGCCACTTCTTCCAGTTGATAAAAAATCCCAGTTTTGTAATTTTAGATTGGCTGTTTTTTAAATGTATATTATTCTTGCCACGCAGATTGAGCAAGTGAGAAACAATTGAGCAGCTGAATATCTCAAACAAAGCTGCGGCAACCTCATGTTTTAATCACACGTCATTAGCACATTCTTCAAATCACAAAGAACATGAAACCACTGCAAAGCAAAAGTTCCATTTACTGAGTTGTCAACCAATGGGATGCCACAGGCAAAAACTGATCATACTGGTATTATCTTGGCTCAAAGTAGGAGTGCACCAGCCCACCTCCATGGGAGCCCAGATAATCTAACACCCACTCATCAGGTCACAGCAACAAACCTTTACATTGCACTTCAAATTATAAGTGCTTCATAGTATTTCTCTGAGAAATAATCCCCAGTATTGGAGATCTCAAAATTTCTGATGATGCTTGTGAGTATTTTAGGATTCCATCAAATAAAATATTGTGTGTAAAAAGTCCAGATAACAATTTTCTTTGCATCAGCTATTTAGTGTCCTGATTACAGACATAGTATAGAAGAACTCAGTCTCAAGCTTGAAAGTCCTACTGTTACAATTAAAATTCAGAGGTTATCCGAAGAAAAATACAATTTGTTTTATAACAAACATACTTAAAGCTTAATTCATCAATATTTATTTCCAAGTCATCATAATGGAACTCTTTTACAATGTTGCAATATTTGTAATGAGTTTGTAAATGTTTTCGAAAATAGAATTGGGAAAGGAACGAAATCGGTAAATTAAAGAGATAACGAAAAGTATCTGAGTTTTGTTATAAATTCAAAATATTATAGCCTATGTAATAAGCCGATCACAGTTACTATTCTACTACCATTAAGAAGTTAACTACTTGCATAAAAAATGATGTAATATATTTTGACAAATTAAACTTAAATTTTTTATAAAGCATGCCGTTTGCTGCATACATCTAACACAATACATAATAAGTTGCACCCACACATATACCACATCGTTTTCCAAGCACGAAATTTAACCAATTAGTCAAATATTTGAAGTAAGTGGGGTTTCTTAAAAATAGCAATCCTCAGAAGTGCCAAATGATATCAGCAACTCCGAATTGCATTTTCCTGTCTTGTTCTGTTTCTCTTCCTCTTCCTGTATGTTGACAATTATTTTGTTTGAATAGGCCCTACAAGTCCTCTTTGTGGTTTTGCTATCTATGCTGTACATGATCTTCTATCTGCTAGAGGACAAGAGCTTGAATCTAAAGGTAAATGTGTCATGTGCTTTAGATTATTAGTTTTTTTGACAGTTTCTTACCTATTTTTCTTGAATCGACCTCTCTTTTTATTCTTACTCCTTTATTCTAATACTATCAGACTTCACTGACTAAGCTCTAGTCAAAAACCACACTTCAAATATCTTTGTCTTTGATCACATCAGTGTTCATCACTTGACTTGGTATACTTATTCTAATAGAACTAACACACCATGGAACTTCGCTTTTACCCATGATCTTGTATAGCTTGTTAAATTTCCAACACTATTTACTGCTTCCTATCAAGAAAACTTTCTATTTTAGACTTCTTGTTCACTTCTGCTGCAGACCGTTGTACAGAATTTTCTTTACTTCCTTCTGGATATTCTGATCATGTTGTCGTACTTGCAGGGAATTAGAGAACTGTTTCAAATCTTGTTGAGAAGAAACACTACTTTATGACTTGAAATTGGTATTGTGATTGATTTTTTCAATTTCACAGTGAAATTTTTTGAGATTCAGTCCTTAGCAAATCAATCTTATGGTGCTGCAATCGAATTTACAGAAATGATTCAGGGTGGCATTGAAACATTTAAACCGACTCATAGTTACAAAGAACAATTTTCATTCTTGTTCATTATTTCTATATTCAAAGTGAAAGAGTAGATAAATCTTGAGATTTTTTCAAAACAGCTAGCAATACTTGCAAAAGGGTGGTTTCTGGAGCTAAATCTTACTCTTCTGAGAAAGTATGTTATTATATTTTTTGCAAAAAGTTGGACGTCGAGATTTGCAGAAAATTTAAAATAGTGTTTGGCATTCTGGAAAACACTATTTTTTATTCTGGCAAGTCGATTATTACTCCCCTTTTTGCAGGTAAACGGCTTTCTGTGCCCTTTTGGCAAAAGGTTAATTTCTTTGCCATATTTTCTCCCCAACTTGTCTCTAAATGATACTGATGCTTTTTTCTCAAATCTATTTCCGAAACTGATCATATAAGAGTTGCATGAAAAGAATAATTGCTATTCTTAAGCACCTGAAAAGGTTAAAGTTGCTGAAAATGTACTTTCTCCATATTGTAAGAGAATAGGTAGTAAATATAATATATTGTCAGGTTTTAATTCTAAATTTTTTCTACTTTGAATAATAAAGAAAGTTTATACATAGACAAATTCTTGAATTATATTTAGATCTTGCATTAAAAGCTACAAACGTTTGTAGAGTATTAGAATTTAAACAGTCTCCTTCACTTAAACAATATATTGATTTTAATACTGACAAGCTTAAAAAAGCTAAAAACAGTTTTGGAAAAGATTTTTCATCTTTGGAAAGACTATGGAAAATGTAAGAAAGAGAGTTGATGTGACATTTGTTATCGATGACAGAAAAATAATAAACCTAGGTAGTAAACCAACTCATGTTAGTAGTAATATTATTGATGAAAATTTGGTTATTGNACTTCGCTTTTACCCATGATCTTGTATAGCTTGTTAAATTTCCAACACTATTTACTGCTTCCTATCAAGAAAACTTTCTATTTTAGACTTCTTGTTCACTTCTGCTGCAGACCGTTGTACAGAATTTTCTTTACTTCCTTCTGGATATTCTGATCATGTTGTCGTACTTGCAGGGAATTAGAGAACTGTTTCAAATCTTGTTGAGAAGAAACACTACTTTATGACTTGAAATTGGTATTGTGATTGATTTTTTCAATTTCACAGTGAAATTTTTTGAGATTCAGTCCTTAGCAAATCAATCTTATGGTGCTGCAATCGAATTTACAGAAATGATTCAGGGTGGCATTGAAACATTTAAACCGACTCATAGTTACAAAGAACAATTTTCATTCTCGTTCATTATTTCTATATTCAAAGTGAAAGAGTAGATAAATCTTGAGATTTTTTCAAAACAGCTAGCAATACTTGCAAAAGGGTGGTTTCTGAAGCTAAATCTTACTCTTCTGAGAAAGTATGTTATTATATTTTTTGCAAAAAGTTGGACGTCGAGATTTGCAGAAAATTTAAAATAGTGTTTGGCATTCTGGAAAACACTATTTTTTATTCTCGCAAGTCGATTATTACTCCCCTTTTTGCAGGTAAACGGCTTTCTGTGCCCTTTTGGCAAAAGGTTAATTTCTTTGCCATATTTTCTCCCCAACTTGTCTCTAAATGATACTGATGCTTTTTTCTCAAATCTATTTCCGAAACTGATCATATAAGAGTTGCATGAAAAGAATAATTGCTATTCTTTAGCACCTGAAAAGGTTAAAGTTGCTGAAAATGTACTTTCTCCATATTGTAAGAGAATAGGTAGTAAATATAATATATTGTCAGGTTTTAATTCTAAATTTTTTCTACTTTGAATAATAAAGAAAGTTTATACATAGACAAATTCTTGAATTATATTTAGATCTTGCATTAAAAGCTACAAACGTTTGTAGAGTATTAGAATTTAAACAGTCTCCTTCGCTTAAACAATATATTGATTTTAATACTGACAAGCTTAAAAAAGCTAAAAACAGTTTTGGAAAAGATTTTTCATCTTTGGAAAGACTATGGAAAATGTAAGAAAGAGAGTTGATGTGACATTTGTTATCGATGACAGAAAAATAATAAACCTAGGTAGTAAACCAACTCATGTTAGTAGTAATATTATTGATGAAAATTTGGTTATTGTGCATAAAATAAAAGAAAGCCAAACTTTAAACAGACCTTCTTATGTAGGAATGTGTATTCTTGATATCAGCAAAACATTTTTGTATGATTTTCATTATATCTATATAAAAAACAAATGTCGTGGTAAGGCTAAACTACTGTTTACAGATACTGATAGTTTAACATATGAAACAGACGCTAAGGTTGTTTATCCAGATTTTTGGAATGATAAACAAAAATGTGATAATAGTGACTATCCAGAAGAATCACAATATTGTTATAATAGGAAGGAAAAAGTAATTGGTAAATTTTAAGATGAAGCTGCTAGTACACTAATCACTGAATTTATTGGATTGAGAAGTTTAATGTGTAGTTATATCAAAGAGGATGAAAGAAGAAGTAAAACAGCCAAAGCTATTAGAAAAAATATTATTAAGAATAATATTAAACATGAAGATTCTAAAAATTTGCTGTTATAGAATAAAAAGATGTTTCACAAAATGAAAACCATAAGAAGTTAAAACCATCAACTTAAAAGGTATGAACTAAATAAAGTTGGTTTTTCCTGTTTTGATGATGATAATATATATACATATATTATCATACTCAATCTGCAGACAGTACTGTTTCGCCCTTTGTGGGCTCATCATTATATTATCATATAATAATATATATAATATATTATAATGTATGTAACATTAAAAAATTAATATTATAAACTAATATTTTTAATTAATATTATAAATTTGTAAGTTTATAATATTAATATTACTCTTAATAAAGTTTTTTCTAATACCTTTGGCTGTATATATATATATATATATATATATATATATATATACATAAAGATGGAATAACAAGCTATGCTTATGAGCATTATGAAATCAAATAATTAAAAAATGAAATGATTAACATAAGATTATTAATAATTAACAACCATTCTATGAATTAAGTCATAAAATCCATTAAATTTGCTTGTGTTACTACGTTATTTTGATACAATTATTATCATGAGGTGAAGCACATCACTTATATTCCAGCTTTTATTATAAGAAGAAAACATAAATGTGCATTATAAAAGTGATTAATTATTAATATCAACTATTGATACCAACTAAGCTAAAGAACTTTTAAAAGTTCTCTAGATAGCTTAGTGGTGATGATATCATGGAAGCTGCGTCCTTTATCATGCAGGCTAGCAAACCATCATTACCGGTAGCTTTCTTTCTTTTTAATTTCTTTAATTGGTTTTCAATTTCAACTTTAGAAACATATTGAAACTTAAAATTACTGTTTGATCGTTTACGTATTTCGGATTTCGGATTTCGCCAGACAAAATCACAAAGTTTAAACGATTGTGATTTAAGTTTTTGGACGATGGTTTAGAAAGAGGAGCAGAATCCATTGGTGATATCTGTATCATTTAAGTGGTTCCCATGATTGTGAAAGTTGGTAAATTTGATTTCTGCTTGGATTCAGAGGGGAATATGTTCTTTAAACATTTCCAGAATTTATTACAGTCATTTGCATTTTCTTTTAAAAGTTCTCTGTTGTAATTTATTTTTGCGGAACGAAGCATGATGTTCACAATGTTTCTCTTTTGTTGAAACAAGTTTTTGTCGGATTGTGATTTTGTTCCCTTCCATTTTCGATATAAATGATCTCTAATGTTCATTTGTTTTTTGATGTCCAAATTAAATATGGACACGGTTTACCTTTAACTCGTTTCACGATCAATGGAGCATGTTTATTGAACGTGTTCGCAAGGTAGGTCCCATGCGTCGTTAACGTTCGATATTTCGTATAGAGCATTCCAATTTAACGATCTAAGTTCTTTGTTCATTTCAATAGGATCATAGTTTTTAAAATCTCGACAACGTATTGTTTTTGAATAATATTTATAAGTGTTTATTTTTCGCGTACAGCCAACCATTTCATGGTCACTCATACTTGTGGGAATCGTGCCAACTGAGATTATATTTGATGCAGCATTACTTGCAATTATATCAATTAAGGTTGCATTATAGTCATTGAAACGTGTTGGTTTTGAAATTAGCTGTTTAAAGCCATACAGTGAAAGAATTTGTTTAAACCCTCTGTCTTTGTTTCCGTTTGACAAAAAGTTCACATTAACATCTCCCATGATAATACATTCATCTCCCATGATAATACATTCATCGGCTTTGGATAAACTATTTGAAAACTTGACATTAAAATCCTTTGGCAAGTATGATGACGAATCCGGGGGTCTATATATAACACACAATAAGTAGCCTTTTGAGCTTTTGGGGATGATTTCAAGCCACAAACATTTAATAGAGTCTTCCTCAAGATCATTTCTCTTGGTCCAGTGTATGCTATTTAAGATGTAAGCCGCAACTCCACCTCCTTTGTCACAGATTCTGGGTTTATTTATAAACGTCTACCCCGGAATGTCGTACATATAATCAATGTCAGATACATTACTATGCGTTTCACTGAGTGTAAGAATTTTTCTGTCGTTTGAGGGTTGTAGAAATTTCTCCACTAGTTTACTCTTTGAAAAAAGTCCACAAATATTTGGATGAAACAATTGTCTCCCTTTCGGTCCAGGACAAGTTTCTATGTCACCGGCCATGATTAATAACAAGGCAAACACAGATTTTGATCTGGTACACGCTTTTTTTTTATAAGCATAACTCTTATAAGCATATCAGGGTCAAAATCGTGTTTTTCTTAAGAATATTCTAAGCATACCGTCAGGGTGAAAAGTATAAAACAGAAACTGATTTATCGGAAAGTATTTTCTTTTGTTTTGGTAAAATAAAGTAATATTTCTTCAAAAGGGCAAATCAAGAAAAAAAACAAAGTGTTTTAGTTTTTTAAAGTAACGACTTTTCTGTTAAACAGTTCAAACAAGCAAATGAAAAATGTCAAATATTCCTTCTCTCTCTACACCATGTTCTTCATTCGACTCTTCGAAATCGTTGTCGTCGTTCTCCAATTCAATCACTTCTTCCTCGTAATCATCTTCATTGATGTTTGCAACGGTTTCAGGTGCGTTCGCTACTGGTGTCTGGTTTGTTGGTTCGACAAGTGAAGGAGGGGGGACTGTGTATTGGGGAAGACCTTCTGGTTTTATCTTCTCGTCATCCGTACCATCAACTGTTATCATGCAGCCAGTTGTTTGCCAAATTCTCTCTCGAAACGAATCATATTTTTCATTGGACAGTTTATCCCAAGCTTCGCCAGCCCAGTGGGAAATAAGAATGCGCCTTTCCTTAGCTGAAAATGGTTTGTCATTACCAAACCAGCGATCTGCGTTTTCTTCTTCGTCTAACCAAAGTTGCTGTTCTTTTGAAATCAAACTCTTAAGGACCTGGGCATAGCCAGCGTCTACAGGCTGCCAAAGGTCGGTGGCATCTGGAAGACCAAACCAAACCAAACCACCTAAGTCGGAAACAGACTTTTTAAAGTTTTCTTCTGTGTGTGTTGACAGGTTATCTAGCAAAAGGACGAATCGTTCCATTCCTTCA
>RDPX01000307.1:246714-267400 GCA_003991215.1 Morbakka virulenta
TCAAAGGCCTGTACCACTTCTAGAATCTTCTCACCTTCTTCGTTTCTCTGCCCATACCCAAAACCACCATGTTCGCTTTCAAATGCCCCTCGCTCCTCTCCAATATGTCCATTTAGGTCTGCTCCAATGATGATCTTCTCCTGTGATGGGATCCTGCTGACTGCTGCCTCAAAAGACGTCCAGAAGCTTTCCTTCTGCTCAATGCTGCAGCCTACTTGGGGTGCATAAGCTGAGATGATATTCACTACATGCCTTCCCATAATAACCTTGACAACCATTAGCCTATCTGACTCTCTTCCAACCTCTATTATGTTGTTCTCAAACTGTCCACTCAAAACCACACCGACTCCATTCCTGCCATCTACTGAGCCACTGTATACCAGCTTACAGCCATCTCCCAGGTGCCTTACTCCACTTCCTTTCCATCGAACTTCCTGTACGCACAATGCACTTACTTTTCTTCTTCTCATACAGTCTGCCAGTTCCCTTCCTCTCCCTGTCATGCTACCAATATTCCACGTTCCAAATCTGATTTTTGCTTCTACTCGCTTCTTTAGCCGTGCCCGTGGACTGCACGGTACCCCTTGCCTTCCCACGCCAGTCGGGGCCTGGCGCGCGTCGTTTACGGAGTACGCCCTATCCTTCTTTGAACAATCTGATGAGATTCGTGCCATAGTACTGGAGCGCTGTTTTACGGTCGCATGCCGTTGCTGACACCAACACCAACATTTTATGTTGAAACGTAAAAATGAAGAAAAAACGTTCTAAAAAAATGAAGAATGAAGAAAATGAAGACGAAGAAAAAAAGAAGAAAAAAATGAAGAAAAAAAGTTCTAATACAAAAGAACATGGAAAAGGAGAAAAAGGGCTCCGAAAAGGAAAAGTTAAAACTAGATTTCCTCTCTTTATAGTTGTTTATCTAATTTTTGCTGTTTACATCAAGAAAGTGTTTATAGAGAATAGGGAAAGGACAGGACATTTTAAAAGGCTTGTTTCTAAAACCAACTTCTTTTCTCCATTTGCCCTTTGTTTAATTTAAGTTGTATTTCAAGCTGCAATTGTTATGAATAGGAAGTTATAACATACTTTCAAAATTTTTTCACCAGATTTAGATCTCAATGGATAGTAGCAAATAAAAATCTTATTAAACTTTAAAGAACATTTGTCTTTTTCGTCTTGTCATTGCTGTATGATAGCATCCTGAGTACTTATTTGCTTTAATGGAAAATCGATTGTCATTTATTCTTGTATGAAAGATATTTAGATAATCACTACTTTATTTACCTATCAATATTATGAACTATAAAAGCCTACATAGGCCTACTGATGGTCTATATTTAGGCAATGGTTTTAGACATCCATTTCTATTTTCAATTTTTCTTATGACAATTTCACTCAAAACTTTTTTTGTTCTATTATCTCTATTTTCTTTACCGTTCCAAGCATTGCCTGTCAACATTACCTGGAAAATGAAATGGCCCAGTAGTGGTTTTCAAAAGCCATACAATCAACAAAAAAGAGTATATAGAAAAAATTTTGAGATGAAGCATTTAAAAGTAATTAGAAGGGCTAGGGGTAACTAGGGCTTGAAAGCTTTTGAGACTGTTCATATTCAACCATCATAATTTCCTCCTTATAGACAAGAGTATTTTTAATTGGTCTTTCACATTTCCAAAAATCCCAAATATTTTGACAAAATTTTAGAAGATTCAAATAGTAGAAGTTTGTTGCTTTTCTTTGACAAAAGTGTTTTGAAGTAAGGAATCTGCAGAAGCAATTGAAGGTTATTACTTGGAATGAAGGGGTCTGAAAAAGACCGGCAAACTGCACAATTTGTTGCGAGAAATGTCGGGGCTTGATATTGACGTCTGCGGGCTGTTGGAAAGTCATGGTGATCAATCTGGTGAAATGAACATCAACGAAAGCCTCATAATCTTACGTGGAAGCAAGGAAATTAGGTATCAAGCAATAGGAGTGATTCTAGGTGGGAAATCATGGCCATCACCGGCAGGGTGATGATGGTCCGACTCGAACAAAGCCAGTAAACATCACAGTCATTCAAACCTATGCACCCACAATAGACAAGGAGGATGAAATACAAACTGACCTGTACGAACAACTGCAACAAGCAGTTGATAGGGTACCACGCAGTGACTACACCATCATAACGGGAGATTTCAATGTCATCCTGGGGAATGGTCAAGAACCGGACGTGAAAGGAAAGTGGACAGGGGCTTATTGATTTCTGTGCAACTGATCAGAAGTTCGTTGCCAATACCGAATTTCAATGTCACATAAGAAAAAAAGGCAACATGGAGGTCATCTAATGGCATGATAAGAAATGAGGTAGATTACATGCTGATAAAAGACAAATACAAAGCATTCCATTCATCAATTCTAAACTGCCCAGCCTACCCCGATGCAAAGTTTGGGAGTGACCACAACCTGCTAGCTATTACGCTACGATTCCACTTTAGGATGGAAAATATCCAACAAAAAAGAAGAAGAGAAGGATGGAACCTCCAAAAGTTAATTTACTCTACGGAAGTAAAGAAAACTATAGCACTGAGCTCAGTCATCAACTCACAAATGGAACACCAGTAGACGATACACAAGTTTCAAAAGTGTTATGGGAAAAGATGAAGAATGCTGTCAAAGACTCTGCGATAAAAATCATCGAAAAGGATGTCCCCACAAATAGACAGCAATGGATATCAAACAGCACATTTAAGCAAATGGATGAAAGAAGGGAGTCGAAACCTCGTAGGCATAACTCGGAACAAACAGCTTCCCAATACAAACAACTGGAGAAGAGAATTCGCAAGGTATGTGAGGAGGACAAGACCGAGTACTATGCTGACATCTACAAAGCTGTTGGAAACAAAAAGCACACCCAAAGACAGGCCTAGGCCGATAGAGTAATCAGAAGCCTAAAAAAAGTCCTTCATGCTGCGCTCGAGGATAATATATGACAAAAATGGAATACCCCTGCAAGACACGGGCGAAATCAAAGAGCGATGGCGGGACTACACTGAAAGGCTATATGCAGAAACAAACAGAACCTCAAATACAACGCACGAGCTGCAAAGAAACCACATCAAAAATCTCCCCACTGTTCTATAATGTGAAATAAAAAGAGCCATACAACGCCCCTCAACACCAACAAAGCCTGTGGAATAGACGAAATTAATCAAACAACTCGGCCAAAATGATCACGCAATAGCGTTGCTCTAACAACTGTGCAACAAGATTATCACAGAAGCCGACTGGCATGAAGAGTTTACAACTTCACTCTATTTACCTACTTTTTAAAAGGGAGACAACAAGGACTGTGAAATTACAGAACCATCACACTGATACCTCATACGAGCAAAAATGGTTAACAACTCTTGCATCAGCGAATCCAACGGTACTGTGAGAACGAATTCATCGAGGCACAAGCAGGATTCATGAGAGATACGGGGACCAAATCCTGAACTTAAGAATCATCAGCAAGAAAGCTTTTGAATATATCACCCCACTTTTCTTCTGTTTCATCGATTACTCAAAAGTATTCAACTGCGCCAACTTCGACAAACTCTAGAGTGCGAAGTCTTGGAATATCAAACTGCCTTGTCGATTGCTTAGCTGCACTGTACAAAGGGAAAAAGGATAGGGTTAAAACACTCGTTGGATGTTCAGAGTTCTTACGCATTGGGCGCGGAGTAAGGCAGGGGTGCCCGCTATCTCCCATCGTGTTTAACATGTACAGTGACGTGATAATGAGAGAAGCACTAGAAGGATGGAATGCTGGATTCCCTTGCAATGGAAAACACCTTAAAAACCTACGATTACGCAAATGACGTGGTTCTGATTGCTACCTCAAACAATAAATAGCAGGAGTCAGTTAATAGGGTAGACACAGCTTCTGCGGACCGTGGCCTGCAATTAAACACCAACAAAATGGACCACATGTCTCTCGGAAGGAAGTCACAGGTTATGAAGATTATATATCAGAGTAAATCGATAAAACAAGTATCGGACGTCCTCTATCTAGGATCAATTACAATGAATAGTGCAATAGCAACGGAGAGGTCATCAGAAGAATCACTTTGACCAAGAAAGGAATGTGAGACCTTAGTAACATATGGAAAAGTAGAAATCTTGCAGTTAGTGTAAAGAAAAGACTGGAGCAGGCCTTAATATAGTTTATCATGTTATATGCATTCGAGGTATGGATATACACCAAGGATGTTAAGAGAAGAATTAAGTCATTTGAAACGTGGGTATACCTACGTCTGCTAAGGATCTCATGGACGGAGCACGTGCCCAATAAAGCAGTATACAGATGAGTGCAGACAACACAAACATTGCTAAAACAACTTTTGACAAGGCATCTGAAATTCGTTGACCATATAATTTGAAAAGAAAAACCCTAAGCTCTGCCGTTCAGCCCCAAAGTAAACGACTACGAGGACGCCCAAGAACAACGTGGCTCAAAAACCCCTGCGACCTATCACGCCTCACGACCACTTAAGCTCTACGACTACCACACGACCGAGAAAGATGACGAAGAATAGTGAAAGCCTTGCAAATCGACAACCCTTCTTCGTCAAAGCAAGCACAAGTACAAGGAAGCGTTTTAAAATATTTTTTCTCTTTAAAGACACAACATAATATTTTTTAGTCCTCAAAACCTGAAATCCCAAATATTTTTTCTGGCTATTAAAATATAACGCCCCAAAATTTGCTCACATGTCCTAAATTCAAGTACAGTTAAATATGTTGTATTAAACTTTAATTAAAAATGTGTGCATGATTACTCCCTTTATACAGGTCAATGAATCCACTCCAAGACTTTATTCTTTGACAACCAAGAAATTCTGTTCGAGGTGAAAATCAAAATGTAATCTTTAACCTTGCGTTGTGATAGTACCAAGAAATGAAATAAAAGTTGCAGTCAGTAGAAATTGTCCTTAATG
Organism: Morbakka virulenta; assembly: GCA_003991215.1. Taxonomy (NCBI): domain Eukaryota; kingdom Metazoa; phylum Cnidaria; class Cubozoa; order Carybdeida; family Carukiidae; genus Morbakka; species Morbakka virulenta. The sequence continues at coordinate 251,676 of RDPX01000307.1, forward strand.
AAAATTAGCAGTGAATTTTGAAGGAAAAATGCGGATTCCTTTAAGAACAATTTGTCGGTTCAGCTTTTCTTTGATTTTCTGTGGGAAGCGACCTGATCTTTGCTTGGTCAAGCATTTTTTATGGCAAATATTTAACTAGCAAGAAAACATAGGAAATTTTGTCCAGACAAAGCTCAGCACTCATAAATTGAAGCTTTTACTGAAATTAGTAATGATGTGTACCCCAGCTAAACAAATTTGCAATGCATTCAAGCCCCCAATGTGAGATCAAAGTACCAAATGTAAGAGTCATTAGTTCTACTCTGTTAATTCATTTTTTTCACTTCTAACACAGGATTTGAAAATATGAAAAAGATAATAACAACATTACAGGAAATTGACTTTGTTGGTTTGCCTTTCTGCTTTTTATTAGAGCAAATATTGACATGTTGCAGTAATGCATTAAAAGTTGTTGGTACGACGAGATAAAACTTTTCTGGTCAGATCCACTTTGTTTAAAAGGATGTAATGGATGTTTTTTTCCTGAGGTTAATAATAAGGTTCACGGCAGGCAAAATAGAGAATGGAAGACTTACCACTCATTTATAACATTCTGCATCATGCGGCGTATCTCGTGACCTTAGGGCCGGGTTCTCAAGTTTTTTCTCCTCGCGACCCCACTCAGATTCAAAAATTGCAAATCTAAAGGATCTGTCAAATTTCACAACAGAAAGAAAATTCCTCATTTTAAAAAGACTTTCATTCAAACAGACGAATACCACAAAATTACACATTTCAAATGAAAGAAATGAATATAAGAAGCAATATATTTTATTACTTCTTGATAATCTTTTCGTGCCGAGGTTCGTAAGTGGTTAGGAAACACACAAAACTGTCATTCAAATGAGCATTAGTTATTCATGACCTGTACTTTCTTTTGAGTTGGGCCATGTCAGAGAAACCAGATTCGCATACATAGGTTGTCCCAAAGCGCACTAGTGAGCGTCGCGCCTCTCGTTTTATATCCTCGTATTTGTCATCCAGATTGAGCCAGAAATGTGATACATCTTCATCACTATCATACAGTTCACGAGCGTTTTGGTCCTCCTGAATATCTGCCAACTTTAAGGATAGTGAACCAGATAACTTCGATGCGTCAGCTGTGAATGGCTTCATGATGTGGGGAAAATCTTCGTTAATATCTAGAAACCTTTCTGAAAATTATTTTTCAGTTTGGTTATAAAGTCATAAGCTCAGTTATCTGATTCGGGAACTTATCGAAGTCGAAATTTTCTGAGACGATATATTCCGTGAACATCGGAAAATTCGAGAAATCCCCGCGTTCAATTTAAGATTTCAGAATGTCAAGTTTTTTCAGAAATCCTCTCAAGGTGGCATGCAGTTCAAATATAAGTTTCATCCGTCCTTGCAACTCCGTGTTTAGTGAGTTGATGTGTTTGAGAATATCCACCAGTAAAGCCAAACTGGAAAGAAACTGTTGATCTTCAAAGTCAGGGACATTTGTGTGATTCTTGTCCGATAGGAAACATTTTATTTCATCCCGAAGAATAAATACTCTTTCGAGAGATCTACCCATCGAGAACCAGCGAACTGTATCGTGAAGTAGCAATGACGTGTAATCGGCTTCGTTATCGACACAAATCTGACGAAATAAACGACAGTCTAATTCACATACCTTGATAAACTTTATGACAGACACACAGATAGACATAATCTCGCCAAAATCGTCGGATAAATCTTTAGAGACCAACGCTTGCCCGTGGAGAATACAATGATTAGTTTTCACATGCGGATGCTTTCTAGAAAGTATTCCTTGAAATCCTTTATTACGGCCAAATATTTTTGGGCACCCATCCATGTTAACTTCAATTATTTTGGCCCAATCGATCTCATTGTTCTTAAAAAACGTGTCTGCAATTGTATAAATGTCCTCACCTGTGGTCGTCGTTTTAAGAGTTAACGTGCAGAGCAGTTCCTCTTTTATTTGGTTTGAAGTTTCATACCGTCCATAAAGGAGAAGCTGGGCATTTGCCGTATTGTCCGTCTGGAAGGAAATCAGGTTGTGAATACTCATTTTATGAACGGAATATAACATCATCTGTTGCTAAGAAATTTTGTATTTTTGTGTAGATGGTTTTATTTGATCCTGGTCAATAAGAATGGCAGAGTTTAATCATCTTTATCTCATAGCAGTTAATCTTATCCCTTCAGTCAACAAATTTAAGGATTTCCCTGACAGTACATGAGTGATTAATCTGCATTAATGATAAATCTGTGTTTCTCCCTTTTCTTTATGTTCTAAGCACTTGCTGATTTTGCGTATTGTAAAACAAAATTCATGCTCTACCATACCGACTCTACCTCACTTGTATGATGTAGCTCCCATGTTGTTGGTCCCCATAATTTCACAAAGTCATGAGTTAACAATCCTTTTTCGGGGAGGAACTCCATTTTTCGGCGAGAGTAGCGCTATTGCTCGAAACCTCTTAAAACCATTCTATTTTCATTTAGTTTCCACATCTCTTCTCCATGAGTAGCACGGACATTACGTTGCTGTTATACCCTCGAATCTTGCTCTTACTACTGTATTGGTTTGACTTCCAGAGTGGGTTAAGCATGGCAGACACATTTCTTGCTAGACTCAGCGTGTGTGTGATATCTTCAGTGGATCCTCCTGTTTTGTTTATAATGGCACCGAGGTATGTGAAGGTGTCCACGTCTTCAACATTTCTGCCCTTGATCTCGATTGGGCGGCTTTCCTTGTGATCTAGTTTCAACACTTTGGTCTTGTCTGTGTTGATTTTGAGAGCGCTATTTTCTGCATATTTACATAGCTGTTCAGTTTCTTCCTTCAAATGTTATTTAAACAGTTTATAGAGGAATAAATGCTATCTCGTTTGATCTATAATCAATTTAATCTTTTGGGGTATGGGCCGAGGATAGATAACAGCTGCCATTTTTGTTTTGTTGGTGGTGTTATAGTCACTAAGTAAGTGAGACCCCTGGAGAGATTTGAACAGAAGAATATTAGAAATATTAGAAGGCAAGGATATTTATTGTTATTTTCGTCTTATTGTTATTCTGAATCACTAACTACCGTTTTCAAATAGTTTTACCAAAAGATATTGGGGTAGCAAGAGCACACTTCAATGAGCAATTGAATGAAATGGCTTTGTAGTGTCAAAAGAGAGTAGCAAGGGTAATTGTTCTTTGCAGGTTGTTGAAATTCTATTATGTTTTCTAGGGCGACATTTTTACCAAATATTTTTACTTTGTTGAGTGAATGAATAAATTTATTACATAAAACTCTCTTTACGATACAATTTACCAAGCCGAGAATTCGAATATCGTTTGCATCACACACGCTGCAAACGGAAACAGGCACGCTTCAAGTAGACACAGAGGAAACTTAGAAGGTCAGGCAACAAAGATCACCAGAATTTGCAAAGCTACCTTATATGCGAGGTCTATGTCTGTTCTCAGTTGGCAAGTCCAACTGGCAATGGATCATGGAGGAGTTACATCAGCGCTTTGGGCATATAAGAGAAACGCTCGTGTTTATCAATTTACGTGCGGATAAAATAACTGAAAATGGGAGGGAACGGGAGTTACCAGGCAGTCACTTTCTCTGGAAACCCTATTCGACAAATCATACAATACCAAATCGCAATTATTGTGATAATATATTGAGGCTGAGTGGGGAGGATCACTCAGATGAATGGAAAACCTTTCAAACAAAAATGAGAATTTTGTCGAGTAGCTACCAGCAAACCTTGAAGAACTGCAATTGGAAAAAGGACAACAGAAGGGACGAGAGGAAGAAGCATACATAGAAAGCTATCACTACAAGGAAATCGAAAAAGAGAAAAGGAAAGAACTGACAAAAGGTGGTATGCGGAAAAAAATTGTTTTCAATGGCAAAATAAACAACAAAATTGTACAGAAAAAGTTGCCGTGTCGATCACTAAATTCACTGGGACTAATTTGGACTAGATTTTGGGGACAATTTGAAGCAAAATTGGCAAGAGAAGTTTAGAAGCTGTTACAAGGCTTTCAAGAAATTAGTTCTACCAAGTGGTGGAGTAATTATTGACGGACTTCCTTTTCCCAGCTAGAATTATACAAGAGCTAAGAATACTCTAACAACAAAATACGGACGGTTGACTGAGTTTGTTGCCACTGACGGGAAATATGTTCTGAAATTACTAGTTTTTTATAGATTGCAAGCAGCTCAGATAAAGGGTTTCTATCAACAATAGGTAACCCATGTTCAAGCACCAGAGACATTGAGAAAGCTTCACGATATAAACGGGTATATAGTATTAGTAGGAAACACGACAGAAACTTCAATACACACTAAAGTCCATCACAGACTGGTTAGTGTGGTAAGTGTAGGGCACCCGAATCCAATAACATGAAGGAAATTTCCGTGAGCCGACTTATTTTCATTTTGAAACAAGTCTCGGCGTTAACGGTATAGGAAAAGGTATCCACGCGTCTTAGTACTGTATTCGTGGGTGTTATAAATGTGGCACATGATATCGCACATCGTACGCAACAAGGTGTGATGCCCGTCTTTGACAAAGGGCACAGTCGTCGGATCCAGAAGCATTCCTAAGCTTTGGTAATTGCTCATTCCTAAGCTTTGGTAATCCCCCGTGCAATGTAGCAATGTGTGCCTTTGAAAGCAAGTCAACAATAGGAGGAAGATAGGTTGGGTAGTCACCTGGTAACCTTTTAGGGTCGAAGTCGACACGTCTATGTAAGATCTAGTCAAATTAAGTTTTACCGTCGTTTTTGTTAAACCGTTTGGTATTAAGAACTCTCCCTTGGATTATTTTAATCTTCTCTGCATTTGGTACTTCTTTTGACAATGTCTGATAAATCACTTGATTTCCATTGTCTATCAGTATGAGAGTTTTTCTAAGACCCTATCCACTGCATCTCCAGTGGGCATNTATATTCCACTCCCCCGTGCAATGTAGCAATGTGTGCCTTTGAAAGCAAGTCAACAATAGGAGGAAGATAGGTTGGGTAGTCACCTGGTAACCTTTTAGGGTCGAAGTCGACACGTCTATGTAAGATCTAGTCAAATTAAGTTTTACCGTCGTTTTTGTTAAACCGTTTGGTATTAAGAACTCTCCCTTGGATTATTTTAATCTTCTCTGCATTTGGTACTTCTTTTGACAATGTCTGATAAATCACTTGATTTCCATTGTCTATCAGTATGAGAGTTTTTCTAAGACCCTATCCACTGCATCTCCAGTGGGCATCCCAAATGTCAACATGGTCTTTATTGGTTTTTTTCCTTTTCTGATTCCTCTCTTGGCATTGTTTGTATATTTGTTGGCCATCTCTCGTAATGAGGCAGCCAATCAGGAGGATTCTACTAAAGATTAGAGAGTTTAGCTTCCATAGCCTCTGTACTTCTGATGTCTTCAGAATTGGTTTGGCTGTCCGCATATCTCCATGTGATACCCTGTTTGGTCTAAATTTTATGGCTGGGTGTTTTCACAAATTGCTTATAGGTGCTGTTACTTCAGATCCAATGCAGTGCCTCGCAGAGCTTCTCTTAGATTTTCGATCAAATTTGCTGACATGTGTGCAGAGAGTAACTTTGGTCCTGGTATTGTAAGTCCTCTCTTGTCAAGTGTAGACGTGGATGCTATTAGTCCCTGGAATACTTTATTTTCTTATTTCACAATGATATGTAAAGCAGAACAAAATTCATTTGTACACGTGTCTCCAAACATATACAAATCGACATAGTCTATTTTCATGTGTAAAGCTGGTATAGCTCTAGGATCTTTGAGGTAAATCTACAATTGCCTCGTGCAGGATGAGTATTTTTTGCATATGGAAATAGGAAGAGGAGCATTCCAAGCAGATTGGAGGTCACATTTTTCTCAAGAAACTATCATAGAGAGTAGAAGAACTGGCAAAGCTATACCCATTGACGCCAGCTACTTAAAAACTCCTCTATTGGTCAATGTTCTCCTCCAATCTGGAAAACGAACACTTAACTCATCAGTTCCTTTATCCCACGGAAGTCCCAATTTCACTGTATGATTTTGCTTGGTTGTAGATTGTTGCTTAGCATACTTAGTTTTACTCTTTTCAGAATAATTTTCATCTTCTAGACCCCTAAAATTTGAATGCCACGTATATAGTGTAAACCCTGTTTTTTCAAATATTGTGGTGACCATGTCCTGTCTTAGTGCTGTTGCTTTTACGTCACTGATTACGTGGTCAACATGTAAACTATTTCCCAACGCAGAAAAATATATCATATCAGAAAACCTATCACACACTTCATCTAGATGACGTTCTATTGCACCTCTCATCACAAATGGGGAAAGTCCTAGTTCAAAAACTAATCTTGGAGGCCTTAACTCTCTATCTCACTAGAATCCGTATCTTTTACCGAGTGAAATCGTAAGTGCAGACTGTTTTCTCACGAATTCTAACTGACAGAAGGCTTTTCTTTAATCTCCAATGAATGCTACTACTTCAAAACAGCACCAAGTGACGACATAATATAGCAAATCCTGTAGTGGTTTTTCAGCTTCTTAGCAATCATTACGTGATGGAGCAGTCACATTTGGCATGCCAGACACATCATTGACGATGCGGAGTTTTGTAGTTTTTACATTTCAGCTAGTGACAGGCTTGTAAATTATGTCGTATCGATTATTTGGCTTTCTTTCAAATAGCTGTGTATTACAATCATATTAACATAAAAAAAGTTCTTAAAGTACAAGCCTTGTTCCTGTAGACGGCTTACTTCAACTATTAAGCGGAATTCGTTCATTATATTTGGAACTTCTAATTTATACACATCAATCCTCTGTGCACAAAGTCCAATGGTGAGAAATGCACGTGAGAGTGGTTAAAGTATTCACCATCAAAATGATTGGTTTATTTTTTGTTTGTATAATAGTTTGCTCCAAAACAGTTCTCTAATTTTGTTACAAGAGAAGAGTTCCGTGACTGACGAACTATTATTGTAACTGAAATCATGTAAAGAGCACTCGTCAGCAAGACTATGCTAACATGCTCAACTCGCAAACAAAGTACAGGTTTGGGGCAACTGGGTCATAAAGTAGTGTTTCTTCTCAAATCTTGTTGAGAAGAAACACTACTTTATGACTTGAAATTGGTATTGTGATTGATTTTTTCAATTTCACAGTGAAAAGTTTTGAGATTCAGTCCTTAGCAAATCAATCTTATGGTGCTGCAATCGAATTTACAGAAATGATTCAGGGTGGCATCGAAACATTTAAACCGACTCATAGTTACAAAGAACAATTTTCATTCTCGTTCATTATTTCTATATTCAAAGTAAAAGAGTAGATAAATCTTGAGATTTTTTCAAAACAGCTAGCAATACTTGCAAAAGGGTGGTTTCTGANTCAACTATTAAGCGGAATTCGTTCATTATATTTGGAACTTCTAATTTATACACATCAATCCTCTGTGCACAAAGTCCAATGGTGAGAAATGCACGTGAGAGTGGTTAAAGTATTCACCATCAAAATGATTGGTTTATTTTTTGTTTGTATAATAGTTTGCTCCAAAACAGTTCTCTAATTTTGTTACAAGAGAAGAGTTCCGTGACTGACGAACTATTATTGTAACTGAAATCATGTAAAGAGCACTCGTCAGCAAGACTATGCTAACATGCTCAACTCGCAAACAAAGTACAGGTTTGGGGCAACAGCTAGAGAAACAAATTCAGGAAAAGTGTGATTACTGGGAACCTGTCTTGAATTGTATCATAGCTTTGTTATTCGTACGTTGGTTGAACATGGCTTGGATTTTCGAGGAACAGAAGGAAGGATTGGATCATTCCAAAATGGAAGTTTTTTAGGGATACTTGAACTCATAAGCTAATTTGATCCATTTTTAGCAGGCCAAATTTCGAAATATGGAAATGCTGGACAAGCAAGGCCTTCTTATATATAAATATATATATATATATATATATATATATATGAATGCCAGAGATAAACTTTGTATCACCACATTTTATACAACTGTTGACATACTTGAGACACAGATAGAAAAGAGAGAAAAGATATATAGAGATATACCAGTAAGTTATTCGTAAGTGATGTACCACTTTAATTAATACCACTTAATCTGTTCACACTGAAAGGTATTTTCAATGCTGCCAAAAGGTTATTGGTGCTTTCCCAGAAGATTTCCTCAGTAATTTTTTAGGTAAGCTTCAAATGATGTGCGCCATGAATTCATTAAAACAAAAAAATGTGAAAACAAGATTCAGTCATGCTGAACTTCATGAAATATTTGTAGAAGATAAAATTTATTGTGCCTTTGCAAAGGTAGACATTGACTTTCGTACATATTTAAGGTAAATGACCAGGAAATTGTTTAGCTGAATGCTCAGTTTCTCTGTTGAACTACATTAAAAATCCAATCAGAGCAACTATGCAACAAAGCAGGCTTGATGCTTTATCTCTATTTCGTATAAAGGCAGATATGTCACGAAAGATTAATTTTGAGAATCTGAAGAATTCCTACCGAGCTTACTCCATTTCTTTCCAAGAAGAGCTTTTGATTTATCCGTCACTATTTACATCTACATCCTAACATGCGTCGTGTACCATGACTTAATGATCGAGCAAACTCTGGAAGAATTCCTACCGAGCGTACACTAAATTTTTCCAAGACGAGCACAACCTGAAAATATTATATATATTACTCTACAAGGTAAAAGAGAAAACTCAAAACTTGTGTACAGAACTTAAAGTTTTAAGTTTTCTCTTTTTACCTTGTATAATCGCTCTGGATTTACATCGAGCACTGTAAATGGTAGCAGAAGAACACTATTATTTTCGTTTGTTTGTTTGCTTATATATTATTCTAGAAAAAAGAATTTCTTTTAATGTTTTGTATTGTATACATCAATGTGTGAAATAAAAACGTTGGCAGCAACAAGCAAAATGAAAAATCGATTTTCAATCTTCAATTTCTGGGTTTTTAAAACAACGCTGATAATTCTGTTAATGAAAAACACTAAAAATGTATCAGTGTTATTACAAATTAATGTAATACTGAGGCTAGATTAGATGATTATTATCAATTCAAGAAAGCTGAGAGGTTTTGCAAATTATTAATGAACAAAATAAGGAACAAACGTGTATGCCTACAAAATTGTAAGAAATAAAAAGTAAATGAAATAGTTAACACAATGCCCACTTCTTATCATTTTTGTAATCTAATCTAGTTTTCACTATGTCTGAAGAAGATATAGAAATGAGATATTACTTCGAATTAGGAAAAAGTAATAAAAAATAAAAGAACATAAAGAAAGGTAAGTGCAACAAGAATGTAAACAATAAACTGTAAACTCAGAAAGATAACAAATGGTAGTCGTTTTCCATAGCTTTGAAATTCAGATAAGATAAGAATTTCAAAAAACTAATCATAGCAAAAGAAAAAGAGGAAGACCTGCAATGATATACATCGACCAGCTCAACCGTGACACAATCATGGACCTAGAAGACATCAAGAACTGCATGGAGGTTAGAGACACATGGAGAGAATTAGTCAACACAGTTCGAGTTCGCTCGAATTAAGAAGCAGAAGAAAAAACTATTGAAAATCTTCACTGAAAGAAAATTCAAAGTAGTTATGTAACAAATTAAGGACAAGCGAAAGAGTATACATTGCCTAACTTTTGTAAGCTTGAAGAAAAAAGTTGACGATGGCATGAGGTGTGCAGAACTGTCCATAGCAATAAAAGAGCTCCCATAGAGGAAAAAGAAACAGGAACCTATCGCAACAACAAGCGAAAAGAAACATCCTGTAAAAACGGGAACGAATAGGTAGAAGCAGAGGGGAAGTAGAATATTTGGTGCTTAAAGATGTCCTTCTAGAGTGGATTAAAGGGCATATACGCAAAACATTGCGAAATCAAAACCTGATGAAGTATGAAATAAAGCAACATGTGACAAAAGGGTGCTAATATGGAGTGTATTACTAATTAAGGGTGGCTTGAGAAATTCATGGACAGGAAGAAGTGTCATCAAGAAGGAAAGGGGGGAAGGAGATCTAAGAAACCTATACAAATAATCAGTAACTTTGTTGCTTATGCAATTAATATCGGTGAACTGTGAAAAAAATTTACGGCCCTAATTATATTATTTCTGTGAATAAGACAGTTTTGTGGGCCGACATCGTGCCTGATACAGCTGGAGAGACTAAGAGAAGAAGTTGTTTCTGTTAAGATATTGGAGACGAAAGAAGTTTTGTCTTCGTCTGCTTACCCGGGCAAGCCAATTAGAAGAAAATAAGTCCATTTATTGTTTCCGATTAGACAAAATGAGATTTTAAACTTTAAATGAGGAATGTAACAGTAACTATGTTATAAACTCCAACTCCAATGCATCGATTGCCCAAAAGTTAGAGATTGAATATTTTTCAATAGTTTTTTTCCACATTGATTACTAGAATACGATTTGTTTGACTTCTATTCGACAAAAGATATTGAAATTGCACTTGAACAGTATCAAAGAGCTGATGCAACTTTTTCTGTTGACCTTATTATCCAGAAAAATAAAAGACCTACAATAATTACGATTTGCAGCAAAAAATTCAAAAGCATGGGATCTGGACTTATTATTTCTATGGTGATTCCTTTACCTTAGTTTCATAATCCTTGTGGAGCAAAAACTTCATATGTGTAATAATAGTTGCATTGATATGCTGAATTCTATCAAAATCTTTTCAAATATGTGGCAGAGCTCCTGGGACAAGTCTGACTATTGAAATAATGAAGGAGAGAAGAAGCACAGTTCTAAATAAAAGAGCTATTCAATGAAGAGATCAATAATGATACTAGCCATAAAGAGTGAAAGAATGCCATTGTTATACCAATAGTTAAAAAATGGAAACATAGACAGCTTAGAAAACTAAAGATCAATAAGTATACTTTCTCATTTTTACATGATAAAGAACAGACTGAACGCTATTCTAATAGAGCATTGACCCCACAAGCTGCACACAGAAGAGGTATTATTTTCGAGCATTTATGCACTACCACAAAAGTACAAAAAAAGACCAAATAAAGTTCTACTTATCATGGGTATAAATACCACTCCAACATTCCTTTGACATTGAAAAAGCTGTGTCTTCTACATAATTCCTTTTTGGGTGACTACAATATGGAAAGTCAGTTCTTAAGTACAGTACACAAGATTTGGTCAAAGTTTAACTAAGTTTAATTATTCAAGGTCCACATATATATTTGATTAACACTTGAATCAGACAGGCGATATTTACTTTATTGATAAAATTAATAAACCCGACATCATCACGGCTTCTATAGAGCCCCTGTGTCGAATTCAATTACACAACATTGGCAGCAACCTCACTAAATCACAAATTTCATGACCCAGAGGGTCATCATTTCGTGTATGACATTGACCTTCAAAGACAATAAGAAGACCTTTGACGCTACTCAACACGGAGCAGTACTAGAAGCTAAGAAAAAGAATGGAATATAAGACAATCGTATCATTGTCAATTAAGATACTTACAGAGAAGGCACAACACAAAAATGAAGAGAAAAACTAGGTAAAAAAGATTAAAATCACAAAGAGTCTATCAGGGAGACACATAACCCACAATAGAAGCAGAATATTCAAGAGAGTGCTTATTGAGAGAGGGTCATAACAGCCTGACACATATAGTGATTGGCTAAAGGAAACAAAGATGATGACTAAAAGTCTTTTTTTACATCATAATGTAATATTAGATACACTGTTTAAAAAGGCGTAGGTAGTGTTGATTATTACCGTCTGCATCACGTACTATTGCTGCTATTAACTAAAGCAAACCCAGGACCTACCTGACTTGACAGCTGTCACAGCTACAAACACCCAATTAGAATTTAGAGACAAGGGATTTGAAATTTCTTAAATTTTCAAATAGAGGCTTTCACCAAGACATGATTAAATTCAAATTATGAGAAGTCTTGAGGTGTCTACTCCAGATTCCCATCCTTGAATTCTTTGCATTTCCAGTGGCGAAATGGACTCATACAGCTGGGTAAAGGATGAAGGGGACTCCTTGGGGTTTTCTGCTTCAGCAAAATTCAACAAAGTCATCACCTCGCCATTTACTGATTCTGACTTTATCTTGGGATAGCTGGCAAGGTTTAGCTGGTCACCATACGTGCTGTTTAGCATTGCACCTAACGCATGTACAAACTCCAAAACGTCTGCCAACCTGACTTGGTCATTTGAAAGGAATACGTCCTTCATATCCATTTTCTTTAAAGAAAATCACTAGAAAATATTCGCATCAATATTCTTTTGGTGTCTTTGCTGTCCAGGCTATTGCAATACAGTGGTCTCATCGAGTGGAAAGCCTTCCATACATCTTCTATCACCCTTAAATGTCTAAAAAAATTTGGCAGCATCTGCCGACTGTAGTCTCTGAAGTGATTTATTTCTGTTTCAGCAACCATATTGGCGGGTGGGGGTGGGGGTGTTTAAAATTTCAAATAATATTTGCCCAGAATTTTAATATCCTTTATATTGGAGTAAACTGACACAGCTGGAAATGGTTTCCTTTGCTTCGCCAGTACACTATCATGAAGCTTAGTTTGTCTATAAACATTCCTTACAATGCGAGTTTCTATGTTTCCGGTCACATTTGTGGCAAATTCCACATAATATCTTTGGGTTGCCATCAAATTTGAGCAGTTCAACCTTTGCAGTGGTGGTCCTTGCCTTATAGCATCAGCTATGCTACGTAAGGAGTCTAGGAGATCTGTAGAACCCTCCTGTGCACTGGTTTGTCTTGATTTGCTACGACCATCCAATGTACGCATCAAAAGTAACCCCAGGGATGTTTTAAATGAGCCCAGAGACGAATTGACGGTATAAAAACCATTAGAAATAGGTTAATGACATTAAATACATAAAAGTAACAGTATTATCAATTTTTGTTGAAAATTTTAAAGATAACGTAAGCCTGCACTTAGTATTGAGTGCTTATTTATAGATTCCTCGTCATGCTATTTAATACCTCCAAAAATGCAATTTGTGTCTGAATTTCAACGTGCCGTCACCAAATTAAATTCTTGGTAGTAAATTATAACAATAACGACTAATCCCAAATGGGCAATCATTTAGCTTCTTTTGTTTAAAAGATCGCTTTTGTTATGGTAATTTATAAGTTCAAACTTTTCTTGTGAACACGTGAACACGTGTGTCCGTTGGTTGTGTAGGTGTTGATGTGTTTAATCATCGACCATTTCAGCTCTGGGGTGGCTTTGTGATTATCTTTAATGTCCCATACCTAGGAAGATAGTGACGTGCTGTTTTTATACTTTTGTACACAAGTTTTGAGTTTTCTCTTTTACCTTGTATATTAGCTCTGGATTTCGATCAAGCACTGTAAATTGTAGCAGAAGAACTCTGTCATTTTCGTTTGTTTGTTTCCTTATATCGCTCCTGAGTCGCTGACTTTGGTTGAGCACTATACTCTTGTTTCCACACATGGAGAAAATTAATTTAAACTATTCGTTGAAAAACATTCCGACACCAAACAGGAACACATATATGTTAAAGTTGATCGAAAAAGTTGAAGCAATAATCAAACTTATGCGCTGGAACATATTCTGGTACTACAAAAAAACCAACAATGAGGACGGAATTAACGACACAGAGAATTTTGGCTTCAAATCAAAGAACACCCCACCACCCCACAACGAGCTAGAAGACTTCGAAAACGAGTTACTCAACATGATTTCAACAATACAATTTGGAACAACAATGACAAATTCCAAGAGAAGCAGAAGCAGGACATCCGACGAATCAACAACACCAATCAAATGCAAATATTTGCAGACAAAACCATCAATATCTACACCATGTCCCCCGAAGAACACACCAAATTGCTGAAAGAATACGTCACCAAAACATACAAAAAAGTACCCCCAAAACTCGAAAATTCTATCAAGCTAGAAGCGAAGAATATCGCCACCTCCTACAACATTGAAAAGAGAGCAGAACGCCTTGCAAGCACTCCTGCATTCATCTCGCTGAAAGATCACAAAGAAAACTTCCAAACCAAAGCTCCATGCAGATTAATCAATCCGTGCAACAGTAACTTAGGCGCAGTCAGCAAAAACAATCCTCGACAGAATCAACTCCGATATCCGTGACTCTATCAAAGTAAACCAGTGGAGAAATACCGACGACGTATTACAGTGGTTTAACGCCATCGAAAACAAAGATTCATGTCTTTTCATCCAATTCGACATCAAAGCGTTTTACCCCTCAATATCCAAACAACTATTACACCAAAACCTCAGCTTTGCAAAAACCCACACTGCCATAACAGAAAACGAATTAAGAACAATCCTACACTGCTGAAAATCCCTACTCTTCTCCAACAACGAAGCCTGGATCAAGAAAACTTCTAATAACCCCTTTAATGTTACGATGGGGAGCTATGATGGAGCGGAAATTTCCGAACTCGGAAATCCGAATCGGTCTACTAATATTTAACAATCTATCTACATTGGCAGACAAGAACGACGTTGGTTTCTACAGAGATGATGGCCTTATGATTATTGGAAACACCAGTGGAAGAGCAATCGACAAACTCAGAAAAGACATCATCAGATCATTTAAATCCCTTGACCTCCAAATAGAAATCACCTGCAGACTCTATTCCGCTAACTTCCTCGACATCACCCTCAACCTCAGAAGCAAAACCCACCAACCCTACAGGAAACCAAACGACTCCCTGCTTTACTTTCATACATCGTCCAACCACCAAAAGCAGATTATAAACAACTTCCAACCGCCATAGCCAAACGACTATCAAAAAACTCCTCAAACGAAACCGTCTTCGGTACCGGTCAAAGTGAGCTACAGTTGCACCCAAAACATAGGAACCCTCATCAAGAACCACAACAGAAAGATTTCTTCCAGCCCAAGCAAAGAAACCCGACCATGTAATTGCAGAAAGAAGGACGAATGCCCCCTAAATGGCGACTGCTGCAAAGAATCAATCATTTATTAATGTGAAGAAACCGCCCCCAACTTTCCGAAGAAGGTTTACATAGGATTAACAGAGAAAGACGTCAAAATCAGATGGAATGGCCATAAGCAGTCGCTGTCAAACAGGAAGTACAAAAACAGTACATCACTATCTTCCTAGGTATGGGACATCAACGATAATCATAAAGCCACCCCAAAGCTGAAATGGTCGATAATATATATTTTTTACCTATATATATATACACACATAAGGTAAAACACAAAAAATAAGAACTTTTAGTTGCAATCACAGTTCTTATTTTTCCTGTTTTACCTTATGTTTATTGCTCTGCTATCTATCTATCGATATCTATTGATTGAGCACTTTTTGAATACGAATACATATATAATATATATATATAATAATATATATATATTTCTCTTTTATCTAAGGGTCTTAAGTTCTCACCTACTCCTAGGGGCTTGGATAGGGCTCAACTGAAGCAAGATCCAGAGGCATTTTGTAGAAGATTACGCCTTAGATGGATGTATCGGGACGAGGAAGATGGGGTGGATAGAATTTCTAGGGTTTTTAAAATACCTTCTAGATTTAATACTAAAATGTGGATGCTTCGATTGAGGTTTATCTAAGTTATTTGGAAGAGAAACTTATGTCCATAAATTGTAATGGTTCTAACTTCT
>RDPX01000307.1:284162-317059 GCA_003991215.1 Morbakka virulenta
TATATATACTCAAGCTACAGACAGTACTGTTTCGCCCTTTGTGGGTTCATCAGTGCAGCACAGAGTTTCTGAGACATAACTCTCAGGCCATGTTGCCGGAGCAAGCACAGCTTAAGAAGTTATTGTGGGATCCTGTCAGAGTGCTCAAACTACGCATGTGCAGTGAGCTCCGCATATATATATATATATATATATATATGCACAATATGCTTTGAAGAAGATTGTTATTTAAAAATATTTAAACAGGTTGTCTCATAATCAGTAAATAAAGAATATTATTGTTCTCCCTACGAGACCTCTTACTTAAAAATATAAACAAAATGATAAAATTCAATTAGTTTTAGACGCTTAATAGAGACTATGGTAAAAACAGGTAAAATATAATAATATCATAAATTCTGTAAAACTTTAAAAAATGGTCCCAAATTTGTTTCGCCTCTAATTTCGTTTGACAGAGTGTTTTATTCCTTTACGCCATTGATAAAAAATCGATATTTTTGGCGGTTTAAGTTTCACCTCTGGTAATTTTAGTAGTTTTTATATTATTTCTAGTTAAAAATTTTTATGAAACATAATTAAAGTAGTTGGAAAAGAACGGATACTTATCATTCAAAAATCAAGCACTATTGTGGATGGTTTTTTTTCTCTGTGACATTTTCTATTGACTGGACATTATTCCTTCTTCTTTTTCTTGTTCTTCTACAGCTTTTCCCATTTTTATGTGGGGTCACTGTTCCTCGAGAGTCTCTTCCATTCTTTTCTGTCTCCTACTTGCTGTTCATAGAGGTTCTTTTCCTGCATATCTTCCTTTAGTCTGTCTTTCCATCTAAATTTAGGTCGTTATCAAATGCTAGGTCAAAATTATCTTTTATTATGATGATCTATGATGATGATGATAGTTTAGAAATCTTCGATGATTGGATTTATCGAAGATGGACTTGTAGAAAAAACCGTTAAAATTCACAACCCAAGTAAAGTAAAGTACAAGACCTTTGCACCTATGAAAAATGTCTCAAAACAATGTCGTTGAAGTAAGGGCTGAGCAAATAAAGATCGATATGGTTTCTTTAAAGAATAATATAGATATTGCATGGATTATAGCGTATCAGGCTCGACCAGCACCACGGCCTTTAGCAACTAGAGACAAGTTAAAATTACTTCAAAGACTAGAAAAACCACCTGACAAAACTACATTAGAAGATTCTGTTTGGGCCTGTAATGGAAACCCATTTCTCCAAGCTTTAATGCAAATACCAAAAAGCTCTAAAGAAGTTGCTGAAAGAGTCTTTAAAACGCTTCCAAAGACAAAAGGAGTTGATCTTGTGACCGACTCTTATTACGAAAATTCCACTAGGTCGTTTGAAAGATTTCGTAGTGGTGAAAAGCCAACTTTTCCTCTTCCAGGGCCAAAGACCAAAACGCCATGTGAATACAATCTGTTAATGTTCAACGATGACAATTAAACTCCTCCTTTCAAAATGGAAAAAGGAAAAGTATGCAGCAACGCCAAAAGGTAGAGACTTTTTTCCGAGATAACTGTGTTTCCCTTACCTGCAACAATAGCTTTTTAGTTGAAACCTAAGCAGAGAAAGATTTATTTAATTCACAGGGGAAAGCAAACACTTGCATGGTTTCGCATTGTTGGGGCATTGCACAAAATTTTCCAATATGGATTTTGTTTTGATTTTCACAAAGCTTTCACAGGTTATAAACAAAACAATCCTGTTTGATAGAGGAATGGAAAACAACAGGAAGGTTTTGCACTTAAATAATATTACGATGGGAAATGGATCACAATTTTGTAATGTGGTTCCGGGTCTCTTTGTATTCACTGGGTGCCACATCACAAGTGGATTGTCAGGCGTGGTAACATAGCTCCTCGTAAAGTCTTAGACCAAAGATATGGATGTTTTTTTACTTTCCATGGATTTGGAAGAAGTACTGTTTTTCAACCAGGGACGTGTGATGAGACCGAGCAGTTTGCCTGCTGCTCTTAAAATAAGCAATAATGTGATAGTGCAAGCAGGCTTCTTTATGACCTACTGACTGAGAAGTTTCGTCTAAAATCCGGGGAGGTGCGTTTTAGCTTTGATGGAATAGATCTAGGGCTTTTGCTTCACCACCATGATTTCCTGATTTCCTGTGCAAAGTAAAAATTATCAAGCATTAATGTGGAACAATTCTCTGAAGCATTATTATGATAATTTTGGTCTTCTTGGTCCAAAAAAGCAGTTAGTTAATGCAGGAAATCAATACTACCCTTGGAGAAAAGGCATAATAATGTCTCAATAGCATATGGACATTACTTGTGATACAGAAATTGAAGGACACAATAAAGAGCAAAATAAATGTGAGGCTTGTGGGGTTGACAGAGGCAAAAAAGACAATGTTTAACAGAATGAAATTGAAAGTATAATCATTGAGATGTTCAACGAGAACAACGAAAATGTGGATTAAAGGCAAAGACCTTTAGGCCTTTATTACTATTACTAAATTTTTTTATTAAGCTTTTCATTCACAAAGTAGGTTTTTTCAACTGACAGACTTTTTTACGCTGGAATGAATGTGAGAACTAATTTGAGACACCAATTTCAGCTGGGTAATTAAGTTGTTATATGCATTGATGTAAGGCTATTCTTGTATAAAATACATGAACAAACTCTAAGTAAATGAACACTCAAACTAACAAATTACACTGGCCTTCGACGTTTTATAGGTCAAGCATGTCATAATTAATTCTAGGGTAGTTTGCCATGCAAAATCGTCAGCTAATAGTAGGAAAAATTGTATTTATATATATATGAAAAAATTCATATATCTATATATATGAAAAAATTTATTTATATGTATATACGAAAATATCTTTTTATGAATATATATATATATAAGAAAAAATTGATATATATATATATTTATAGATATATGTGAAAATATTTATTTACATATATATATGTATATATATGAATAAATTTATATTATATATATATATATATATATATATATATATTTAAATATATACTCAATCTGCAGACAGTACTGTTTCGCCCTTTGTGGGCTCATCAGTGCAGCACAGAGCTTCTGAGACATAACTCTCTGGTCATGTTGCCGGAGCATATATATATCTATCTTTATAATACACGATATTTTGTACTAATTAATTGCAATTTGAAGATTGTTCAGTCACCGTCGTGGCTATCATCCTTAATTTCATGTTGTTTTGAATATTTTTGTTTTTCTATTTCCTTCCTTAGCCGAGATTTTGTCACAATTTATGGAGATGATGTCAAGAATGTGAAAAACATAAGGATTCGTATTCATGGAATGGGATTTGCCGATGGTTGGACTTTGGACTATGTAAGTAGTTTTTCTTTTCCGTTATTGTAGAATTTCTAATAACAAATTTATCCACCACCATCAATTAGAGATACAACGAAGTCCCCGAAACTGAATAAAATTTTAGTTCTTATTTTTGCACGTTCCTTTAGTGCCAGAACCATTTGTCACTAACAAGAATAATTTCTGTGTTAATAGTGAATGCGTCACTGTAACCTTGAGTACTATACAGCATTATAAATGAATATGAATATGAATATGAATATGAATATGAATATGAATATGAATATGAATATGAATATGAATATGAATATGAATATGAATATGAATATGAATATGAATATGAATATGAATATGAATATGAATATGAATATGAATATGAATATGAATATGAATATGAATATGAATATGAATATGAATATGAATATGAATATGAATATGAATATGAATATGAATATGAATATGAATATGAATATGAATATGAATATGAATATGAATATGAATATGAATATGAATATGAATATGAATATGAATATGAATATGAATATGAATATGAATATGAATATGAATATGAATATGAATATGAATATGAATATGAATATGAATATGAATATGAATATGAATATGAATATGAATATGAATATGAATATGAATATGAATATGAATATGAATATGAATATGAATATGAATATGAATATGAATATGAATATGAATATGAATATGAATATGAATATGAATATGAATATGAATATGAATATGAATATGAATATGAATATGAATATGAATATGAATATGAATATGAATATGAATATGAATATGAATATGAATATGAATATGAATATGAATATGAATATGAATATGAATATGAATATGAATATGAATATGAATATGAATATGAATATGAATATGAATATGAATATGAATATGAATATGAATATGAATATGAATATGAATATGAATATGAATATGAATATGAATATGAATATGAATATGAATATGAATATGAATATGAATATGAATATGAATATGAATATGAATATGAATATGAATATGAATATGAATATGAATATGAATATGAATATGAATATGAATATGAATATGAATATGAATATGAATATGAATATGAATATGAATATGAATATGAATATGAATATGAATATGAATATGAATATGAATATGAATATGAATATGAATATGAATATGAATATGAATATGAATATGAATATGAATATGAATATGAATA
Source organism: Morbakka virulenta (assembly GCA_003991215.1). Taxonomy (NCBI): domain Eukaryota; kingdom Metazoa; phylum Cnidaria; class Cubozoa; order Carybdeida; family Carukiidae; genus Morbakka; species Morbakka virulenta. The sequence goes on from RDPX01000307.1 coordinate 288,739, forward strand.
TGAATATGAATATGAATATGAATATGAATATGAATATGAATATGAATATGAATATGAATATGAATATGAATATGAATATGAATATGAATATGAATATGAATATGAATATGAATATGAATATGAATATGAATATGAATATGAATATGAATATGAATATGAATATGAATATGAATATGAATATGAATATGAATATGAATATGAATATGAATATGAATATGAATATGAATATGAATATGAATATGAATATGAATATGAATATGAATATGAATATGAATATGAATATGAATATGAATATGAATATGAATATGAATATGAATATGAATATGAATATGAATATGAATATGAATATGAATATGAATATGAATATGAATATGAATATGAATTTAAATGTAAATAAAAATATTTGGTGGACGTCAAACGACGCACCCCATCAACTGCTTGCAAGGTGTAATAGTAGTCTAGACGTTGCACGAATTTTCTTCCTTGTCTTTTGGAGATGTTATTTGTATGTAAGTGATTGATCAAATGTAAAAGTGAGGAACTTCGCATTTTTATCGAATAGTATGGTGTCTTTACCAACTTTGACAGGTAACTTCGAGCTCGCCATGTGCTTCTCGGATAGGTAGGTGAAAGGGTGAAAGACGCTTAAACCTGTTTTGGTTGTGTTATACTTCAGTTTCCAGTGACGGAAGTGCTGTTAGAGTGGATTAAGATTATCCGATAAGCAGGTCTTGATCCTATCAAGGAAATTGCTTTGATACAGGCTAGAACAAATCAGGAAGTTAGCTGCGTAGATGTTGCACAGCAATGGGGCTAATTGGACGACTCCATTAATGAGTCTAAAAATGAAACTTCAAGCTACAATTAGTGGTCATTTTCATCCTCGTGTGTAGCATTACTTTGCTAGAGATGAGTTGTATCAGCTTGAGGGTTGGATTTCGTTTCCAGAAATATATCTACTGTTTCCTTGGCATGAAAACTCACTTGACATTTTCCCTTAGAAGGCAAACTTAACCAAGTGTGGTCGTTCCAAATCATAATACAGCTTTTTCTTAAAGAGTTGTGAGTCCACAATGCCTTCCATTCTGTTATATATATTTTGCTCCTTAATCTTGAAACCAATGGAGAGGAGACTTATGATCTGTAGCTGATGGTCTCCTCTGGTAACTTGCAAGGCTTAAGGATGGCAATAACTTCAGCTCTCGTCCAAATTTTTGGTATTTTTTCAGTAGTAGACAGATTACATAAAATGTTGATGACCGGAAAACTTAACATCATGTGCCTGGACTCTTGCTAAAGTTCTGAGATTTAACTGGATTTCTCATCTCTTCGGCGGACAAAGTTAAGCAGAGATTGTGATCAGCGTAAGGAGTATCGTAGGTCTCTTTCTGTTACGTTTTTACTTAACAAGTGAAATCTTTATCAATCTCTTTAGATTTGCCATTACTGACAAAGCACTTGGCTAAAGGTTTGGCCGAAACATCTTTATTTGTAATGCTATCGCTTTTCCTAGCAGCCAATTGGTTGAGTGCTGACCGAAGTTTTCTTGGTTGAATGCTTTATATCGATGCAGGTAACAGTGGAATTCTAGGATTCACGGTGACGGCTTTTGATATGACTTGGCAAGTTTGCCAATTATTCCTTTTCTACCGGGGTCTCGGGCTGTGCATCTACCAAAACTTCCCTATCTCACTGGCAGTCTGAGATTGGGATGTAGTTTTTCCGGTATCCTCAAGAAATATGCTGCTTTGCTCTTTGAATGATCTGGATTTAAAATGAACGAAAAGTGATGTCAGTAATGCCGGGGTTTGGTGGTGGAGGTGTTTCTTGCAGGCTTTCTTGGGATCCCTGAAACTGGCCCACTCGGCTCTTTTGAGATCCGATCTTGGTAGTGGGGATGTTGGTGTAGTCTGGATGATTGCTGAACGCGAGGTGATTACGAGCGTTGTTGAGATCTTGAAAAAGTATTGCTGATTGTGTGAATTGGAAGTGGTAGAACGCTTGATCCATCATAAGTATGAAATGTCAAGTTAGGGTTGGTGAGCGTGTACTAGATTGCAGAGTGGAACGTTTTGGAGAACGTATGGTTGAAAATGTGGTTGATATCTGCATGGTATGACCACCAAATAAGTTCTTCTGTATCTGGATTGCTGTTTCCGTATCCGCAAGTGGTATGATATGAGTTAAAATCTCCCGAGTATATGACAGTGTGTGGTAAATAGGAAGGTCCATGTAGGTGGCTTGGGATGGTCTTTGCACGTTTACGATTGGCAGGCCAGAGAATAATTCAATAGCTAACCGTTGCATTAGGGATGGTTNAGAAGGCAAACTTAACCAAGTGTGGTCGTTCCAAATCATAATACAGCTTTTTCTTAAAGAGTTGTGAGTCCACAATGCCTTCCATTCTGTTATATATATTTTGCTCCTTAATCTTGAAACCAATGGAGAGGAGACTTATGATCTGTAGCTGATGGTCTCCTCTGGTAACTTGCAAGGCTTAAGGATGGCGATAACTTCAGCTCTCGTCCAAATTTTTGGTATTTTTTCAGCAGTAGACAGATTACATAAAATGTTGATGACCGGAAAACTTAACATCATGTGCCTGGACTCTTGCTAAAGTTCTGAGATTTAACTGGATTTCTCATCTCTTCGGCGGACAAAGTTAAGCAGAGATTGTGATCAGCGTAAGGAGTATCGTAGGTCTCTTTCTGTTACGTTTTTACTTAACAAGTGAAATCTTTATCAATCTCTTTAGATTTGCCATTACTGACAAAGCACTTGGCTAAAGGTTTGGCCGAAACATCTTTATTTGTAATGCTATCGCTTTTCCTAGCAGCCAATTGGTTGAGTGCTGACCGAAGTTTTCTTGGTTGAATGCTTTATATCGATGCAGGTAACAGTGGAATTCTAGGATTCACGGTGACGGCTTTTGATATGATTTGGCAAGTTTGCCAACGTTTTGGAGAACGTATGGTTGAAAATGTGCTTGATATCTGCATGGTATGACCACCAAATAAGTTCTTCTGTATCTGGATTGCTGTTTCCGTATCCGCAAGTGGTATGATATGAGTTAAAATCTCCCGAGTATATGACAGTGTGTGGTAAATAGGAAGGTCCATGTAGGTGGCTTGGGATGGTCTTTGCACGTTTACGATTGGCAGGCCAGAGAATAATTCAATAGCTAACCGTTGCATTAGGGATGGTTCGGCAGCTTTTTCAACTTGTTAAAGGTTATGTCATTTCCCACTAAGATTGCAGTGCCATGATGTGAGCTGTGCACACCATTGAAAAGTGTATAGCCATGTAGCTTAATGTCACTGTCTTTCTTGAAGTGAATTTCCTGTAGACGTAAGGCCGGAATGAAAAGTTGTCTGCATAGATGTTGTAAGACCTCGTAATTTTTTCTAGTCAGGCCTTTGAGTTTGAGCTGTTGAAGTGTGGGTCCAGTAGGTCAGTGGCGACTTAGGGATTGACATGGGTTTTGCTGGATAATAGCCTGGGAGGCTATGTTTCCTCTCCTGCCAATTCCAGTATCTCAAAAAGTGACTCTAGAGATTTTCTATAGATTATATCTATACCCAATATTGAACTATTTTTATTGCTCCGGCTGTTGACATTAGCTTCACCAAAAATGACAAACATTGGGAATTGACAGGGAGAACTGCGAGGTTGCCAACCCACTCTCTTACTTAAAAGAATTTAGTATAAACAGTTTAGTAATTTATAGTACTTTAAAAGAGAATACAGTTGGAACAATCGAGTTTCAATAATTGATTTGAAATAATTGCGTTCAAACAATTTAGTTGGAACATTTTACTTGCAACACTCTTCTTACCTTGACCTTTAATCTCTCTATGCCGCGCGGCACACGATGCTAGAATATACTCCTCAGCTAGGAACAGTTGGTACCTGCACCTGTTTATTTCCATGTCTTACACAATGCACCGTTCTGTTTCACCTCCACCATTTGTCACCAAGTTATCTTGGGGCTACCACTTTTCATTCTTCCTTTTCCTGTCTTGGCTAGAGCCAAGACAGTCCTGTCCTGTCTTTCCTCAGCACTTAGTCAATCCAGATCCATCTCAGTCTCCTCACCTCTTCGGTTATTTTCTCCGGCCCCTGCCATTTCTAGAACTATTTTTTTTCGCGATGTGTTGCTGCCACAGGATATTAAAAATCCTTAAAAAATACTTGGTGTAGGGCATTGAGTTGATTGAATTGTTTTCTCTCTTTCTCTCCTTTGACTAGTTGCCAGGTCTCACATTTAAAGAGACACTGTCAAGAAAAGGCTCTTGAAAAGTGAGGGTTTAGTCTTTTTGCTAAGGTTGCTGACTTGATATATATTTATTAGCTTCTTGAGCTGTGCGCTAGACAAATCTTCGTGAAATCCTCCATCATCCTCTGTAACGTTCGCACGCAGATGTGAGAAGGTCTGCATCTCTTCTACTTCAATCTTGCCAACTTTCAACTTGTTATCACTCTTACTGTTGGTTTTTGTTACTTTGCATTTCTTGTCATTTAGCATCAGTCCAACTTTGGCTGTACTGACTTCATGTTTGGTTGCTTTGTGTTAAAGATAGCTCATTGTCGAGGAAAAAAGAAGATAATCTGTGAATCGAGATCTTTACGTCTGGTTGAAAAGTTCCCTTGCCTTCTGGTTTCTCAACTTTCTACAGTTTTTTGCATTACACATTCTAGGTTTCATTGGTTTAACAATATATGAGCAGATTTAAGCAACAGTTCTATTAAAAACGCTCATTATGAATGACTTATTTTTTATTCACCTTCTCAATTTACAGGTGAGGTTTACTCATAATAATCATAGATACACAGGTAGCTTCAAAAGATCATTTGATGATAACTGGTATCGCTATTACCCCAGAAGCTTCACTATGAGTAAGTATATTATTTCTGTGATTATTATTATTGTTGTTGTTATTATCGAGTGGATACAAAGTATCAAGTGATGGATGGGTGAAATACCCACATCCAGCACCCAGCAACAAGCCAGGTAAGTTGAATGCAGGCACATCTACTGTAGCCATAAGATTGAGACAAAATAGAAAATCAAATTTAAATGGTAACATCACTTCAATCTTGCAAGTGCCGTTCCACAGTCAGCGAGGAAAGACACAGTGCTCAAACAGTTGTTGTTGTATGACAACAACTTATGACTACAGCACTCCCCACTCCTAGCCTGATAACTGAAAATTCATAGAAAGATATCTTAGTACTTGTACTACGTCTGGTATTGCAGCATTGAATTTAGACTGAACATTTGTTATTACCCTGTTTGGTGACAAAAAGAACAAAAAATAAGCACAAAAAGTCATGTTTTAATGCATGCCATTATTATTATTATGACTATTATTGTCATTGTTATTTTAGCAGACGTAATAATAATAAGAGTGGCAGTAATAGAAGTAGTAGAAATAGAAGTATTAGTAATAGTAGTAGTAATCTTAGTGGCTCTATGATAGTAAAATTTAACGAAAAACTGCAATGGTAGTGGTAGTAGTAGCAGTAGTAGTAATAGTAATAGTCGTAGTAATATTAATAGTTGTCAATTGTCAATCATCTTTTTTGCAATCAGTTTTTGTCAATCATCTTTTGTCAATCATCTTTTTTAATCATCTTGTGTCAATCATTTTACGTCAATCATCATATATCGATCATCTAGTAGTTAAATTATTTAGTAATTAATCATCTTTTATCTGTATCCATAGCTTGTTATCCCATTTGCATGCATGTATTTTTTGTCATCAAAACAACCAAGTGATACTTTGTTTTGTTCGTAGCTCCCAAGTTAGCGTTTTGGACTCCAAATTGTTTTCAGTATATGATACATCTGTTCGCCATTTAGTAATAAATTCTTATACTCTTCATGTTCAAAAATGTTCTTAATGGTGTTCTTCTTTATTCCTTTACCAGTTTTTCCACCAATTTTATCATCTTTAATAAAACTATACATCTTCAGTCGCAATCCAACAAATTCAGCATCTGAAATATTAGCTGCTTCATCTTTGAAAATTCTAATTTCTTTTTCATTTGTTTTAACATAATATTGTGACGCTTCTGGCTAGCCTCTTAAAAAACATTCTCTTTATCATTCCAAAAATCTTTATCACCAGCCTCTATTTCATATATTAAGCTATCAGTATCCGTGAAAAGTAGTTGTTGTGTTCCCAAGTTTCTTTTTAGTATAGTTATAATAAAAACTGTACATTAGCATTTTGCTACTATATAAGATCCACATGCGCAAATGTGTCTGCTCGTTGAGGATTAGTTATTCATGCATCTTATGCACGGCGAGTAGATTCTCATTAATAATATTGCCACTGTCGTACGTTGGTTTACTATCCAGTCTTAAGAGTTTATTTTTATCACTGTCGAGTTATACATCCACTCGTTTTCTTAAATCTTCCATTGTTTTCCCGAATGTACTGTTGTTTATTAGGTTAAAGAAATCTTTCTCAAATGAGTTTGTGCCATTCTTACATTTATTAGTATTGAAATGAATACCTTGTTTGAACCTAGGGGATTGATTAAACTCAAGTACTCGATGGACTCTATTTTCAAACCACGGTTGCAAATAATTGAGGTTTCTATAATGAATTTCATACTTTTCTTTAATTTACAAAGTTGAAACAAGTTAATAAACAAGACTTGTTTAAATCGTATATTTGTCTACTATATTTTCACTATATAAGGAGAGCATATCTTCAGTTACTTTAATCTTCTCAGATGCTGTTATGTAGGTCATGTACTTATTCTGGAGGTTTTGAATCAACTTCTGGAATCAAATCTTTGTCACTGTTTTTATTATACTTACAAAGTAAATTTTATCAATCTGCTTTTTTAGTCATCCATCTGAAATCTCTAGTAGGTAAATACTGACTCATCGCCGGAAACATAAAGATTCTGACCGTCAAGGTATATGGGGTACAATAATGGCGCCTTCTCCTTGTATAATTGCATGTACTTATTGTTTGCCTTGCCGATTGGCTATATAGCTGATTCCACCACGCATTCCCTTTTCAATGAACTGAAATATATCAATATCTGTCATCAACTCTGGTTTTATGTTAGTCATGTTCAGCATAGCATTTCATGACAGGTCAGGTGATGTAAAATAATGAGAAGGACCGAGCTTATAGTAATATACGCCCATTCTATTAGAACAATAAAATTGCATCGGAAGAAGAATGAGAACATAAGCTAATGAATTGCCAAGTTACAAAAATGTAACTGTATTTCTTCAACGACTGAAAGGAGTATTTTTTGAATCACTGAAATTACCATTGTCAAGTACTGTGTAAAAATATTTCACACAAACCTACATATAGTAAAGTATTTACCATGGGGATTTCAATTAGAAATTTATTTTGTAATTATACCATTTGAAGGCATGGCATTGGTTGTGTCTGTTACACAAGGGCTACACCTAGACCTTCACCTACACCTATGACATAATTTGAAGATAACGTAGTTCCATATGACATAAAAGTAGTAGTAATATTAGCAATATTAGTAGTGCTAGTGTAGAAGAAGTTTTCAGGGACACTGTGAAGCAAGAGGAAGTGGAGCGGCACCACTTCCATTGCTCTTAATTGGCAAGCGCACAGAAAAAAGGTGTTCTACTTAATTCATTACAGTGGACTGCGAAGTTTTAAAGATCAAGCATGTAATAGTTGATTCTAGGGTAGTTTGCTGTCTAAAATCCAAAAATCAGACCCATTTTGTCAATTAAGGTCAAGCTATTGAGAAACAAGGTTTTAAAATAATTGTTATTTATGCCCTTTAGTGCTATTTACTACCTCTAATTTTGGATTTAGCGCTTCTAAAACGCATGCATTTTATCTAGCAAACTTTAGAAAATAAAAATTATACATTACTCAAATGCTAATCATGGAGATTAAATACTTTTTAGTGCATTTCTCCTGTGCTGAGTAGCCACCACATCTCACTTTTCCAGCCCCAAATGTAGTCCGCACGAAATTTTACATCCCACCGGCCTTGCTAGCATTCTTCCATAACACGAATGTCCTGGTTGAAACGCTCTCTCTGAGTTCCTCACTTAACTCCTTACAGATCTGAGGAAAATACTCTAAGTGGGGCAGTATAAAGTGCATTTTGACTGACATGCGAGCCCCTAAATTTTGAAAGTTCTTTTGGAGTTCGTCGATATCCTTCCCGTATTCTGCACTCCGGTTGTTTCAAAGAAAGGTTATAATTAATGGCTTAAGCGACAGCCAAGCAAACAGCTTAGTTGCACTCAGCGAATCATCGAAAATTGAGTCCTTCATAAGATCCTTTATCTTAGACCCATAAAAAATGTCAGGCTTTAGCCTTTCAGAGCTTATCCGAGGAAACTTCTGCTGAAGGAAAGTAAACTCTCTCATTCACTATCCATTGCCTTTGCAAAGTTCTCCATAAGTCCAAGTTGATGTGTAAGGCTGGAAGTAATATCGTTCAACAAGAGTGCAAGGCTGAGTATTGTGTGAACCAGATTTCAACCCTTGTCTTGGCGACTACTTGTCTGATATAATGTTGATCATAAACCCGACTGTTCCTCAAACACAGAAAACATGGATACTTTGTGTACCTACCCTGTGTCCTAAAACCAATCCAACAACCTTAAGATATCAACAGATTAACCAACCATGGCCATGTTAGTTAAGAGCAGACAGCAACTGATACATGTTTTTTCATTTGCACAGCATGACCAATTAGAATCGAAGAGTATTTCTTTTCATTGTAAAGGAAAACTGCGTTGAGACTTCCTCCGGTTTCCCTTTTTTCCCGCTGTTATTCCTCCAATCACACAAGTTCTCAATACATGTTTTACAGGTGACATGGAACCCAAATGGCTTGTTCAGATCTCAAAGCTTAACTCCAAAGTAAGCATGATATGCCTTCTCCACAAAATCAGTTATTTTTGCAAGGCGACCATGAAGATTCACATTGTCACATAAATAACAGAACCTGTCAAGATGATTTATACATTTTGTACATGATGCAGTTTCGGTTTCAGTTTGAAGCTTCTCAAATTTCGTTATCTATATATAAACAAAGATTCTGCAAGGTACACCCCTGTTTTTTGTGAACTGAGTACTGTTCAAGGGTCCAAACGTGTACTAATCATATTTCAAAAACTTGACCTGACTAAAGAAAGTGTATGGTATTTTTGGATGCAGCGAACCAAAAATACAGAAATCAGTTGAAAAACCTTCGACGTTTGAAAATAAGGTTTTTAAAGGAGGTCAGTATTATCTCTTGTCCTCATTTCCTGATTTAATTTTTATTATTTCTGATCTAAGTTTCGAGTGGTGCATCTTCGGGAATTTCGTATCGTAGTTTTTTGTAGATTTCTTGAGCGTAATTGATGTATATCCCAATTTTTGGTTATGCTATTGTGGGTCGATGAAACGTTTATGTAAGAATTTTTCTGGCAAACTGTCACGTTGTAATTGATAGTTGTTGGTGTTCTGTACAGATTTAGGGTATCTTGCTACACTGGTGATCTTTTTAATGTAATAATGGAAAGTATCTAGAGAATTAAAATAAGTAGGGTGAAGGACTTACTATAGCTCTGGATATTTCCAATGCATTTGATAGGATGTTGCAAGAGGCTCGTCTCATCAGTTTTCTGGTTATGGTAGCTGTGGAAAGGTCTTTGGTATCATTTATTCTTTTCTTTCAGATCGTAAAATGTGTGCCACGTTGTATGATTTCATCTCTTGAATATTCCATTGATGCTGACGTTTTTGATGTTTCCATTCTTGTTCCGAATTCCTTTCTTTTTGTACATCAATGATCTCCCATAAACGTGCTTCAGTTTATTAATATCTGTGGTGATGACACTACCTTGTACTCTGGCATTGGACAAATAGCAGCTCAGCAGTCACAAGTTAAACTTGCAAACTATTTGAACTTTGACCTTTAAGCTGTCAGAGTGTATGGAAGGAAGTGGCTGATTTCTTCCAGTGCGGTACAAAAGGCAACTGATGTTATTAAATAGAAATATGAGTCCATGTCTCCTTCCAATATTCATGAACAATCATTCTTGTGTTAAGTCTGGTGAGGGTGCTTCTCCTTTGGAGAAATGCTCATCAATGAAGCTACTTGTTTTGTCATTTTCTCCAAATCTTTATTGGGAACCTGATATTCAATCTGTTGGTAAGTCAACTTCTTAAGATTTTTTTGGTTTTTTGAGCCGCGCTAGAGAGTACCTTGCAACTGAGGCCATTTTCTTACCTTACCTATAAATCAACAACCCATCCTTATTGTTATCAGATGCTCTATGACCTCATCTTTATGCTTTGGATGGAGTTGAAAGTCATATTTGTAACTTGATAGAACCAAATCTTGCTACTACTCTTCAAACCTGGGTCTATTTGACGGAATGCTACTTGGCTTAGTCTTACCTGTAGATAAAAGTCTTCTAATAAGCTTTATTCACTGGTACCAGCCCAGTTTGTTCCATCTAATGTGACTCATTTGACTCAACGTCTTCATCTTTACGTAATTTTTGCCCCTCTTGTAATAAGTCTGTAATGTAACTTGCTCGAGCGGCAAGAATGTGCAACTCTATGATTTCTAAGTGCTTTTCTTCATCAAATAAATGGAATATTCTTTAGTCCAAAACTAAACTCATCTCTTGGCTAGCTATTTTTTCTGCCTTTTCTTCACACTTCATACAAATGGTTGTTTTATGCCTTGAATGGTTCTTAAGCTTAAAAAACAAAACAACACAAATAACAACCGAATTTTATGTAAACGTAATATGAAATACTTCTCACGAAAAGACACGCCTACTTCACAAAGGTGAAAGTATACAAATTTGTAACATCTCTTCTATCTTACATATCACTAAAATCCTCAATTCTACTTTTTTATTTATGTACGTCTGTCCCTTTTGAAAAAAAGAGAATGTAAAATTGAAAATGTTGACATTAAAAGAAATCATGAAAACCCAGAGGAACTACCAACTGAGTATAATAAGAAAATTGAATTAAAATTAGTGCTTTAATACTAATAACACCTTACTTAAAATACATATCATGTTTTTTTTTATGCAGCAGCTAATCAATTCAATGTTTATTGATTATGTTTTTGGTTAATGTAACAAAATTGTAAAAGAAGAGAAGGCGAGATAGAAAGAGAGAGAGAGAGAGAGAGAGAGAGAGAGAGAGAGAGAGAGAAACTAAAAGTGAATTAGTTTTTAAGTTTAAACTATTGTATTCTATTTTTATTACAGGTTGCTCTTATGGCTATAAACAGTCAAGTTATTTTGGGTTTAACATTTGCGTAGGTAAGTAGTTGATTAATATTCAAATGTGTAGTGTTGAAAATCAAGCAGTCGTTTTTAAAACAAAACCACACGGTAGGTAAAATTTTTTGGAATAACTATTTTTGAAATGTAAAGGATTGCTAACAAAATAATTATTTTAAGATCTTCATTCAGTCATTAATCTGTTCCTGCTACCAACACCTTGTACAAGCTACACCTCAAACATTTCAATTTCACAAGTTTATTTTAGGCCTGCAGCCTGTATAAGGCACACCCAGGGGTTTTGAAAATATTTTTGGCTTCTCTTGTGCCGCGTATATAATAGGATTAAGGACAATATTTAATACTCCTTATCTTTTACATACACAACATCATATTTCCCTACTGTGTCTGTACATTCTTGAGATTAGAGCATTCTTTTTCTTCTTTTCCGTTCGGCTGCTCCCTTGTTCTGGTGTCGCCACAGCGAATCCTCCTTCTCCAGAGTGCTTGATCTTGTTCGTCTCCTGGTTCTACCCTTACTACTTTTATATCCCCCTTCACACAGTCTAGCTATCTCTTCTTTGATCCCCCCTTTTGTCTTTTCTGATATTTCCATCCCTTCCATCAATCTCCTTTATACACTATGATCTCTCCTCTGCACCTGGCAGTAGCATCTCAGACGAACATCTCTCAATTTCTCTGCTAATTCTCTTGCATGATAGTTCTTCTCAGCACCTTATTTCTATTCATGTCTCTGCTCATCACTCCTGTTGATCAATGCAAAAAGCTTATTAGATCAAAATATTATAGGACTTTATTTGCCTGACTAGACAAAGATAGCAACAAAAATGGAATAAGCCGTGGCTCAATGGTTTGAGGTGCTAGTGCAGCTCAAAGAGGTTCCAGGCTGGACAACAATGTCCTGCAAAAAGGTTTTGCCTGAGCTACTAGGAAAATGACGTTAAAAGCTTTAAAAAGTTCATATCAATAAAAGTTCTAGCGAGCTAAGTAAATCTCTGAGTACTTAATTTTTATTGTTGGGACTTCTTAAATCACATTAAAATAAAAAGTTACATATTACATTCAGAACTGTATAATGTTGTTTGCATTAGAATTTTTGATGAGTCCTTGGGCTTCAATATTTATTCCATTTTACAATTAATCAATTATTCTTATGCAAAATAACCGTTAAACATTCTCTTAAATTTACTCCGAGTGCTGTTAATTATTCATTTCCTTACCTATTTTCACATTTTTTTATATCTCAAACTTACCTTTATCTGGTTTTTATGCACCTATCTCTAATACTCTAAATCTTCATTTTTTCCTTAATTTTATCGTTGCTCAAAGGATCTCTTCGTGTCTGGCCACATGTCATCCACACATCCTTAACTCCGTGACCCCTATTGCCCTTACACAGTAGCTGGTCACTGGGAATTTTCCTCGTCTAATAGCACTATCATTTTATGCATCTTGTTACTTTGTAAGACGACTGATCAATTACTTTTATCTACATCATATTTCATTAATAAAATTTCATACTCAGCATTTGTTTACCACTGATACCTAGTGTGCATTGACATCATTCATCATTAATTCATTTGTTGACTTAAGTGAGCATTAATTAAGAATCGCTTTTAACTGTCACGCATAGTGATGTAAGCGCTTTATTTTCCGATCTTAAGTTTTTCTTTAGTTCTATCTGTTTACTAATTTAATTTTTAATTTGATCATCCATCTAAAACAAAAAATGGTCGTCGATCATGAAATTTAGAAATATTCGTATCACAAATTTTCATTATGTAATGTAGTATGCTGATCAACTTAATTAGTGAATTGCCTTAAATGGGCATTCTACCTCAAACTTGTTCCCTGAAAAGCCTGGTCAATTTTAATTAGCAGGATGCTTATTCAAAAATTTCATGCAGAAGCAAGCAAAGAACTTCCCTATTTCTATTGAAAACATCTATATTCCTTTTTGCATATATATATATATATATATATATATATATATATATATATGGATATGCATATGTATATGTATACGTAGATGTATATGTAGATGTATATATACATGTATATGTATATGTATATATATATATGTGTGTGTATATGGATATCCATATGTATATGTATATGTATATGTACAGAATACTTATTCAAAAATATTCTGATTACACTCAAAGGGTTTGGTAACAGATATCGAGGAACTGGTAGAGAAGGTTGAACTAAGCCCAATCCTCTTCTTATTTCCTTTCCCAGCACATTGAGAGATAGAAGTCCCAATCAGCTCTCTCAAAAAACCCCCGATTTTTCAAATAACTGTATACAATTAATTACTTTACCATCTTATTCAATGTTTGTTCAAAAAGTAAGTTACGTTCGTTTGTTTTCCTTTCAGTATCTTTAAATTTTTGGATCTAATTCAATCAAGACCTAAGGCCTTTTTTGATGAAATATTTTCCTGTTTGGTTTCTGTACTTCAGATATCGACGAGTGCAAACTTTCTTGTCAAGAGACTGGAGAGAACTGCACAAATTTTGTAGGTGGTTATACATGTGGATGCAAACCTGGCTACTTAAAAGTAAATGACAGATGTGAAGGTTAGTTACCATACCATTTATTGATGATATTCAATTAGATTATTGATAATTAGTCAAATATTAAGAGAACTGTACATTTTTCAAGCAAGAAAGTAATTATTTCCTCTCTCTCATATAGAAAATTTGAAGAAGCAAATGAACAGTTAACTTATGAATGAAATAATCGATTAGTTAAAGAATAACTCAAAATTAACTCTTATGCATATTAATTAAGGTCACTGCAGTTGCTGCAAAACGACCTCTATCAAAGCATAGTTTAAAACTAGGAAGGGATTACAATTGTTTATACCAGTATAAAACCCATGATATAGGATGATACTTTCGAAACAATGCATATTTTGACAATAGTATTTGTTTACTTTATTGCACATAGTGCTCACAAACCACTAATTAATTCCTTACCAACCAAAAATAATGCATTTACACACATACAACAAGGATATACAAACTATGCATAATATGCTTATAAATTACACCAAACTACACTCTTTGCCTAATTTATTCAGAAGACAGACGTTCTTTACTTATAAACTATGTAACCATTAATTACAAACCATTAATATATTATTTACAAACTGATATAAAATATAATACAATATAATATAATATAATATAGTATATACAAAATTCGAACCATTGCCTATGGCTATGAATAGATATGCTTGCAAAAATGATCTGGTGAAGACAGACGGCTGAAGCTCAGGTGGTACATCTTGTAGACATGTTAACCATAGGAGCTAGATCGAATCCAGTTCAACGTGAACATTTATTCACTTTTCTACAAACGTTTAATAGAACAAAAATAGAACTGAAGAACAATATTTGTGGAGCTTCTGTTTTTTTCTGTTCTTGTTGTTTATTTCCTTGTTTTTTTCGTAGATAAATAAAAAATCAGGTAGAATGATGTAATCTTTAGTAATTTGAAATCATATCTTTCTTGTGGCTTATAGATATTGATGAATGTGCCTTTGATAAAAATTCTTGTTTGGAGACGCCAAATACCTACTGTATAAATAGCCTTGGAAGTTACAGTTGCCACTGTGAATCAGGATTTGAACGTAACACGGGCGGAGTCTGTGAAGGTAATGCTAAATGAAATTTTCTCCCCTTTTTGGATGACTTTATCTTCAAGTCTCTTTCACTGCTTCTTCCTCTTTGTTTGTCTGCCTGCCTGGCTTTTACCGTATTTCTCTCAGGTTCCTTGTCTGCATGCATGTCATTATCTTTCAGTCTATCCCTCTTCCACTCTGTATAATTCTGATTTTCATTCCTCAAATTTGCCTGTCTCTCTTTGCCTGTTTTTCCCTTCCTTCTGTCCTTTTCCTCCCTCTTCCATTCTCTAGAATTCACATAATTAAATAGCCTATTTAAATAAACATCTTAAAATCTTACATTTGTTTTGATAATTTGTTTTGCAAACAACTTTTTCAGTGATGTTGAAGTTTGCTGCAAACTTGATGCTAGATCAACAATAGAAAAACAATGAGACTTCGGAAGTAAAATGTCTTGAGACATAAGCTTTTTCTGAGCTCCTAGTAAAAGCTTACCATTCAAGACATGATAAAGCTCTTGCATCTGTGGCTTTCTCTGAGTCCATAAAGTTCAGAGTTTTCAAGATTAATAATATGTTTGTGTTAAAAAATGACGGAGAGTTTTCAGAGAAGGAAGCATTCATGATTGTATCTGTAACCTGTGGCCATTTCATTTTTTTTTTTGAGAATAATTTTGTATTATCTGCAAATGTTTTGATCTTTTCTTTTAGATGTCGATGAATGCGCTAAAGAAAAGGACAATAAATGCCATCATTCTTGTGAAAATACACAAGGAGGTTTTAAGTGTACTTGCAAGAAAGGCTTCCATCTTGGTACAGATAAACGAACTTGTCTTGGTATGTAATTAATACCTGTATATGTTCATCTCTTTATTCTTCTTTTCTAGGTAAGTTTTATTTGACTTCTACGCTCACTGCTATAACAATAAATGCACTGTTTTTCAAAAACTGATAATTTTTTAATGGGTTGAGATATCATGTATGCTTGCGAGTAGCCTCTTCTTGTTTTACGAATTTTAAGTGTTTGTTATGGAGAAACACTTAAAAGTATTTGTTATGACGTACAACTTCATATGGGCCTTGCTAGGACTTTAAATGTCAAAAACAAGCCAAATCTCAGAAAATGAAATAAAAAATGTAAAGAAGAAGATATGTTGAGATAAAATTGTTGGTAAATATTAGTGAAAGATAGATGAGGGGCTTCAGGCATGCTGTGAAAAGTGATCAGGACAAGATCTAAGTGTGATAGAGTAGAGGAGCAGAAGAAGTTTATAAATGGTAAAAGAGCAGCAATTAAGACTGTAATCACGGCTGGGTATCTGCTACAAAAGACAAAGAACAGAGAAATGTGGAATCACATGATCCCCAAGGTCTTTAGGGGAACGACACTTTGGTAAAATAGCATAATAGAGATAGTGTGTGGCAGTAAAGGGTAAGTTATTTTCTAGAAATCATCCATCAACTATTTTGCATGTGATCTCTTTTGTATTCCTACTATGCAAGTGTCTTAAAATCTGTATAGGCAATACAATATCTCTCGAGTGCTTTCCTCTTGAAAACTCTGACTTACAACTGAGAACAAAATCTAGAAATTGCTCCTCAAATTGCTATTTTTTGATTACGAAGTATCATCAAGTATTTCTAAGACTCTGAGTGATATTTACAAGATTTTTTGAGCGTATTTAAACATAAATATTGTTTTGAAACAATATTCCAGGAAGTAGAATTATACTGTAAACCTTCCAAATATTGCTGGGATTTCCTCTTTGTTACTATTGACACCAGTAACCTACTGATTCATAATAACAAGAAACAATTGTTTAGAGAGGAAAATAGCTCACGTGGTTCATGGAATTCTGCAGACGGTGTTTGTTTCAAAGCTTATCGCCATAACTAGGATCGTTAGCAAACACTTTCCTTTTAATAACATCCACAGCTTCCCCCCACTCCGGTATTTATTAGGATCAAGAGGCCAGAATGAGATAACACAATTCAAGCAACATTTCGTTACTTAGGAAAAAGCAAAAATATACTTCAGGTGTCCACTTCTTGTGAGTTGGTGACTTCCTCAAACATTCTATGTACTCTGTATCTCTTTTAATAAGTCCCGCCTTCCAATAAGCGCCATACCTTCTTCTTCTTTGACTTTCGGGTTTTCCCTTTAGGGGTCGCCACAGCGGATTTGTCTCCTCCATTTCGCTCTGTCTGCTGCCTCATGTTGCTGCACTCCTGCAGCTCTCATGTCCTCTTCAATCACATCCATATATCTTGTCTTCGGTCTGCCTCTTTGTCTTCTCCCAGGTATATCCATTTCCAGCATTCTCCTTCCTATATACTCTTCCTCTCTCCTGAGCACATGGCCAAACCACCTCAGTCTTGACTCCCTTTGCTTGTCTCCCAGTCTTCTCACATGCGCAGTACCTCTTATATACTCGTTTCGTATCCTGTCCAACCGGGTGACTCCCAACAACCATCGGAGCATTCGTAGTTCTGCCACCTCTAGCTGAGCCTCCTGTATCCTTGATGTCGCCACTGTCTCTAGACCAGACAGTAATGCAGGTCTCACAACTGTTTTATATACTTTGCCCTTTACGTTCGGAGATATCTTCCTATTGCAAATAACAACCATAACTTTCCTCCATCCGTTCCATCCCGCCTGTATTCGTTTTTTCACTTCTCTGTCACAGCCTCCATTGCTCTGTACTGTGGACCCAAGATACTTGAATTCGTCCACCCTCTTGACAATCGTTCCTTACATTCTTATCTCTTCGTCCCCTCTCCCATTCAATACCAGATATTCGGTTTTTTCTCTGCTAGCTTTCATGCCTCTTTTCTCCAGGGCGTTACGCCTCCTTTCCAGTTGTTCCTCTGCTTCATCTCTCGTCGTGTTACATAGCACAATATCATCTGCAAACAGCATGGTCCAGTGCTCCTCTATCCTCACATCCTCCGTCAATTTGTCCATAATGATAGCAAACAGAAAGGGGCTAAGGGCTGAGCCTTGGTGTAGGCCGATCTTCACATCGAACAAATCAGTCAATCTAGNTACTTAGGAAAAAGCAAAAATATACTTCAGGTGTCCACTTCTTGTGAGTTGGTGACTTCCTCAAACATTCTATGTACTCTGTATCTCTTTTAATAAGTCCCGCCTTCCAATAAGCGCCATACCTTCTTCTTCTTTGACTTTCGGGTTTTCCCTTTAGGGGTCGCCACAGCGGATTTGTCTCCTCCATTTCGCTCTGTCTGCTGCCTCATGTTGCTGCACTCCTGCAGCTCTCATGTCCTCTTCAATCACATCCATATATCTTGTCTTCGGTCTGCCTCTTTGTCTTCTCCCAGGTATATCCATTTCCAGCATTCTCCTTCCTATATACTCTTCCTCTCTCCTGAGCACATGGCCAAACCACCTCAGTCTTGACTCCCTTTGCTTGTCTCCCAGTCTTCTCACATGCGCAGTACCTCTTATATACTCGTTTCGTATCCTGTCCAACCGGGTGACTCCCAACAACCATCGGAGCATTCGTAGTTCTGCCACCTCTAGCTGAGCCTCCTGTATCCTTGATGTCGCCACTGTCTCTAGACCAGACAGTAATGCAGGTCTCACAACTGTTTTATATACTTTGCCCTTTACGTTCGGAGATATCTTCCTATTGCAAATAACAACCATAACTTTCCTCCATCCGTTCCATCCCGCCTGTATTCGTTTTTTCACTTCTCTGTCACAGCCTCCATTGCTCTGTACTGTGGACCCAAGATACTTGAATTCGTCCACCCTCTTGACAATCGTTCCTTACATTCTTATCTCTTCGTCCCCTCTCCCATTCAATACCAGATATTCGGTTTTTTCTCTGCTAGCTTTCATGCCTCTTTTCTCCAGGGCGTTACGCCTCCTTTCCAGTTGTTCCTCTGCTTCATCTCTCGTCGTGTTACATCGCACAATATCATCTGCAAACAGCATGGTCCAGTGCTCCTCTATCCTCACATCCTCCGTCAATTTGTCCATAATGATAGCAAACAGAAAGGGGCTAAGGGCTGAGCCTTGGTGTAGGCCGATCTTCACATCGAACAAATCAGTCAATCTAGCGGCACTCCGTACTGCAGTCATGCTATTCTTATACATATCTTGTGCCATTTCCACATACTTCTCTGTTACTCCAGACTTCCTCATACAATACCATAACTCATCCTACGGGACCCTGACTACTGCTGTGCACAGATATCCACCTCAGCCCTCAACCTTGCATCTAAAACCCTCGCCCACAGCTTCATTGCATGACACATCAGCTTAATTCTGCGATAATTGCCACATTCCTGCACATCTCCTTTTTTCTTAAATACTGGGACCAGCACACTTTTCCTCCATTCATCTGGCATCTCCCTGCCTGCAAGTACCTGGTTGAAGACATTGGTAAGTATTTCCAGGCCTTGTCTACCTAGCGCCTTCCACGCTTCAATGGGAATATCGTCCGGGCCAACTGCCTTCCCATTCTTCATTTTCTTCAGTGCTTTTTTCACTTCACCAATGTCTATCTTCTCCACTCCACGGACCTTTTTCTCTTGAGTCTCTTCCCTCATTTCCCTCGGATTCTCGGTATTCATCAAATTCTCAAAGTAAATTTTCCATCTCTGTAATACTTCCTCTTCCCTTGTGAGTAGACGTCCGTCCTCATCTTTTATGACTCTGACATGTTGAATGTCCTTGGAGGGCTTGTATCTTTGTTTTGCAATTCTGTATAGCTCCTTCTCACCCTCCCTTGTGTGAAGACGGTTGTAAAGGTCTTGGATTGCTACTTCTTTTGCCTTGGCTACCTCTCGCTTTGCTTTCTTCCTTCTTTCACAATATTCACTCCGATCCTCCTCACTGTTTGAATGATCAAACTTTTTCTTTGCCTCTCTCTTAATCCTGATACTATTCTGCACTCTGTCATTCCACCACCAAGTATCTTTGTCCCTCTTCTGACTCCCCTTGCTTACCCCCAAGACTGTCTTTGCTGCTTCTCGTATTCTGTCAGTAGTACTTGTCCAATTACTGAGCACATCTGCTTCTGGGCTAACCANTCTCTCTTAATCCTGATACTATTCTGCACTCTGTCATTCCACCACCAAGTATCTTTGTCCCTCTTCTGACTCCCCTTGCTTACCCCCAAGACTGTCTTTGCTGCTTCTCGTATTCTGTCAGTAGTACTTGTCCAATTACTGAGCACATCTGCTTCTGGGCTAACCAAGTCCAATAGCTCGCGATTGAAGTTTCTCCAGCATTCTGGGCTCTTTAGCTTCCACCACTTTATCCCCGGCTCTACAATTTTCTTCCTTCTTTTCTTTGTTTTGATGGTGAGATTGTAAATAACCACCTTGTGCTGTGCAGCTACACTCTCTCCACCTAGTACTTTGCAATCAGTAACTTCCTTCAGATCCTTCCTTCTGCAGACTATATAATCGACTTGCGTGCATCTTCCTCAACTTTTATAAGTCACTCTCTGGTTTTCCTTTTTCTTGATGTATGTATTCAGGATGGTCATCTCAGTTCTCTTTGAGAAGTCGACAATGTGCTGCCCATTTTCGTTCCTCCTGCCATAACCATACATTCCCACCACACTTTCATCGTCTCTGTTCCCTTCTCCGACATGTCCATTGAAATCCGCTCCGATGAAACTCCTTTCTTCTCTAGGTACTCTCAGGATGGCTGCGTCCATGTCTTTCCAGAAGTCTTCGCTCTCTTCTCGCGGGCATCCAACCTGTGGCCCATATGCACTGATCGCATTCATCATTTGCCCTTCTACCTTAAGCTTCATTCTCACTACCCTGTCGGATATCCTTTCTACCTCAAGTACGCTCTCCAGTAAGGCGTCCTTTAGGACTATTCCAATGCCATTTCTTCTGTTATCAATCCCATGATAGAACAACTTGTAGCCATCTCCGAGGTGCCTTGCCTTGCTCCCTTTCCACTTAGTTTCATGCTAGCACATGATGTCTATGTGTCATAAACGCCATACCTAAAAGATAGAAAATAAAATAAGTAAATAAAAAATTAATAAAATGTTTCTTTACCTGTTTTTCTAAATACCCTCCCCCATCCCTGTTAAATAAATGCTGCCTTGTAACAGGTTTTGCATCTGGAACCTGGAAAAGTAAATCTCTGCAAATACAGTACACTTTACCATACCGAAAGTTTCCGCGTAGTCATTTCTTTTCCTGTTGGTCATTTATTTTACTTTATGTTATCCTATAGTCTATTGGAATAACTGAAAAATAAATTTTTCATGTATACATATAAACCTTAACTTTGTGTTGGTGAGCACTCTTGAGATTGGTAACACTGCCCTTGTAGCTGTGCACCCCCCAGCTACTTTTAATTTATCTTACTTTATCAGACAGAAATTATAAATTATAATAATTATTATAAATTATTATGTAGTTCAACCTCTGTAAGGACGAAATATAATAATTATAATAACAATAATAATAATAATAATAATAATAATAATAATATAATAATAATAAANGTTGGTCATTTATTTTACTTTATGTTATCCTATAGTCTATTGGAATAACTGAAAATAAATTTTTCATGTATACATATAAACCTTAACTTTGTGTTGGTGAGCACTCTTGAGATTGGTAACACTGCCCTTGTAGCTGTGCACCCCCCAGCTACTTTTAATTTATCTTACTTTATCAGACAGAAATTATAAATTATAATAATTATTATAAATTATTATGTAGTTCAACCTCTGTAAGGACGAAATATAATAATTATAATAACAATAATAATAATAATAATAATAATAATAATAATAATAATAATAATAATAATAAATACATCATCTATTCTATTTATTTATTATCACCTGGTATCCCATATTATTTACATAATCATGTGTGACTTATGATATGTCTTATATAGTCTACTATGTATAGTTTATACTATTATGTATATAATTATATATGTAAATTTTTATGTCAGGTATTTATAGCATGAAACCTAGCTGGAAGATACCTGTTACTTCAAAACGATTATAGACACCAGGAAAGCAAAAAGAAGAAAAAAGGGTTATCAAAACAGAATTGCTTAGCTAAAGGGAAAATTCTTTTAAATTTTAACTTGCTTCTTTTAAAGAAAGATTCTTCTAAATTTCAACAAACTTCTTTTGGAGGAAAATTCTTAAAAGGGCACTAGATAGCTTATCAATCATTTCAACAGAAGAAGAGAGATTACTGCAACAACCTCAAGGACATGAAAATACCTCTTTTGTAACACAGGGTGACAGTTGGTAATACTAATTGGCGGTGTATTACCTCCAAATTACCACTCCTGCCTATAAATTTCTAACAAAAATAAAGGATATAGAGTAAGCTACAAGACATATTTTTTTTCAATTGGTCCGTTTTTTGAAGACAAAACTGATGTAGTGGAACGAGTTTTAGTGTCTTGTGCCTATTGTAAGGATCTGAAGCCACCCCAGAAAGTAATTCCGGATTATTAAAAAGAAATTTTCATTATTAACATGTGCCAACACGTATCTAGACATTTATGGACACAGTAAATATTTCCACTCATTCCTCCTGGCGTCAGTCCACTGAAGGAGTGATTTTGTCTTTCTGGTTAAAGACGTATGTGGGAGTTCCCCCGTACTTAAATAATGATTTGTCTGATTGGTTTAAGATGTTTTGAATAGCTTTACTGAAATAGTGGTTATTTGTTATTGATCTAAAACATTGTTAGGATATATCTTTTACAAAAAAGTGGTGGTTTTGTGTGAATGGTTTAAAATCGTTTTAGGAGCTTACCTTTACTGTAATAGAGGTTTTATCTTTCTGGCTTAAGATTTATTTGGGAGCTTTTTTTTTTAATTTGATATTAATGTATATGTCAGATTTTAACTTCTATTAACTTTGTTTCATCAGTTGATTACTATGGAAAATTATTTTTTGCTTGATTATATAAAGAACGTTTAGGCCATCTGAGAAAGTGCTTACTAATTGTATTTGATTTTCAAAAGAAAATAATTTTAGACCTTTTTTTTAATTCTAGACACTAACGAATGCGCAGATTCTAACAAATGCGACAATGTGACGTCTGTATGTTACGATAGTGGGCCAAGCTTTATTTGTTTATGTAAGCCAGGATACGAACCTTCCAAAACTGAAAAAAATAAATGTGTCCGTAAGTATTCTTTTAACTTGTTCGCTAAATTATTATTTTTTGATAATTGCAGTATGATCTTCCCCCTCGTCACTAGAGACTGAATCAAAACTGATTTCTGAATTGTAACTTGGAAGTGAAGTCAGCAGAGAAAATGGTTTACTTTGAATTAGAAGTTGGCATTAATTGTACAATTAGATCAGACAGGATAAACCCATTAAAAAGAAACGGAAAATTCGAGTCGATTTTGCTTTTATTGAAATTGTAAAAGGACATTACTTTCTTTGATCGTTGTTTTCTTAAGTTGTTGGTAATAAATGTGTCATCAATTGAATTCATTTTGCTTTTATAAGTATCTTTTACTATGGAAATTCTTAATTATTATTTCATACTTCAGGCTTAGCATTTAGTGAAGTTGGTGTCCCTTTATGCATGTTTTTCGAAATTAATCGATATGAAATCAATTCTTTGAAATACAGTGCTTGACATACTGCAGTTTTTAACAATGATGCACATAATGTGCCTTTCGCGCACCGAATCCTATTATGCAATATGGACCAGCAGGCATTCTTTTGAAACTACAAACATCTTCTCCAACACCGGTACTGCCCCACTGTCTTATCAACAAACCAACAACGTTATTTGTCGAATAAAGTATTTTAGTTCACTTTGGCCTTTGCGGCGAAATATTCCTTTACCACTTTCAGGCATCGCTCTTACGTAGGAGCTTTTTAAACAAAATCAGATGTGTGGCTATTTGGTTCAATCCTTACAAAATGAAAAAACTATAGTCTGTACCAGATACCATAGACGATCCTCTCAATGTTAAATCCATTACTCTTTAAGGAACTTATTTAAAATTAATTTCTTCTTGTTAACGTGATTTTTTGTTTGACTTTCTAAGGAAAAATGGTTACATTGAACACAATATCTAAAAAAAGCGTTATGTGTCAATTGTTACACAATATATCAGCATGAAAAAGCATATAAAAATAAAGCTCGTTCTAAATAGAACATTCTAGTGTTAGCTCGTCTTTATCTTAATTATGGCTTTGCTTTACCATTACCATCCTTGCTTAGCAGCATTCAGAAAATTCACCTCGATAAGTTTTAGCGTTCACACAAAATTTGAAGACGATTTTCAAACTTCCAAAATTATTAACAATTCCATTATCCTTGCAATTCCTATCCAATACAGTGTCGTAAAAGAAGATTGTCTTAGGCCCTCGGTATTAAATGTATGCTTTGATACATTTTTTCAATAACTAAAGATTCCAAAGTACAGGTAGCCATGCCTTTATCCTCTTAATGCCTATGACCAATTATTTTATCCTTTCCAATCACCAACATTGCTCCAGTTCTCACTAAGGGTAAATTACAAGGCGCTGTCAGCAGAGGAAGGATAACCATGAGAGTCCATACATTTATTACCTGTAGTCTAAAGAAATGTTCAATTTTTTTCACTTCACTTCAAACTTAAATTATTTACCAATGATAAGCGCATTTCAGCAGACAAAACTGGGGAATCTTCTAAACATCTATATTCTTTTTTTTGATTTTAATATGAGCAAGCAAAGACACAAGTCTCAGCTACAAATACTGATTTCAAATTTTATTTTTAAATTTACGTACTATCGTCTGTTTCAAAAGCTAAGTTACTACTGAGAACTCTCTAAAATTTTTTGGTGTTCGATTGCAACTAATATGTCTCAAACATGGATGATATAGAGCTTGGATAGCTACACTTGTAAATTCTGTCGGGTTCCAATAATCCTCTACATCAAATATTAATTTCAAGATTTTTACAAAACATTCGCTCTTACCTCGGTTTCCTCGCTCAGTAAATTTTGTTAATCTATATTATTCTTGCAGCAGTAAATTTTTCCGGACCTTATGGACACATGATGAACATGAAATGAACTAAAAGAAATGAATGGATAGAGAAACTCGCTGTGGACAATATCCGCGATTATTGGAACTATTAGAAGGCATTCATTAGAGGATGAAATGCAATATTCATAAACTATGCACTCATTTATTTGAGAAAATCTGTGATTAAAAATTAGTGACCGTTACAATCCTGGTTTGCTTTCCTTTCTCTCTAAGATACGTTGCTTGTATCCATACTCATTGAGTAGTTCTCAGCAATTTAACTTTTCTACGTTTTTGTGACCCTTTCTATACCCTTACTTACTCCTTGACTTGACTGACTTAAGCCTTTTTACTTCGGCATTAAGCATAGGTCGCTCAGTATCCCTCGCTGTTTACGTCTGTCCTGGGCAACCCGCACGATATTGTGCCAACTATGCTTCGTCTCCCTCATCTCCTTCTCCAAGCTTGTGTGCCAGATGGTACGGGCTCTTCCTCTCTTTCTCTTGGTTTGAGGGATCAATTGCAAAGTTTGCCTAGTAATGTTACCTTCCTCTTTTTTGCAGGGTGTCCCCCAATCCTGATCCAAAATCTTTTCCTGCTTTGGAATAGAGAGAGAAACCGACCTGTGACTTCCCATAGGTCGCGAAGGATGGTGCAGTTTGCCCATCATATCCTGATGACTAAGCGCAGGCATTTGTTGACAAGACCTTTCCAGTCAAAACCCCGCCTGTTCATCTCTAGGAAGAATACAAAAACCGATTTCATTCTATTCAATAGCATCCTGTTAAAGACCTTCCCGGGAACCGATAACAGCATTATTCCTCTGTGCATCTTGCACTCACTCAGATCCTTCTTTTTGCTATCTTTACGATGCACCCTTCTTTCCAATCCTGTGAAATTTCTTCTTCCCACATGTGTTCAAAAAGGGAGCACAGAATGTTTACTGTAGTTTCAAGATCTGATTTCTAGGCGTCTTCTGGAATTCTGTCAGGCCCGGGTTACTTGTTTTTTTGTGACATGATGACCATTCTGATCTTTTCTGTGGTAGTATTATCCAGTGGTGATGACAGTGTCTCGTCTGCAGGAGTAGTCGCTACTCTTTCTGCCGGACCTTTTCTGTTGAGACAAGACTGTTTTGCCTGTCACTTTAACGTTGTTTTGGTGACACTACTTTTGTTTTTTATTGGTTTTTCTGGATGCTTCATTCTGGCCGCTAGGATTCCTGTGATACTCTCTCTCTCTCATATTTCTCTGTCCTGCTGCCATCTCTGTGTAGAAGGCCCGATAAACAATAAAACTCTTATTTTATTTTCTGAAGCTTTGCTTGATTATCTAGTGTTCGTTTTCGTACTCCTTTTAAAAATTTGTATTGGAGGCTCTTCTAGTATTCTTCGGTAAACTATTCACCTTTTCCTCTCCATTTTATCCAATGTTGCCTATGTTACCCACGACTTGTGCTATTCCTTCCTTCTTTCAAGTCTCTCCTCGCATGTTGTTTTTCAGATCTCCTTGCCCTTCTCTTTTATGGTCTCTTCAGTATTACGTCCCCGCAGAACGTCAACCCTGTTTCTCAACATCACCCGGTACTGTCTTACACGTTTCTGGTCTTTTAGCTTCTCTATATCGTACTTGAATCTTGTAAAGGAGTTTGTTCCTTTGTTTAGCATTAGTTGAACTTTGCCAACTATCAAGTGGTGATCTGATGTTGCCGCTATTCCTCTATTGTTTTGGACAGTAAGAAGAGACCTTCTGAACCTGTCCCCAATACAGTTGTAGTCAATTTGGCTTTCTATATTCCTGTCAGGAGGCACTCAGGTTATCTTTTAATCATCCTTGGGAGGGAAGGCAGACCCGCTAATGATCATGTTTTTTCCGCACAAAAGTCTACATACAGATGGCCATTCTTGCTCATGGTACTCAGGCCATCCTCTCCCTTGGTTGTTATGGATTTCTGATTCTCTTGTCCAATCTTTGCGCTAAACTGTCAAAAAAGATGACATCTCCCTCTCCTATCTACCACTGCTCACAATTTGGAGCCGTTCATAAAGCTCCTTCTTGACCATCTCTTCTGCCTCGTTTGTTGGGGCTTAACACATAATGGCGGTCAGAGTGATTCTCTTGTTAGATGTTCTGAACTTGGCAACTATCATCCTTGAGCTGATTTGCTACCATGCTACAAGTACTTGTACTGCTTTCCTTTACAGCATAATTCCGACTCCTTCTGTATGTGGAATGCCCTCTTCTTCATGAACTGAATAGACTGAGGTTCCCCCTGTGCCCAGTCTGCTTTTATCTGACACTTTCGACCTCGTCTCACATAGGCGAAGTACCTGCAAATTGTAGTTTTTCATTTCCATAGACACATTTGCACTCCTTTCTCCTTCATACATAGTTCGTACATTCAATGTGCCAAGTCTGAGCGGCTTCCGTTTTGATAAGAGATTCTGCATGCTAGTAGACCGCTGGCTTTTGCTAGCTGACTTTATAATACCTCTGAAAGAGGTTCCTCGTTAACTCCGGTTGCCAGTTGCTGTAATTTTGTTTGTTTGGGTTTCTGTAATTAATATAGTCTACTGACTAGTTATTTGCTGTCCAGCTACACCATTGCCCTGTTGGCCAGTATTATCTTTTTCCACTTCTCACGACAAAGATGTAGGGTAGGAATTCACTTACTACACGTAGAGTATACTTCTAACCCTACCAGCTATTCTAGGTCTTCGTTAGTCATGACTCTTGCTAATATCCAGAAATGACTTGTTGGTGTTGTCTTACCTAAAAACCATTTTGGCCCAGCTCTGTCTAAGTCACTCATAATTCTGTAATAAGCTCAAAAAATAAAAACATAAAAACTCTATGAAAAATACCAATAATCTTATAAATATTAAGTACGACATAGAATTATCACAAATTTATACTTTCAATCTTCATTCTTAATCATACATTATTTGCTGTCCCAAGGGATAATAAAAAATTATTATATTCTCTCTTATCGGACAACACATAATAAAATTTCACAAATAAAGAATTGTTATATTCTTTTACTAATATTTTACCAATTATTATATTTAAGCAATTAACGTAACAGTAACAAGAAGAAATTCTAGGGAGAAAATGTAAATTGCAAGTTACACAAGGAAAAGTAAAACTTATTTTTATTTTTCTTATTGATATTATTGTTTCTAATTATTTCTATTATTATCAGTGTCAATTTACAATTCTATCCCTGTCATTCTAAGTATCTAATTATTTAATTATTGAAGTTTCTATCGATCTATCTATCTATCTATCTATCTATCTATCTATCTATCTATCTATCTATCTATCTATCCATCTATCTATCTATCTATCTATCTATCTATCTATCTATCTATCTATCT
>RDPX01000307.1:318181-348742 GCA_003991215.1 Morbakka virulenta
ATCTATCTATCTATTTATCTATCTATCCATCTATCTGTCTATCTATCCATCTATCTGTCTGTCCTATCTATCTATCTATCTATCTATCTATCTATCTATTTATCTATCCATCTATCTATCTATCCATTTATCTATCCATCTATCTATCTATCTATCCATTTATCTATCTATCCATCTATCTGTCTCTCTATCCATCTATCTGTCTATCTATCTATCTATTTATCCATCTATCCATCTATATATCTATTTATCTATCTATCCATCTATCTCTCTATCTATATCTATACATCTGTTTACACCAATCTGTTGATATTATACCTTTTTCACGTACAGCTGTAAGGTGCATCCCTCTAAAGAGTCTAGCAAAACATGTGAATACCGATCCACCAGAATGTTACACTGATGGACTTTCATACAAAGAAAAATGTTACTTTAAGTGTAGCCCTGGATATGAGTTGGGTCAGACATCTGCAAAATACTATGTATGCAATGAACATGGTGCTTGGAGTGGTTCTTCTTTTCCAGCATGCATTCGTAAGTAGACTTTAGCTAATAAAACGTTATTAACCATTAATCTAAATTGTAGAATTGATTGACCAAAAAAAGCATCAGAAAATGGACAAAAGATATAGCAACAATATCAAATGTTATTGTATTGGATGATTTACAGACATTACTTAAAGTAACGCTCAGCTTAATGGAATACATGATATAAATCATGCGAAGATGTCTTGCAATCTGATACGAGGGGTAGACAAATAGAAAGAAAGACGTTAAGACCTATTAACGAATAAAGGAATAGACGGATTGACAGATGGACTGATTGACGGGAAAATGAATAAACAGAAGACGGATGGGCAATTAGAGAGATAAATGGATACACGGTACACGAATAAACGGATAGATGGGTGGACAAGAAGATGGATAGATGGATAGAATGATCGATGGATCGATGGATCGATGGATCGATGGATCGATGGATCGATGAATAGATGTTTGGAAGGATAAATGGATAGATGGATAGATGGAGAGATGACTAAATGGATGGATTGAGGGATTGATGAAAGGACGTGATTGATAGATGGAGAGATGAATGGATAAATAGATGGATGAATGAATAGAAGGGTGGATAAAACAGATGGATGGATGGATAGGTAGTTGGATGGATAGATGGGCGGTAAAATAGATTGTTGCATGAATATATGGATGGATGGATTGATGCCTGGATGGATAGATAGATCGACGGAAGGACAGATGGACGGATGGATAGATGGATAGATGGATGGATGGACGGATGGATCGATGGATGGATGGATGGATATCGATGGATGGATGGATGGATGGATCGATGGATCGATGGATCGATGGATAGATGGATGGATGGATAGATGGATGGATGGATAGATGGATGGATGAATTGTTGGATGGATGAATAGATGGACTCATGGATAGTTGGATGAATGGATAGATGGATGGATGAATTGTTGGATGGATGAATAGATGGACTCATGGATAGTTGGATGAATGGATAGATGGATGGATGAATTGTTGGATGGATGAATAGATGGACTCATGGATAGTTGGATGAATGGATAGATGGATGGATGAATTGTTGGATGGATGAATAGATGGACTCATGGATAGTTGGATGAATGGATAGATGGATGGATGAATTGTTGGATGGATGAATAGATGGACTCATGGATAGTTGGATGAATGGATAGATGGATGGATGAATTGTTGGATGGATGAATAGATGGACTCATGGATAGTTGGATGAATGGATAGATGGATGGATGAATTGTTGGATGGATGAATAGATGGACTCATGGATAGTTGGATGAATGGATAGATGGATGGATGAATTGTTGGATGGATGAATAGATGGACTCATGGATAGTTGGATGAATGGATAGATGGATGGATGAATTGTTGGATGGATGAATAGATGGACTCATGGATAGTTGGATGAATGGATAGATGGATGGATGAATTGTTGGATGGATGAATAGATGGACTCATGGATAGTTGGATGAATGGATAGATGGATGGATGAATTGTTGGATGGATGAATAGATGGACTCATGGATAGTTGGATGAATGGATAGATGGATGGATGAATTGTTGGATGGATGAATAGATGGACTCATGGATAGTTGGATGAATGGATAGATGGATGGATGAATTGTTGGATGGATGAATAGATGGACTCATGGATAGTTGGATGAATGGATAGATGGATTTTTGTATGTATGAATGGCTGGCTGGCTGGCTTGCTGGCTGGCTGGCTGGATGGATGGATAGATAGATGGATGGATTGTTTGGGTAGGTGGAATTAATGGATAGATGGATAGATGGATGTAGGGATTGATGAATGAATGGATTGATGTGTAGGGTGGTAAAGGTATGGAGACCTTTAGATACATAGATGTAAAGAAGCAAAGACTGATCGATTGTTAGATTGATAGATGCAACGGTGCATTGATGTTAATATATATATATATATATATATATATGCTTTGATATTTGAATGGATAGTTATCTAGATTCACTGATCAATAGATACACGGTTTAATAGATATATATTTTAATTGATGCATAGATTAATAGATCGATGGATGAATAGACCTCTTAATTTTTTTATAAATAGGTGAATAGTTAGTTAGGTTGTCAGGTAGATAGTGTACAGGAAGTTAGACAGATGAATACTTGAAAATGTTTTTAAGATTAAGAAGGGACGAAATGCTCTAAAGTTTTGGCAATTTTAACCTTTATACTCCGTTTCAAATATATGTTACTTTGTTTGCCTATTTTGATCAAAAGATAACTAAAGTAGGTCACGAAATATTATGAATAACAATCAGTTGTGGGAACTCTTTCTGTAAGATCGCCAGAAGAGACCGGAACATAGTAAACCAGTTCAAGGTGTTAAGTTCTCACCAAAATATTGTTCTCTCCTTTCGAGAAATAAAAACCTTCTAAAAATTCTATAAAACTAGACGCATAGGTGCTTGAACTCGGGCTGACTTTGTTAAAGATTTGTTTAGAAATAAATTTTTGTTTGGTGATTTTCGACTACGTCACATCCGTTGTTGACCACGTGACTGCATTTTGGCGATGAAGAACACGACGAACACTCTCGAATTTAATACTCGGGCTACTTCCAGCCCGAGTAATAAAACAAATCATTATGAAGGTATACTAAACAGAACCGGAAAAGTCTAATCACGATTCACACGTAACGTTGCTTTTACAACACCTTTGTGTCTGAATGCATTTGCACCGTTTAGATTGAGCACTTCATAAATACTATATTGAGGAAGAGAACTTCGAATTATAGTGAGGTCAAAATCTGTATACATCTTGGATTCAAACCAGTTCGAACGTAGTTCGATGGAAACATATTTTTTAACTGTCTCTAATTAAAATAATTATCATCAAAAGTAGAGTTGCTCTACAGGTCGTTCAATTAGTTCGCGCGAATCTGTTAGTGGGCGTCTGAGTATGCCTGAAAACACATTCATATAATTTAAGTAATTTTGTGCTTCTTGTGGTAGCTTAATGTGGAGAATGGACACAATTAATCTTCCATTGAATATTTATGTATGGTAAGACTTCGTATTTTAAACCTCATTCACATAATCACGTGGTCATCTGCGGGAATATTTATCGTATATTCACAGGGCCTATGTGGCAATGTTTGATATAACTGTGTCTCTCATGAGTCTTTGAAAGCAACTTATGGGTAACGAAGGATGGAGTATTAAGCATTGCAAAAGGTGGTAATAGTAACGAAAAGAACTGTTGGTGAAGATATGGTGGGTAGGTTAAAGAAAACGTCTGCTGCTTTTTAGTACCGTCTGAACCATTAAATACTGTGGATAACTCCCAAATGTATTATGTTGACATCGCTTCCTTTTATTTTATCGCGGCCTTTTATAGAAGGACGTTCTCAGACATTTTTCTCTCAATTGCCCCCTTCCCCACTCACTATCTCTCTACCCTTCTTTTCTACATTAATATTCAACAACGAAAATGAGCTGGTATGATCTTTGTCTTTCAAGCTTGGTCAAGTTAACCTGTCCCCTCTTTGATGCCGTTCTCTCGCCTACACGAATAATTTTGTTTCACGTTATAGTGAAAATGACTTTTAACAGTTGGGGGATACACAGAGATGAAATGTATGGTTCTTGACCCTCTTTGGTTAGGTCAAGAGTTCTGGCTCCTTGCCTTCACAAGCTATGCTCTGCCATCCTGGGACATCGATTCGCAACCGACCAGCAGGCCGTCCTCTCCAATGGAGTGACTTTAATAAGCGATTCGTAAGTCTTGCTTTTATGGTGTATCGCTTGCTTTCTGTCCATCTTTTCTTGTTCTGTCCACTCTGTTCAGATCTTTCATTGATGGACATAATGGAAAGGGAAAGATGGGTTCACTGTTTATCAGGGACTTAGTCAATAAAAGACCTAGTACTTTGACGTCCAGAAAAAGATGTCATTTATCTAGTACTAATCTGTTACAGAGGAGATGTACGGTGACTAACTCAACCCAAGAGGTAGATTGGTGTTAAGCATACTCGTTGTCCCTAGCGTAACAGAAGCTGAAATGACAGGTTCTATATTTGGATGCTGTTATTATATTGCAATGTTGAACTCATATTATGGCAGTATTTTCCTTTATTAGAAAAAACCTCGCAGAAGCATACACATTGGAGGCAGGGGATACAGATCTTGGTGGGTCTTGGGACACGAATGATAATAATAAAAATGACAAAACACAACAAAACAACTACCACTGAATATCACCGAATAAATAGTTTCTTTTAAAAAGTATAAAGATATAATCCAAAGTTTCATTTCAGGTCGATGAAAGAAAATTAATATTTAGAAATGGAAGAAGAAATGCCACCTACAAAGGAAAAAAAACTATTTCTTCTTCTGACCAAGGAAAAGAATTAGATCTGCCAAAATTGTACCGGATGTGTCTCGATCCTGTGCATATTTTTGGTAGCCTTTCTATTTTCCTTCTCTGAAAATAGTAGTTTTAATTTGTAAACAAGTAATTGTTGATCTGAAGTTACAAATCTTATTATTGTTTAATTATGACACATTTTTTTTACCTTATAGCTCAGATGTGTCCATCTGTAACACTGTCCAAAGGTGTTAAAGTGCATCCAACAGAATGTGAAACAAGGGGTGTATCGCAAGGGAAAACATGTTATTTCTACTGTGACAATGAGTACAAATTAATAGGCGAAAGGGAAATTATGTGTGACCGTCAAAACTACACTGCAGACACAAACGTCCAATGTGTCCACCGTAAGTTGATCATATAAAAAAATTTTCTGCAAACATTCTTGTTATAACTTGATGTCAACACTTTGTCCAAGACCTTCCAAACTCTGACAGTTTATCAGGTCTTGTTTGTCACGGTCTGAGAGATAAAAATAGAGTACAGGAGAGAGAAAGATAGATGGATGGATAGATAGATAGATAGATAGATAGATAGATAGATAGATGACTCTCTAATATCTAATATCTAATAATTCATGAATATCTATGAATATGAAATATGAATATAAATATCTATGGCAAGTTGATGTATCATGTGTGGACATATCCATAGATTAAAACACATTTGTAGAATGGATAAACATGTTAGTAGACAGATGGATGGATTGATGGATGCATGGATGCACATAATAATAATAATAATAAAAATAATAATGAAAATAACAATAATAATGAAACTAACATGATGATAATAAAGCTAACAAGATAATAATATTATCATCAGTAACAATAAGTATTTTGATATACATTTGGAGTAATTCATGAATAGTTGAATTGATGAATGAATATGATCATCACCATTGTTATAATTGTTTATAATTTTAACTATAAAAATAGCAATAAAATGCTATTCATCATTATTATAATTATTATTGCTTTAAGAAGTACTAGTACTAGTAGTAGGATTAGATTTAATTCGATTCACTGAATACCCTTTGGATTTACAAGAAACTGATGATGTTGATTTGTACTTTACTTTTACTTACATTTGTCACGTATGAAAAATTGGATAACTTAAAGGGAAAAAAGACCAATATATCAAGATAGGCATGATATGCTGTCTGTATTGAAAGGAAACCAGTAAATGAATGACAGATAGACAGAAAGAAAGCAACAGAAACTTTTCCTGTTATTTTCAAATTTATCGAGGCTTGTTTGGAAAGGAAAATCAAGCAAGTACCTAAGCTTTCTTGCCGTATACTTTCAAGTACCAACTTTCTATAAAATTTTTAAAAGTGAAAAAATTCTGAAATTTTTTGAGGTTAAAAAAAAGACAAATAAAAAAACCTACTAAAAGCTAGAAAAATGCCTAATTATAAAACAAAACAAATACAAAGCAATAATAAATAATAAATAATAAATAATAAATAATAAATAATAAATAATAAATAATAAATAATAAATAATAAATAATAAATAATAAATAATAAATAATAAATAATAAATAATAAATAAATAATAAATAATAAATAATAAATAATAAATAATAAATAATAAATAATAAATAATAAATAATAAATAATAAATAATAAATAATAAATAATAAATAATAAATAATAAATAATAAATAATAAATAATAAATAATAAATAATAAGTAGGATCTCATATTTTAAAAAAGTTTGTTACAGGAATGATCGTTTCCCATATACGTTTAGAAGACTCCTTTTCTCTATGAAGCATTAATCTTTTTTTTTTCTCTTCATAATTAGAACCTTACATAAAATGTCCCATGGACCAAAATAAAGACCTTCCACATGACAAGAGTACGGTCGCTTTGGGAAATAATTACCAATATTACGATACAAACGCTGATGCTGAAATGGTGTGGTCGCTTCCAAAAGATGTTGGACCACTATACCAATTTCCCGTCGGTGAAACGAAGGTTACATATTTTGTTAGAAACGAATTAAATGAAACGAAATCGTGCTCATTTATGGTAACAATAAGTGGTATGTATCTTTTTAGACTTTATTGTTCAGTCATAATTTATCATCTGTGTATTTGCTCGACCTCAGTTTTACATTACTTAAAAGATTCCTATTTCTTTTTAATCTTATAGTAGTCTTTACTTTATTTTCACAATAATGATTAAAAGGTTCTCAAAATATCCATTTTCACTTAGTTTACGATAGTCAATTTCTCCTCTGATACGACAATTATTTACTCGTTTCCATTAACACCATCTTTCAAAATTCGTCATTAACTCATTTCTTTAAACTTATTTTAAGCCTAAATGATATGTCTGTGTACCCTGTTCTTTTTCCTTTTCTATTTATATTTTTTTAAATATTTTCTTTGTTTTGGTACTTACCAGGACGACATATTCGTGCTTTGAAAGTAAAACGTTGAAAAATTATATAGTTTTTAAATCCAAATGTGTAATTTCTTTGCTATCCCACTTACCAGAATGACCTACTTCTGTTTCAAAAGAAAAAAATTGTTTTGTGGTAGAGTCGGGTCTATTTTTATTTTATTTTGGTGAGTTTTCTTGTTTCCGAACTACAGTTCCTAGCTACTTTTTTGCTTGTGATATATATTTTTTGGTTTTAACGTCATTTTCCCCGAGTATCTGGAGCTCAGACGGTGTCCTTCACAGGGACTTCATTTGTGAATTTCCAAAGTCGCTCGCTCGGGGAATCGAACCCGGAATTCTTGTTTACGGTGCAGTTGCACTAAGCATTAACCAACGGCTCCTCAAGAAAAAAATGTTGTTGTGTGGTAGAGTCAGGTCTATTTTCATTTTATTTTGATGAGTTTTCTTGTTTCCGAACTACAGGTCCAATTTCTCTTTCGCTGAAAAAATTATGTAGTTTCTTAATCAAAATATGTATTTTTTTAGCTTTGCTACTTACTAGGATGACATATTTCGGTTTTAAAAGGGAAAAGTTGTTGTGTGGTAGACACGGCACTCTTTTGCGTAGATTAGGATGTGATGCTAAACAATGCGTATCTGGGTACTGAGTTAAGTAATTTAACCAGGTAGCAAGAGTGATGTTTTAAAAACCCTTCAGACTCACGACAACTCAATCGACAGGTGAGAAAGTTAAGCTATCCAGGGGGCATTGTTTCGAGTTCAGCTTAGTGCAGCGGAATTTGATGTGCTAGTTTTTCTTGCTAAAAGTTAGAATTAAAAGGTAGAATAGCACTTTAGTGGTTAAGAATTCTGAGATTTAGGTTTAATTTTTTCCTTCTTTTATTTTTTTCAGCGTAAGAAAGGCTCAACGCCAGTTTAGTGCAGAGGGTGACATATCTTAGTTGATTTTAATTGATTCAGTCTCTGAAAATATGCAAACTCAGTAGCCTGCTACTTAAAATAAATCAATGAATTAAGTGCTGTACTCCCAATCTCTCGTACGGTTGATCTACCATTTAACCACTACTGCTATTTTCCAGATTTTTTTTGCCAAATTTTTATAAGCTTTGTCATAAATTTTTTCTTTGCCTCGCAGATGTTTCAAAACCGACAGTTGTATATTGCCCAACCGACTTATATATAGAGACAAAAGAAACATACGTAAACATGACATGGAAGGAACCCATTTTCCGTGACAACACAGGCGTCGTACGACTGGAATCTCCACTGGAAAATGGCAAACAAAGGAAGGCGAGCTCTATAAAAGTTTCCTATGTAGCTCATGATGCCTATAGAAATTTCGAATTTTGTAATTTCAAGATCAACGTCAAACGTAACTATAATTTATCATATTTTGTTTATTTGCTTAATTCTTCTTCTTTTGCGCTTTGCAGGATCAGGATGTAGCAACTTTATGGCAAACGTATGTATGTTGTTTTGCTTTTATATTACCAATGGTTTTTTCACCTTTTATTGTTCTGCTTTCATCCCTCGTCTTTTTTAAAAACCGGAACGTACCTTTTGGTCAGATATCTTTTGCCAAAAGATGCCATACGTTACAGAAATAATTTAACTTGCTTTAATCTAATGACCTAATCTGATGAAAACAATAATTTATTTGCCAATGCAAATTTTATTTATTTTTAAAAGGTCCATGTTAAAACTCCTGCCTGGGTCGTGTTGCCAAATTTTTAAAAATTCTTCTCGATTTTTTTGACCACAGGTCAAATAAAGACAGGTATTATTTGTTTGTGATGCTGCCCTTATAATTTATTATCTACAATTGAGGAATATTTGCCTCTCATATTTCACGGCGAGAGTTCCTTTTCATATAATATCGTAAGCGATCACCTCAATCAACTCATTTAATTTTTCGTAGGAATATATTTTGCAACTTTTGTAACTGGTGCTATTAAATGCTTATTCAATTTCAGGGCGTACTCTGCTAAGTACCGGAGTATATCTAAAAAATTATCAGAACGAATTTTCCAACGTAAAACATTCTCCCAATGGTACAAGCTGCTATACATTCTTTACTACAATAAATTTCACAATTTTGCTTAAGGTGCTTTCACTATGTAAAATCTACTCCGAATTTTTGAGAATCTCAAAGCTCAGAAGGAAATCTTATTTATTTGGCAAGCAGTTGGAGTGATGTGAGATCATGGGGTGGTTTTTCACTTAATTTTCCAAAATTTTGTCCCAATATTAAAATCAAGTAGCCTTTTAAATACACTTCGACCACTTATGAAAAATATTAAACAAGAAAACAGACATCTTTTTACTACCTTATAGACATGGATTTCCTTTGCGCAATATGTGTTTTATTTTGCGACTGATCTATTTTTTTGTAAGATTGATAAACATAACACGCAGTAATCACGGGATACAATAGACTGTCATAAGACATAGGCTACTTTATTTACATTGTAATTGGCAATCTAATCGATGGTTTAATGCAGGATCATTATTAGTAAATAAACTGTCCCTGGATATTGTTCCAATGATTAAACGTCATATTTAACAATATGTATGTATATATGTATATATGTAATTACGCTCCCTTACGAAAGTTTGGTTGAGCACTCTATCTGAGATGGGAACCTGTCGTTTGCGTAATGCGGAGCTCACTGCGCATGCGTAGTTTGAGCACTCTGACAGGGTCCCACAACATCTTCTTAAGCTGTGCTTGCTCCGGCAACATGGCCTGAGAGTTATGTCTCAGAAACTCTGTGCTGCACTGATGAACCCACAAAGGGCGAAACAGTACTGTCTGTAGATTGAGTATGTATATATGTATATATATGTAATTATGTATGTATGTATGTATAAATGTAATTACGCACGCACGCACGTACAAATGTAATTATGTATGTATGTATGTATAAATGTATTTTTGTATGTATGTATGTATAAATGTATGTTTGTATCTGTATTTATGTATGTATATATGTATATATATGTAATTATGTATGTATGTATGTATGTATGTGTGGACATATTTATAAATATATTGAATACCAATTTTAACATAAAAAATATTACAGTTCTAATTAATATGCAGCTTTAACTAGCTATCACCATTATGGGTATGCCTGGAAGTTTAGAAAATAATTAGATGAACTTCATTCTGGGAAGTTTTTATAAACTATGATCATTGAAAACATTAACACATATGACAAATCATATTATATTATTCTGTGTTATGTTATATTTGGTGATATATAATAGTATATCCTATTTTGTATGACATCAAATTATATTTAATAGGCTGTAAATAAATTGTTAAGTTAACCCAAAATTACCTGTTGATATCTGATAAGAAAACCTTTTTTATTTAGGTTTGCGTTGCACATTTGATTCATTTCTGGGTGCTGATCAGCATTTGAAGTCAATATGTACCCCAATATCGTTACAGTCCGCCAATTGTCATGTAGAATGTCCTGAAGGAAAGACCTTAGATGTTGCTAAAACCAGCTTTCCAATAGTGGGACTTTTCTTTTGTTTGAAAGCATCGGTTAATGGAAAGGACAATATATTTCCAAGTTGTGTTGGTAAGTAGTAACACAATAAATTGAAATTTGCTCAGTTAAAATACTTTACGCTAAATTTCTTAATTTATAAATGACAATACCAGGAATGGAAATGATCAACACAAGCATCTTTGTTCTTTTTGACTTCTCCCCTTCTCCAAACGTTGATCGTAAAATCAGATTTCTGTCATTTTAACTCACACTATTGTGCCATCAAATCATTGATACTCTATTTTTCATTTCACTTTCCCCCTCATTAAGCCTTTTAGCTAATTCATTCCGTACCCCCTTTATAATTTTATTGCTTGGCTTTTTTGTGTTTTTTGTTTCATCCTTTCACTTCATTCCTCTTTGTTTGCTTCTAATTCACTCCATTTACCTCATTGCTCCAATTTCATCAACTTGATTTCTGTCTTTTTTCTACTTTTCTCTTTTACCTCCTGCTTTAGTTCTCTTCATCAGATATTACTTCGTTTTATTATCTTTCTCTAAACTTCTTTCAACCACAGCAAGGCTAGAAGCCATTTCGCTGCTGAGAGATATTTTGTTATTTGATTTTATTAAGTAGTTTTAAAATCTTTATCTATATATTGGGTACTTTCTTCTCCCAACCCTATTTCCAAAAAAAAACCATGTACAATCTTAATAGTCTTCCACTTTAAACAGATCAACGAATTTAGCGCAATACGTCCAGAGAAATGACTATGGCTGCAGCGGGGGAACCTCCCTCATGGTTTATTTACCACTTAGTCACTACCACTATTTTCCATTTTCTCTTTGCCATATTTTTTACTTATCATTCTTAGTCTTCAAGCAATCATTTTGGGGCCTTGTTTATTCTCCTCTTTTAGAAACTTGGTTAGATTTCTTCCCCAGAATTCACTCATATTCGTCTCCATTCACTGGAGTCACTTGTAAGAAAAGACGACTCAAGTGCATTATAGACGCAGCACAAGTATTGGAATCAATCTTCGAATTGTCATCATTAGGAACTGTCTCCCAGTTTTATTACTTTTCATGGACTGCAATGTAACATGGTGAGGCTCTTCTTAATGGAGGGGATTTGTCGATCGGTTCCCTCTGCCCCTCTGTCTTGTATTTATGTTTCAAAGGCTTGTAACAAGAGTCATTTTTTGTTTCGTTGC
The DNA here is from genome assembly GCA_003991215.1 of Morbakka virulenta. NCBI lineage: Eukaryota > Metazoa > Cnidaria > Cubozoa > Carybdeida > Carukiidae > Morbakka > Morbakka virulenta. Next base: position 330,286 of record RDPX01000307.1, read on the forward strand.
GCACTAATCTCCATTTGTATTCCTTGTTGCATTCTTAAGCACTTTTGCCCTTTCTTCATTTTTCTCGTTTCCACTTTTCTTCATAGTTTTACTCATTCTTTTTGTTTTTCTTTAAACTTATCTATTACAGCTAAACAAGTTGCAATGAAGGACTTAGTAGACAAATAAATTTCTTCTAATATGATACAAAAAGCAGAAAATAACAAATTGATTTATAAAAAGTCTATTGATAATGATATGCTGTATATTGTATCTGTAGGATTTTAATCAGTCCTTCTTCATTTGGATCCACTGCATTTTATCCTCAGTGAGCATTCCTAGCTTCAGGAGTCGTTTTGGAGCTCTTAGAGTTCCTATTTCTGCATCTCTAAGGTCGTTGTACATTAAGTAGATTTGTGCAATGTATTCCCTTACAAGTCTTGTACTCGTTGGATACCATTACAGCAAATTCTAAGGTTTTTCTGTGCTGGAGTGTCTGCTGGCATCCAAAGTATGTGTCCAAACAATGACCATCTATATTGAGCCACTTTTGTAGAGAGTGGGGTGGTGTTAAATATCTTACCTATGGCCTCATTTGAGATTAAGCTGTTTGGCCATTTGTGCCCTGTAATCCTGCGTAGGATCTTTCAATCCATGAATACAAATCTTCCAGAAGGATTGAAATGCAATGTTTACCGTAACACAACGTGCGTCTAAATACCAGGTGCTGCAGAGGAGAGATCGAAGGATCTTGCTCTTTCTCCAGTCCTCTTTTTCCCGGAGAGGTACGTCATTTTCAGTTATATATGAATAGGTTCGGTTTTGACTTCACTCATTAACCACCCTTTGTCCTTCAAAATTTTGGCAGCTGTAGGCAACAGTCTCTCAAGTGTATCTTTTTCTTCATCAATGAGATCCACGTCATCTGTTCCTTGGCCTGCAGCTAAATCAGATGTTGACTTTTAAAAATAGAGTTGATGATAGGTACAATGATTGTTAATAATGCATCATTTCCATACTTGAATAGTCCATTAATGACACAGGCAGGGCTTAACGAATGTCCATTCCGTAAGGTTTTTATGGCTTCTTTGACCTCATCCTATTTGATGGGGACTTTTGGTGTTCTGGGTTATTGGCTGAGACAAGTTTGTGATCTGTAGACACACCTTCAAACGTGTTAAAAGCTAGGCGGGTCTGGGGACTATTCTTCCATTGTTTCCTGATGATAACATGATAAAGTTGGGCCTTTAGGTTAAATAAGCGAATGTCCACAGTTTAGATACATTTTTTGATTTGGTAGTAAAATATACAAGATAGTGTTCTTCTATGAAATCTTCAAGAAAGAGTTCGTTTATGTTGGAGGTACTGTGAGAGGCAAAATTGTGACTAGTTCTAGCCTATCTGGGAATTCAGATCACCGTCTATAACAAGAAAGTTGTGTTTAGGAACTTAGATGACACGTGATGAAAGAATTAGATAGAAATTTTCAACTTTCTCAATATCATTTGTGTTTGTTGGTGAATAACATGATATGGTCTTTGTAGTGGGATACCGTTGAATGTGGTAATAATGATTCTGGAATCGACTTCTTCAACATTGTTAAGGAATCTTTCAGCTAATGAGCTGACAAGAATACCAGTTCTTCCAATAGTTGTGTTAGTAGAATTTTTGCATGCTGAAAGTAAGATGGAATTCCACTCTTTCCAAGATCATAATTCGTTAGATTGACAGACGGGTGTGTGTGTGTGTGTGGGGGGGGGGCACGAGGCTCGTGTACACAAATGATATCAATTCCTAATTCACTTGCAGAGACAGGTTCTGGTAATTGATTAAACGAGTTAAGCGTACAGGCATTGAAGGTGGAAATTAATATGTTTTTTTTGCAAGCCAGGAGTTTTGGTTGATATATTTGACCTGTAATTTATTTTTCCAACACTGTCAAAATCAAATAAGACAGCACTCCGCACTCCTTGTTATTCCACACGACAAGGGATGTGGCATCATCTGTAGATTTTAAAAGTCATTATGTCTTTCAGTGGTTTTATACTTGACAGTGGTGTACCAGGCCTAAGATCAAGGTATATTTAAGAGACACAATCTTTTTTAGTATGTTAGTCGCCAACTGTTAACAGATACAAAATATTCAACCAAGAAGCCTAAAGATGATATACATAAGCTGATTAGAGTTTGTACGGTTTTCCGCTTACTGGAGCAAATGCACCTGCTCGTTGTCATGATTATATGGTTATATGTGAAGCTGTTTTGTTCTCTTTGCCCAATCATCAATTCCTTGATGGTTGCCGCAGGAAGTACAACTACCCATACAGGCAGAGGAATTTTCTTTCAAGGTTTGACTCCTCTAGATCCACTGTGTTTTGTCTACTGTCTGTAGCGTTAATAGGGTCATCTCGGAAAGGATGTGACTCTTCACCAGGCAGGAACTGTCTTTCACTATGGCGAGGCTAGTTACAGCTTGTAACTGCAGCATGTAATGTAAGTCGCGTCCATATTGTTGGTGTATAAGTACCAGTCGAGGGAGCCACAAAAGGTCACCTCTGAAATGGCACTACATCTCTGCATAAGCCACTTGACCCCATGAAACAAATATTCATCCAATAAGTATATTCAATTCCTGAAAACATATCAATGAATTTGTTATTTGGTATCAAATCAAAACACAAATATAGGAGGTTTTGAGGCAATATTCTATTTTTAATAAAATATCTCTACAGTACGTAAGGTACAGTATATTAAAAGGAGTACATAAAATACTTCATTTTTTCAGGGACTGCCATAGAAGAAAGAACAAAATTTGTACAAAATGAAAACAAAATGAACACACCCGTATGAACATTAGAATGCATATTAAACATTCTACTATTTATATTTGCATTTGGTTTTTATTCTGTATCTCAAGATGTAAAACAAAGGTCGGAAAAATGGATAAGTAAATAAATCAATACTGCTACTAATACTTATTACAAGGTCACTGTTATCACTTTTACTACCGCCAGTCCTATTACTGCTACTACGGCTAACTCTACCACTAGTACTACTGCCAATACTATCACTACTTCTTCTACTACTACTACTTCTACTACTATTATCACTTATACTATTTCTACTAATGAATGCTTCTACTTTTCCACCATTACCACTATTGCCATCCAACAATAATATTATCTATTAATCTTAGTACCATTACTGGAACTTCTATTTTTACTCCTACTACTGTGATTTTTACTACTATAACAATTGCTTCAGAACAACTTCTATTACGAAAGCTACAACAATAGCAACTACTACTACTACAACTACTACTAATACAATTACTACTACTACTGTTACTAGTAATACTACTACTACTACTACTACTACTACTACTACTACTACTACTACTACTATTATTACTACTACTACTACTACCAGTACTACTACTACTACTATTACTACCAGTACTACTACTACTACTACTACTACTATTACTACTGCTACTACTACTACTTGTACTACGTCTACTTCTGCTACTACAACAGCTTCTGCTACCACTGTTATTTTTACTATTATTCCTGTTTTTCCTGTTACTACTATCAGTGCTATAATCACTTCTGCTGCTATTATTGCTATTTTTCTTTTACCACCACGGTAAAAGAAAAATCGGCTGCGCCTGGTTGGAGGGGGTTTACATACGGATTTTTGTTTAAGGCACAATAGTCATGTGAGCATTCATGTGTTCATGAATGCGAATAACACATGCAGTGACACGAAATGAATACATGTCACAATAATTGCCAAGCATGAAATAACAATATTTAGCTCCCATACCTCTGTCTCCTTATTTGGTGACCATACAGCCAATAGTAGTATAATAATGATTTTGTTAGTATCATAAATCTTGTGATATATCGATTTAAGTCACTACTCTTTTTGTGACTTAGTGTGCCCAAAGTATTTTAATTTTTTGACAGAGCTGTTCATACTGACAATCTCCTGTCTTATTCAAAATGCTCACTGAAACCACATTGTCGGAGGACATCATTTATAAGGCAGCGACAGNGCTATTTTTCTTTTACCACCACGGTAAAAGAAAAATCGGCTGCGCCTGGTTGGAGGGGGTTTACATACGGATTTTTGTTTAAGGCACAATAGTCATGTGAGCACTTATTTACTTTACTGTGTACAATCCACTAAACCTGGTTAATAATTCGATTAATCCAATTCTTTATTAATAATCCCTTGATCAATCCTTGATCACTACGTGAAAACCACTCAATATGTTAAATAATAATATAATATTTGCATGCATTAATTGAGTAAAAAATTGAGTATATAACAATTAATATTACAAATTTGATATCGAGTGTTCATGAATGCGAATAACACATGCAGTGACACGAAATGAATACATGTCACAATAATTGCCAAGCATGAAATAACAATATTTAGCTCCCATACCTCTGTCTCCTTATTTGGTGACCATACAGCCAATAGTAGTATAATAATGATTTTGTTAGTATCATAAATCTTGTGATATATCGATTTAAGTCACTACTCTTTTTGTGACTTAGTGTGCCCAAAGTATTTTAATTTTTTGACAGAGCTGTTCATACTGACAATCTCCTGTCTTATTCAAAATGCTCACTGAAACCACATTGTCGGAGGACATCATTTATAAGGCAGCGACAGGAACTAGAAACATTGTGAATGACCAGAATAACAATTACCGGAACTACACAACCCCCCACCAAGCAAACATCCCACGAGCCAGTAAAATACAATAGAATGTTCCGGCGGAACCCAGTAAACACAAGGACGACCGGCTGCTCCACAGACAATGATTCACTCAACACCGTCACACGAATTCCCAGAGTCGCTCGATGACAGCAACTAAATAAACATCCCAAGACCTACCGATACTAGAAATTTAGACTTTGTTCCAAACTTTACAACTACCACTAGTACCACTTCTGGTACAAGAATAGCTTCTACTACCACAGTTACTACTACTACTACTACTACTACTACTACTACTACTACTACTACTACTACTACCAGATGGTCACTGATAAGATTTCTCCTGGTATTTCTGTTACCGGTACTCCTCCTTCACCCCCCTCTCTTCTTCCTCCTACTAATACTACTGCTACTACTGTTACTACTTCTACCCCGTCTACCACTATTAGGATTTCTGGTAATCCTGTTGCAAGATTAAAATATCCATAGATACAATAACCAATAAGAGGCCTAAGCCTCACAGTAAAATGGTTTCNACCCGTAAAACACAAGGACGACCGGCTGCTCCACAGACAATGATTCACTCAACACCGTCACACGAAATCCCAGAGTCGCTCGATGACAGCAACTAAATAAACATCCCAAGACCTACTGATACTAGAAATTTAGACTTTGTTCCAAACTTTACAACTGCCACTAGTACCACTTCTGGTACAAGAATAGCTTCTACTACCACAGTTACTACTACTACTACTACTACTACTACCAGATGGTCACTGATAAGATTTCTCCTGGTATTTCTGTTACCGGTACTCCTCCTTCACCCCCCTCTCTTCTTCCTCCTCCTAATACTACTGCTACTACTGTTACTACTTCTACCCCGTCTACCACTATTAGGATTTCTGGTAATCCTGTTGCAAGATTAAAATATCCATAGATACAATAACCAATAAGAGGCCTAAGCCTCACAGTAAAATGGTTTCAAGTCTTGCTTAAGGTGAAAGACTTGAAAAAAAGAATATATATATATATATATGTATTGAACACTAAATATAAGGAAATTTGTTTTGTAAATCTTTTCACACTTTTTCTACGTTTTAGATTATGAAGAAATGAAAAACGGAACTTGTTCTCCTGGATGGATGCCAACATACACCATGAAAACAGCACAACCTGTCTGTGGTAAGAAAACACATAAATGGATTCCATAGCATTTTTTCACATTTAAACTGCCCAGAAGACAACTGCTGACCTGAGGAATTCTCTCAACTTTATTGAGAACGTGGACACTTGTTTACAAGAAAAATGCTTATCTTACACATTACAACAATAACAACAATCATGTAGCTAAAACACTAAAGTATGTATAAGTAAGAACTTTTACAAAACGTCTCACAAACACATTACTGTAATCGGATAAAATGTCTGACAGCAACAAGAAAACTTTCCGATGTTCTCCATTCTTCAATAAACTCTGTGAACAATGTTTATCTTGTATGTTGACAAATTTTTTTGTCTTGTGAGCAAACTTCTTTTTTTTATTAAAGTTGTGAACATTCGTCATATGAGCATTTGTCATGTGAGCATTTGTCATGTGAGCATTTGGCATGTGAACATTCGTCAAGTGAACAGTCGTCATGTGAACATTCGTCACGTGAACATTTGTCATATGAAAATTCGTCATTTGAGCATTTGTCATGTGAGCATTTGTCATATGAGCATTTGACATGTGAATAGTTGTCATGTGAGCATTTGTCATATGAGCATTTGACATGTGAGCAGTTGACATGTTAGCAGTTGACCTGTGATTAATTAATTATATTAATTATAGCCTTAATAATACAAGAGAGTCATAAATTACTGTTGTTGAACAACATAAAAATTAGGTAAGTAATCAACAATTTTTAATGAAGATAGCCTCCTGATTAGGCAGACGTTTTCCTATGCATCCATAGTTAGTGCCTCTGTGTGTGTGTATTTGTGTGTGCCTTTATCTCCTATGTAATCTACTTTCATGGTCGATTTAAAACAGTTTGTGGTGCTTGATAATGTAGAAATGTACTTATGAATCCATACTTTGTGCCTACCAGATGCTCGATTGCCTTTAGCAGAAAATTCCGAGATACTTGACAAGGCAGAAGTGTTCCTATGTATCCATAATTAATGCCTACTAATTCAACCTTAAAATTAGAATACTTAGCACATAAATATACAGACATTATCACACACAAGCACACATACACACAAGCACACCCATATATACACATGCACACACTGACTGTCAATAGAGTAGGCAAATAAACTAAGGTACTTGAATAACCAGAAGTGTTCCTATGCATTCATAATTAGTGACTACTTGATTGTCAGTGTATGCGTGTGTATGTGTGTGGTTTTTTTCTCTTGTGTTACTCAGTGTTATGTGTGTTTATTTCTGTGTGTGGATATATGTGTCTGTTTAAGTGTTTGATACCATCTGTGCAGCCTTGTTATGAGATTAGAAGACTGAATAATTTTGGATATATTTTCTTTAATGACTAGGAAAGTGTGCTCGTGGGACTTATTTTGATTCCATTACAAAGAAATGTACGTCATGCCCATTGCATACCTACCAAGATAAGGAAGGTCAGTTAAATTGTCTGAAATGCCCTCAACACACTGGAACCTTCACTGTAAGGACGATCCATAAGGAAAACTGCACCGGTAAGCTTTGTAACATACGATCTCTATTTAATATAGAAAAAGGCACATTTGACATTCAGATGGTTGTTTTTATTTCACAAGTACATGTAGGAATAGAAGCCATAGGAAAAAGAGTGGATAGAAGCTGATAGGCCAAAAGCAATCTGCTTTATAAACCCTTTTATTAATCATGTTATTAGAAATTTCACTTGGATTAATGAATAGGAAAATAGAATAAAAATGTATACCAGATTATGTTGATTCTAGCTTCAATATGACGATAAGTCGAGAATCTAATGCTCAAACTGCTTTTTAATTAAAAGAATAAATATGAAAAAATCTGGTAAATGCTTGTGGTTCCTGTAATTACCTAGTAATATAGCAGGCAAGGGGGAAAAGATAAACAACTGGATTAATTGCTACTAGTTAGGTAGATGCCGACATGAATGGATAAATAGATATGGGAACAAGTGAACACATGGACTGGTGGGCTAGTGGACAAGTGAACAAGTGAACAAGTGAACAAGGGAACAAGGGAACAAGGGAACAAGGGAACAGGGGAACAAGGGAACAAGGGAACAAGGGAACAAGGGAACAAGGGAACAAGGGAACAAGGGAACAAGGGAATGGACAGATGAATAGATGGATAGGATAAATGGATAGATGGATAGATGAATAGCTAGCAGGATAGATAGATATTTGTCTAAGGTTTATTTGTTATCTCACAATGCCAGGAAGTATACAAAAGTCTAACATCATCCTATCCCTGGTTTTGGTTCTTTGGGACTTGCATCTGTACAGAGGCATTGATAATATAACCCTTTTGAAAAGGGAGGCTTTTGTTTTTTCTGCTGTTAGCTCGCCATATATTCGATATCCCGTTGGTGTGTGTACTGCTAGATGCTACTCTCTTCTTGACATCGACCTTGTCTCTACAATTCTTTTAAAGTCCTTATCCACACATGCAAAGCTCCACATCTCTTCTATTACACCCATATAACTTTTGACTTGTCATCACTTTTAGTGTTGGTTATCAGGACTTTACATTTCTGATAATTCATATTCAAATTTATAGCTGGATTCTCTCAATCCAATATCTGAGGTTGAATTTGTTGTTGTGTAGCTTGCATGTGATCTGGTCGAAAGTTAAAACTTCCCATATGTTATGTCCGATAGCCTACGCACAGCTAAAGATTACTTCTCCTCCCTGGTCATTTTGTGTAATGATGTAGGCTGTTTCCGTAATCAATTAAGTTTTTCTGGAGGAGTTAGCTTGTCCTCTGCCTTACTCCCCTCTTTTGGAAGTTCAGTGGTTTCTTTTTAGAGTATCCATTCCATATACTGCATTGTTACACGATCCTTGCAGTGCTGTCCCTGCCCGCCAACTAGGGGAAAGTCAACTACATCTAGCAGTTCCAGTGCAAGGATATATATATATAGACAGCTAGTAAATGAAGAGAAAGAGGAAAGAAGGAGGAAGGAGAGACATAGGGACGAATTTATTGGAACAATAGCAAGGAGGTATTGCTCGAATATCTTTGTTAAAGTCGCCTTATTTATAGAAGCACAGAATCTGTCAGTAGCAAAACTGCCTCCCAGAGACACAATACTTTTATGTATTACTTCGTGTAGGGGTTGTTATCTCTACTATTTATCATGCTTACCACCTAAACCTCCAGTCGTACCAGGTCTACAAAAGCACTATTTGGGATCCGTTAGCATACTCTGAGAAAAGGTAATGAAGACTATAGTACTTTAGTTCGAGTGAAAATTAAGCAATTAATTACAATTAATGCTTCTGTCTAGTAAAAAGAAACAAATTTCTATTTGCCATCGACAGGATTTACTATGTGTAACACAATTATCCCAGTAATTAGCAATAATCCAGAAACGTCATCTTAATCTTGGTTAAGGAAGAGGCTAAACTACTTTTTTAGCCAGGATGTAGTTAATGAACTATTTACTTATTCTGTATTGAAAGTACGTGCTTCTTGTAGCAGGTTTTATGTATCTTGTTATGGCCTTAAATGATCATTAATAAAAATAACACCAACTCCAACACTAACACAACAATAATTTTCAAAGTGAAATGAACGCAGAGAGACCAACTACATTTACTATTATTCATTTTTTTAAACCTTATTTTTACTTTTTATATGTTTTTCTTTCCTTCAGAGAAATGCGACTTGGGAACTAAGTCTTTAACTGGTTTAAAAGGTACTCGTCACAATAAATGCAAACCTTGCCTCGATAATATGTACTCCGACGGAAGAGGAGCGAAGGAGTGTAAACCGTGTCCATTCGGTTATACGACAGAGGGTGATAATAAAGGAACCCTATCAGACTGTCTTGGTATGTAACTTATCGACAGTTGTTCAAATTTTGAAAAATCATGTGAATTCTTTGTAGTAGATGATTATTTACCTTTACCAGGGTTTATATCCTATCGAACAAAATTATCTTATTAAGATTTACTTTCTTTATCTCTGCTGTTTAATTAAACTTCTTTAATCGAACACCCCTAACGATAACTTTTTCACATATCGATAATCTAACTGCTTCACTTACATTTTTTCAGGACCCTATCATCTGATTTCTTCGCCGTTTGTTCTTTTTTTTCACATTCTTTTCGTCTAACATCTCCAGGTTTTTTTTCACATACCTCGTCAAATGGTCCATCTCTTTGTAGATTGTCATTCAGTAATCCCTTTTTTATCCGTGCAAATTTACAGATTATTTTACAACTTTATTTATTTCCCTTTTTTTAAACTTTCCCACTGGATTACTTTGAGTCTTAAGTTTGAGTTAACCAAAGACGGTTTGTAAATATTCTTACAAATAATAGGGTAGAAAAGTGATATATTATCCTACATTTGTATAAAAGGTTCTCGTTTTGAACTGTACCTCAATACATAAGACAGCATTTCTAACTTATTTCTCGATATCAGCATTCTGCTATTTTTGCACATTTTTGTTGAGATAGGTCAGAGAAGTGATGGGACAACATTATAAAACATGAATCATAACTTTTAAAGAATTATATCAATAGACACATCAAAACTTCCTAAATTTGTTCAAATTTAAGGAAAAATTAAGCATGTGTGTAACACAAAGGAAAATGATTTGGATATGTTGAAAACTGGAAAATATGTTTGTAACGAACTAGACTCGCGGAGTGCCCTTGGCTATCATGTTCACATGGTTTACCACGGCGGGAGTCGTTGTTCTGATGGCGGCTCAGCCATATATGCATGATTGGGATGTGATATTTAGCGATAGGGGTTTGGGGGAAGAACCGAGCATTTAAGCCAAGGATGTGGTTTTAAAAATGATCTGATGAATGAAGGCCGCCTGTAAATCAGGTGGCGATGATAATCATCGGCACTGGTTTTTACCAACTTCGGCGCAAACATATTTTTGGTTTCCTCCCATTTTCTTTTCCTACATTACGTTTATTACGTTTTCCGACTTCTATCATGTGAGTATCATTTATTTCCTCTATGACTCTCAAGTAATCAGCCTTTTTTAAGCTTTCTATTTGTCTTGTAACATTTTGAGTTACTCATCTTCTCCTTCAACGAGGCAAAATTCAATTCAATGAAAGCATGATATTTTGAAAGAAGATCACAAAACTTACAGTCTAAATGGCGCTACACTTAATCAATTCGTATCTATAAGAACTCTGGTGCGTTTTCTGTCAAGTATTGTGAATGTGGCTCTTTGTGAGCAAGATGTAATCATAATATTATTCTGAGTATGAAATTTATCTTATTTCTAACTAGCAGCATCAGCTGTCCACATCTAAACTCTCTTGCAAGTGCTGCAAGGGCTTTGCTTGTCTTTTCAACATCTCTAGACCCAGGTAAGAAAAACATGTGAAAAACAGTACTAAGAATAATATGAGAAGGTCAGGGAATTATTTCCATGATAAATTTGAAAAAGCCTCATAAAATACTATTCCAAGAAATACTTCTGTGGAACATTTTGAAAAAACATTTCTTAGAATTTTTTCTCAGGAACATTTCTTAGAAATATTTGTGAGCACCATATACTAGAACCACTCTAAGGAGACGGGCATCTTTGTTTACTTTCATCTTACCTATATCTCAGCATTAAAATCGTAAAAGCTTATATTACATGTATTTCTAAATTCTAACAAAATCAATTTCTTAAGCCATGTTTTACATTCTAAAAATGGACTGGTTCATATACAAAATAACACAATTTTAAAGTATGCTATTAAGACCGGGTCATCCGAACTCTAAAATGATACACTGCAGACTAAATACAACTAGACGCATAGGTGCGTGAACTCGGGCTGACTTTGTTAAAGATTTGTTCAGAAATAAATTTTTGTTTGGTGATTTTCGACTACGTCACATCCGTTGTTGACCACGTGACTGCATTTTGGCGATGAAGAACACGACGAACACTTTCGAATTTAATACTCGGGCTACTTCCAGCCCGAGTAATAACATAATAACTCAAGGCTCAACCTTGAAGTAGGAATTCATGAAAATCAAGAGAGTTATCTTCCTGTAAAATGACAAGAGTGATTGTAAACTTTACCCTTAGACAATAGAATAATATGATTATTATACTATCATATGATGACGGGCGAATCCAAAGGCATCTAATTTTGCTTTGTGATCACGAAGAGCCAAAGGCATCCTCTTCCCTTTTGTCTTTATATAAATGATGGGTAGAAATATCAGATTGTTGAGTCCAAGACTTCAATCCCGAACAATCTCTGTCGTAGTGGGTTACTGTGCTTCTCTGCCTTAAGGTTAAAATCAAGTGTAGGACTTTGTTTCTTCTTGGTCTGATAGTGAGTTTTGGGCCCCAGACTGTAGGGTCTGTGGTTTTGCTTTGCCGGGAGGCTGATTATAATAATAATAATAATAATAATAATAATAGGCATTAATGGCCCACTGTTTACCAGGAATGCTATCATTGAAAGACCTAGTGGATTACAATGTTGGAAATTTGTAAGAAATTGCCTATCCGTTTTTATTTTGGAAAAGACACCAAAACTCATGATTGTTGTTCATCAGTCTTTACTGAAAGTTCCCGGCATAGATCATAAGTCCTCACACTAGTATCACAAAAAATTTGGAAAACATTTCTATCAGACCGAATTTGTATAATGTGCTACTATGTGATGCTATTTGGTGCAACCTCCTGAACTGAACGTTTTTCGTCAAACCCTGATAAGCTTTTGGTCAGAATTTCACTAATGTATTTTACTATCCTATTGGCATTTTCTTTCCGTTGTTTATTTAGGTAAACCAGAAACTGAAATGGAAAAATATAATGTTACCACTGTGTACACTGAATTTGGTATTGTGTTAAAATCAAATGATGTTGAAACCACTACTAAAATAATAATTGAGTGCGTGTCTAAAGGTTCACCATTGCCTTCAGTGACAATACACCTAGAAAACAAAAGAAAAGGTAAGCACAAGAGACCACCTGCTATTATATTTATGTATGTAACTATTTTTGTTGTTCCCTGTTTTGTTACTTCCTCCCTCTCTTCCTTTTTCTCTTATGCTGCATTTCTCTATACGTCACTATATTTGTCTATATTTTTCGTTTCTTTGCCCTTCTCTTCATTTTTTCCTTCTGACAGTTTCACTTTTGATGATTATTTTTTAGTTATTTTCTACCTTTGTTCCTTTGAGTATTTTTCTTTTGTTATTATTTCTCTTCCTTTTCCCCCTCTCTTTTAATTAGATTTTTCTTGTTTCGCTTCTCTAACAAGATTTCTTTTGTCTCTTTCATTATTCTCTATCTTCTTTCTCCTCTCCTCTTTCCAGACTTTTTTAACACTTTATCTGGTATCTCTACCTGAACTCCAGTCTAGCAACCTAAAACCCCTTTTTTTTTACTTTTCAGATTATGTTAAATTTTCGTGCCAACTAGTTTTTCCATCATACATTTTCACTAAAGCTGTTGGTAATTTGTTTAGTAAGAAGCACAAAAAATGTCCAGAATTTGTTTGCTTCTGCAGCTATGCCATTATTTTGAAATTCATTTTCCATTTTATTACTTTACTGATTTGTTCAAATTTGTATTATACAAAATAAACATTTAAATATGCATAGTTTTTAACCTTTGGTTTTTTAAAATTCTATTTTATATGCAGAACAGACCCTTAAAGGAGTTTTGTTAAAAGATGAAGTGTACATATCCGGGGTAAAGAATCACGAATAACAATAACAATAGCAATAATAATATTAGTAATAATAACAATAATGATAAAATGCCTTCTGGCATACATAACAACCTGGCTTTTTGTGCCTATGTGTTGTTGTTTTTGTCACCAAACAGGGCAATAACAAACATCCAGTCTGAATTCAATGCTGCAATACCAGACTTTGTGCAAGAACTAAGATATCTTTCCATGTATTATCAGCTATCAGGCTAGGAGTGGGGAGTGCTGTAGGCATGGGTTCATGCTGCAGTCATGAGTTGTCATACCGCAACAAACACTTGAGCGATGTGCCTTTCCTCATTGGTTGTTAGGCGCCACTTGCAAGGTTGAAGTGATATTGCTATTTTGGATTTGGTTTTCTATTTTATCTCACTCTTGTGGTTACAGTACATGTGCCTGCATTCAACTTTTAGGGCTTGTTCCTGGTCACTGAATGTGGGTTTTTCACTCATCCATCATTAGATGGTGCGTAACCACTCGATAATAATGAATTTGAAGACTTGAATTACAAGGTGGCATCTGTTGCGGAATAGCCAGGCCCCCCTGGCAGGAAGGTTAAAATGCATTCCCGATTTAAATGAAAACAAGAAGTCAAAAATCATACCCCATCACCAGTCGCGTGGGTCAGCCAGGGTCTCGTCCCCAAAGGGTGCTGAACCAGCTTGGGGTCGAAAACTGTGCGACTGAATCAGCAACCTCTCAAAATGAATTGAACAATGAAAACTCTGATGGTCACTAAGTACTGGGCAACCTACCAACTGGTCCATCAAGAGAAACATCATCAAATAAGAAAACAAAAGAAAAATGACAAAGATGGAATAGAGAGGATTATGTAGAAATTATGTATGCATTTTATGTCACTAGAAAAACCGCAGGAAGCCATACTGAAAATACCTTTAATTTATGGAAAAGACGAAATCCAAATGTGAGTAGTTATTTGGATGCAAATAGATTAGCCAATATTAGGCAATATTTTACGCGATATTTTGAACAGGGTTCGAACTAAGAGAAATCAAGGAGAAAGTAAAAATGGATATTAGAGCTGTTAACACTGTAGGCGTAAATGTTTTGGAAAATGAGGATGAAGCACTTGCAAATATTCCAGGTGGTGGGGATTCTGATGATGAATTAACTCAAGGAAGCACTAGGNTATGTAGAAATTATGTATGCATTTTATGTCACTAGAAAAACCGCAGGAAGCCATACTGAAAATACCTTTAATTTATGGAAAAGACGAAATCCAAATGTGAGTAGTTATTTGGATGCAAATAGATTAGCCAATATTAGGCAATATTTTACGCGATATTTTGAACAGGGTTCGAACTAAGAGAAATCAAGGAGAAAGTAAAAATGGATATTAGAGCTGTTAACACTGTAGGCGTAAATGTTTTGGAAAATGAGGATGAAGCACTTGCAAATATTCCAGGTGGTGGGGATTCTGATGATGAATTAACTCAAGGAAGCACTAGGAACCATGACAATAGATATGACGTGATCAATGATGGTGATAAGCTCATTCGAATCCAAGACCCTGAAGCAGTACCAGATGCAGAAAAAAGAGAAGTTGATGATGCCGAGCTTGCTCGATTTAAAGATGAAATAATACCCAATGTTGAACAATTTGAATCTGTTGATATGAAAGAGCGTGACGGTCTCGCTAAAAAAATTGAAAAGATCACAAGATAAATATCATGGCAAACCTAGCCCTCTAAGATTTCTGCGAAGACGTCGAGGTAAATATAACTGAACTTAATACTATTCTCTTTGCATGTGCTAAGATTATTGAAAGAAGCATAGGCATTAAGAGAAAAATCCTAAAGAAACGTAACAATCCTAGAAAACTCCAGTGGAAGCGAGATATTGAGAGAGAGATTGAAGAGATGTGCGGTGAAAAATTAATTTTGAGTAAAATAGAAAGAGGAAAGGATCTAAAAGCTAGGAAATCTCGAAAAGTTAAAAGACAGTTTAGGATTGCAAGTATACCAGAGATCCTCCAAATTAAAGAAGAATTAAAACAAAACATGGAAGCGAAGGCTCAACGAAAATGTTTGAAAAGCGAAGCAACTTTTATCGCCATAACAAGATATTTCAGACAGATGCGAAAACATTTTACAGGGATAAGGTAAAAAACAAGACACAGTTAAGTCAAGAGAATATTGAAAATTCTCGGAAAGGAATCTGAAGGGATGAAAAAAGGTAAAACGAATCTGCTGCATGGATCCCAAATACAGCAAATGCAAATTCAAATGAGAGTGAACAACAGTGGAAAACTATAACTGTGTTAGAATTGAAGTCTGCCATAGCGAAAACACAAAAGTGGAAAACACCGGGATTAGACAAATTACCAAATTTTTGGCTAAACGCTCTGTCTTCAGGGCACCAAACGTTTGCTAAACTTCTCGATAAATTGATGGAAGACCCAGAACAAACACCAAACTGGCTGTGCGAATGCACCACTTACTTACTTGCGAAAAGCAGTGATACACAGGGCCCTAAGAACTATAGGCCAATTACGTGTCCATCAACAACCTACAAACTACTTACTTCAATACTTATTGACAGAACGTCCAAGCACCTGGAAGAAAACAATTCATTGCCTCTGGATCGGAAGGGATGTAGAAGAAGTTCATACGGCTGCAAGGATAAGTTATTAATAAACCAAATGATTCTCCAAAATTGTAATACCCGTAAAAGAAATATGAGCTGTGTGTGGATTGACTACAAAAAAGCATTGGATGGCGTCCCGCATGATTGGATTCTGCCTTCACTTGATCTTTTCAAAATTTCCCCGATTATTATCGAACTTTTGAAGTTAAATATGACTCAATGGAAAACAAGACTGTACCTCTCCCATGAGAATGGTACGATTCTATCCAACGATGTCTTTATTAAACAAGGAATCTTTCAGGGTGATTCCCTCTCTCCTCTCCTTTTTTGTATTTCACTCATTCCATTGTCTTTAGAACTGAATTTCTCACAATATGGATGTAAGAACATATAACAATGATAAGATATCCATTTATACTATATGGATGATCTAAAGCTTTACGGGAAAAATAACAGTGAACTTGAAGGGCTTTTGAAAATTGTAAAAGGGTTCAGTGACGATGTTGGTATGGAGTATAAGTAAATGTGCAAAAGCTACTTTCAAAAAAGCTAAACTAACTAGATCTGTGAAAGTATATCACGATAAGGAAACTGTAATTAAAGACTTGGATCAGGAGGAAGTGTACAAATTTCTAGGTGTGAACGAATTTAATGGGATTCAACACTCAGATATCAAAGAGAAATTAAGGAAGGAACTTATTAGAAGGACTAGGTTTTTTCTTAAGAGCGAGTTAAACTCTAAAAACAGGGTGACGGCTATAAATACACTGGCAATCCTGATCATTTCTTACATTTACAACGTTATTGACTGAAAACATAATGAAATTAACAAACTGCATCTGCATTAAAAAAACAATTGGCAAAACTTTGAAAATGAAACCGGTTCATGGACAGTATGCAGTACACAACCAAAAACCTGATGTAGATTTATCAGACACCCGTAAGTGGCTTAGTAGTGCTGGTCTTAAAGCGGAAACCGAGGGATTTATAATAGTTGCACAGTACCAGAGTTTATTAACCAGAAACTACGAAGCAAATGTTAAACGTAATCGTGCCGGTGCGAAATGTAGATTTTGTGATGAAAGTGTAGAGACGATTGACCATTTGGTGTCAGGTTCTCAAATCCTAGCGCAAAACGGGTATACTGATAGGCACAACAGTGTAGGTCAGTATATTCAGTGGAAAGTGTGTAGCTACTATGGCATTGAAATAGTTAGCATTGAAAAATGGTACGAACAACAAACATTACCAGTAATAGACACCCCACAAGTAATCATATTACGGAGTTTCCCAATAAGAAAGGAACAGATGATTCAGGCTATCAGACCGGACATTTTCATAACGGATACATTAACCAATCAGTGTCAGATGATTGATATGAGTATCCCATCAAATAACAACATCACTGCCAAGGAATTTGAAAAGGTTGGTAAATATAAGGACTTAGAAATCAAGGTGAGTCAGATGTGGAACATGAGAACGAAGATAATACCGGTTATTGTAGGAGAGCTTGGTATGGTGAACAAAGGAACGCAAAAATACGTCAATTTAATCGAGTGAAACATTCAATTTCCAGAAATCCAGAAAATAGTTTTTTAACTCAACGGCACGCATTCTCAGAAGAGAACTTTCTCTAAAAAGAAAATCAAAAACTAGAAAACTATAAAGTATACATGAGCGACATAATAATAATGATAATAATAATAATAATAATGATAATACGTTCTGGGTATGACGTTAAAATGCATCCGGTTGTGGAGTTTCGACGTGGGCGAATGAGGCTACCCTTTGCCACAACTACCTCCAGGTCACCGTTGGGCAAGGTGTAGCACCTGCTAGCCTACTCTGAGATCTTGAAATACCGGGTTGACGTCCGGCGGAGTTAAGTCTTTATCCACGTGGACTAGAAATACCAGGTTGCTACTGGCGCGGAATATCCAGCTCTTTTATCAAATGAAAACTAGAAGCAAAAATAAATCATGCCGCATCGCCCGTCGCGCGGATCAACAAGGGGCGCGTGCCTCAGTGAGTGACCAGGCTGAGGATTTCGAAAAGTCTGCTACTAGGTCTACCTCTCCCACTAGTCAAAATCCACCAGGTCACCAGAACGGGACACCTCCCATCCCTGGCCCTGTGGTTCAACAAGCTAGTATTGACAATAAAAAGAAACCTAGACTCAAATGGACAAGGGAAGAGTATGCTGAGGTGATGTATTGCTTTTACTATGCACTCGAAAAGCCA
>RDPX01000307.1:370178-382454 GCA_003991215.1 Morbakka virulenta
CCTTGAGAGCAAGGCCGTACAACCCAGGCTAGGCCACGACTTTGGCAAGATAGTGCATCCTTTTCACCCGCCCCTCCCAGGTTCACGGAGCCTTCATCCGGTTGAAACGTCCTGACTAAAAGAGAACAGTGCAGCAGTTGGTATAGGAACCTCCATAAGGTCACCTGCCACTAATGCCTATACTCAATGTCTTGAGAGCAAGTCCGTAGAACAAAGGCTAGGTCACGACTTAGGCAATATATTGCATCCTTTTCACCCGCCCCTCCCAGATTCACGGAGCCTTTAATCTGTTGACACGTCCTGACTAAAAGGGAACAGTGCAGCAGTTGGTATAGGAACTTCCATGAGGTCACCGGCCACTAATGCCTATAACTCAGTGCCTTGCGAGCAAGTCCGTATAATAAAAGGCTAGGCACACTACCGATGACTGTTTGGGATCACGAAGGGTAACCTGCCAAATCAAAAATTTTAAGGATAACTAATCTTAAAATCATACCGAATCTCTCGAGGTCCGAGTTAACAAGAATCGCCAACACCACTAACCGGTAGGGTGGTGCTGGAAACTGTGCTACTGCTAGAAAACAAAAAAGTAGTAGAAGAGGAGACAGGACAAGGAGAGAAAGACGAAAGAATTAGAAGCCGAAGCAGATGACATTGAGTGTTCTCCCGTTGAATTCAGGGAAAATAAATGGAAAGGGAAGTGAGATTGCAGAGTTTATGGAAAGAAAAGACATTAACATATCATGTGTCCAGCAAACCTGGTGGAAACTGAGCAAGACAAGACATCTTGGAGACGGATAAAAGTTGTTCTACCATGGAGTAGGCAGTGGGGAATTTCTTGGCCAGATGCCATTCCTAACTCCAACCAATGGCTTTTTCTTTTGCGAAGTTTCAAAGTTGCCCTCTCGGAGAATCGAACCCGGAACTCTTGGTTACTGTGCAGTTGCACTACCCATTAAGCCACGGCTTCTCGGAAGGAAGCAATAGACAGAAACGTATTGGTGTAAGTTGATAATGTACAGGAAAATATCAAGAAGAAAAGGATGCAAAGAAAAGATGTGATCATTCATAAGTAGCCAAGGCCCAAAGAGAAGCATTCAGTGATCTTTATCACAGGCTTAACACAAAGGAAGGTAAAGAAGACTTGTACAGGATAGCGAAGCAAAATAACAGAGCATCAAATAAGATTCAGCATGTTGGAGTCATAAAGTATGACGATGGAAGGTTATTGACAGAGGAGGTTGAAGTACGGCAATAATGGAAAAGTTATTTTGATAGCCTTATGGACACAGAGAACACCAGAAAGGCAAGGCAGGAAGAAACAAGGAAGAAAGATCACGAAGTTGAACGTATAGGCGAATGTGAAGTAAAAAAGAAGTTAACCTAGAAAAGATATATGGTAGGGTACCAAGAGAAGAACTCTGGCATTGCATGAGAAAATCAGGAGCAGCAGAAAGGTATGTGAACTTTGCATAAGATGTATATAAAATAGTTTGATCGCCGTGCGAAGTTCTACAGAATTGACCGAATGGTTCGAAATCAAGGTCGGAATGTACTAAGGGTCAGCTTTAAGCCCCGTCTTGCTTTCCACAAGCATGTTCAGGCTGACAGAGGAGGTAGGAAAAGAGGCACTATGGAACATGTTGTTTGCGGATGACATTGTGCTGTGCAGTGAGACAATAAATGGTGCAGTGGAAGAGCAAGGAAAATAGTGCGACGCCTTGGAGAAGAAGGAAATGTAGGTAAGCATAGCAAAAACGGAATACGTTATCTTGAAAGGAAAAGGAGGATCAAATTTGAGTGCAAGGAATAGAAATAAAAAGGGTTGAAAATTTTAAATACCTAAGGTTCACGGCGAAGAGTGACAGAGACTGGAACAGGGGGGTGAAAAGGCGAATGCAGGCTAGTTGGGGTGGATTGAAACAAGTAAGGGGACTGGCGTGCAACAAAAGACAATCTGCTAAAGTAAAAGGAAAAGTGTACAAGACTGCAGTAAGACAGCATTACTGTATGATCTTTAAACCGTAGAAACATCCCATAAGGAAGAAACTGAGCTAGAAATTGAAAAACTCAGGATGCTACGGTAGTCACTCGGGGTTACACTGCTGGACAGGGTCCAGAATGGACATTTAAAAGATACAGTTCATATTAAGAGATTAATAGATTAATAGACAAGCAAAGAGAAACAAGACTCAGGTGGTTCGAACATGTGACTAGGAACGAGGAAGAATATATTTGTGGGAGAATGTTGGACATGGATATACCAGGGAGAAGAATGCGAGGAAAACCAAAGAGGAGATACATGGATGTGATAGAAAAGGACTTAAGAGCAGCAGAAGTACAGAAGGAGGATGCAGAAGACCGTGTAAAATTGAGAAGACTGATCGTTTTGGCAATTCCGAACCGGCGCAGCCGAAAGTCCAAGAAGAATAAGAATGTGATGCTGATTTTTTGAGAGACTTGTGATACTGGTTTTCATTGAGTTAGATGTGAGAAGTAAAAACCTGGCCTAATTGATAGTGTTATGCAAGTAATTTAACAATAATAGTTGAGGAGCACCTATGTTAGTGAAAGCACTGTACAACGGG
Organism: Morbakka virulenta; assembly: GCA_003991215.1. Taxonomy (NCBI): domain Eukaryota; kingdom Metazoa; phylum Cnidaria; class Cubozoa; order Carybdeida; family Carukiidae; genus Morbakka; species Morbakka virulenta. The sequence continues at coordinate 372,767 of RDPX01000307.1, forward strand.
AGAATATTCTAGATTGATAGTAATAAGAGGCCTGCTTTAATATATTATTTGAGTGGAAGTGTGAACAAAATTAAGTGAAGGCGTCTAGCTTAGACAATGTTGAGCATAAGAACAATGAGACTGCATCCGAATTTGCAATTTTTAACACTTACTGGCTATTTTACTATATATATACATATATATACATATTAATGGTTAACTATAGCTGTGAAGAATCGACCCCCCAAAAGAAAGGAAAATAAGAAAAAATAAGAAGGCTAAGCCAAGAGATAAAAGGTTAACCTTAGACTTCAAAATGTAAATTTTAGCATAATGCAACACGAAAAAAAGATGAAGTTTTCACCGTTGCAACGTTCAATCTTAGAGGTCTAGCTGACCCAACAAAAAGGAACTCACTATCCAAAGACATTAGAAACTATAATATCGATATCTGCTGTCTCCAAGAAACAAAAATTGTAGAGAATATAGACACTACCCTACCAGATGGTAATAGATTCATTAACATTCACTCAGATTCCAAACCTTATGGGAATTGTTTCTTCATAACCAAAAAATCCTCAAATTATGTCGAAATCTACAATCAAATCGATTACATATTACTGCATAAAAATAATATTCAGGATATGATCGACGCACGATCATACTCTGTTATTGAAACATTCAGCGACCACCGTATTGTTGTAACAAGAATATATTTATCATGGAGCAAGATAGTTAATAATAGAAATCAAAAACATACTATTGTTTCAAAACTCAACACTGATAAATTAATAAATGATCCAATACACAGAGAAAATTACCAAATCTGTCTAAAACAAGAAATGGAAACACTGAAACAAAATAATGTGAATTTGAAGATGAATGAATTCAAAAATACCATATATAAAACTGCTGAAAAGTGTTTAGGTAAAAATGAAAAAATACAAAATAACAATACACAGGATGATGAGATCAGAAAACTTTCTAAAGAACAAAAACAAATAAGACTAAAAATTGAACAAAAAATAAAAAATAATGAAAATGCTGATGATCTTAAATCAAAACGAAAAGATGTTCTGAAAGAAATATCACGACAAGTAAATGAAAGGAACAAGAACAGAATAGACAAAATTATAGCAGAAGAAGGTAATTCGAATGATGATAGTAAAATGTTTAAAGCAGTAAAAAAACTGTGTAAAAAAGATAGTGAAAATAAATATGTACATGATGCCGATGGAAAGATGATAACAAACCCACAAGGAATGTATGCCATTATAGAAAAACATTTCAAAAACCATTTTTAGAAAAAGGACATTACTGATCTTCAAAAACACATAGATGAACCGAAACCTTTATATAAACCAATAATATCAGACGAGATACAGAAAGGGACAAGTGAAATGGGTAACCGCAAAGCTCCAGGTAATGATGGAATTCAAGTCGAACTGATCAAGTATGCACCGAAAATTATACATACAGAACTAGCAACAATCTACAATCGTGCTTTTTCTCAAAATGAAAACACTAATGTAAGAACAGGAATACTTAGAGCACTGCCAAAACCAAGAAAACCAAAAGGTCCTCCAAAAAATCTTCGTCCCATAACACTTTTAGACAGCACCAGAAAAATTCTATCCAAAATCCTGACTGATCGAACACAAGAAGATTTCAACAGATACCTATCATTAAATCAAAGTGCGTACAGAAAAGGCAGAAGCACGAGTGACATTCTATGGACGTTCAGGTGGATTATTGCCAAAGTACATGAAGAACAGGACTTAGAAATATACGTGATTGGGATTGATATGTCCAGTGCCTTTGACACTATATATCGCCAAAAAATTCTAGACATATGCAAAGAAATTCTTCTTGAAGATGAATTACGGATTTTGCAGTTATTACTAAGCAATACCACGTTATAAATAAGAATGAAAGGAGCAAATCAACACCTTTTACCTCCAATATAGGTTCACCACAAGGTGACGCCATCAGTGGTCCACTGTTTACAGTGTAGTTTGAACATTTTCTGAGACAATTCAGAAACGAACTGAATAATATCTCATTAGATATTACTAAAATCAACGAAAAGTGGTTAGAACAAAAAAGCTCAGCTCTACCAAGAGAGCTCACCTATGCCTATGAGTGTGACTTTATTACAGAAAGCATAGACATAAAACAGACAATTCAAGACAATGTACATGAATCTCTGAAAAAAGGCAACTTAACAGTCAACACCGATAAAACTAAAAATAACAACACTAAAACTCAGTAAAAGAGAAGAAGAGGATTGGAGAAATACGAAAAAATTGGGATCACTTTTAGGTGACAAAGAGGATATCAAAGCAAGAAAACACAATGCAACAATAGCTCTGTCAAAAATGAACAAAATCTGGTTAAATAAAAGACACATTAGTATAGACAGAAAGATTAAACTGTATAACATGTTGGTCAAAAGCATCCTGCTGTACAACTGTTCAAGGTGGGGCCTAACACTGCAGGATGAAAAAGAGTTAGATTCCTTCCACCGACGTCAACTGAGGGAAGTTATTGGTATAAGATGGCCTCATCGTATTCGCAACAAAAAAAATGTATAAAATAACAAAAACTAAACCAATTTCGATTGAGATAACCGAAAGGCGCTGGAAATTATTTGGACATATTTTGAGATTACCACCTGATGCACCAGCAAGAAAGGCAATGTAATTTTTCTTTGAAACAAGATGTAACAATACGTTCAGAGGAAGAAAAAGAGCCACAATCCACTCAACGATTAAACGTGATGTACAGAAAATCAAACAGAAAAGTCCAAACTTTGTAATAAAGGAACTGAAAACTGAAATTGCACTGTATAATATTGATTCTAAAGCAAGAAATAGAAAACATTGGAAACTTATTACAAATTCAGTAGTAGAAGCGGCTTATTCTGACACAGCGACGTACGACCCAACAACTGGAAACAGTGGAGACGACGAACTGCTGTAGAAGAGAACAAGCATTATTGATTGATTGATGCAACACTAAAAACTTCACACCTGCAAAGCTCACCGAAGATTTCACATTCAATGAAATCTTCGATGTGTTAAATGCACTAAATGAACTTGATTAGTTTGCAATAACTAATTATGCAATTCGTTGTTTGTAAAAAAACCCAGGTTTCCATCTATTTTCAGCCCAATGTTGGCGATAATCCCATAGGTAATTGACTGCTATTTTGCAAGTAATCATGCAAAGCACTTTGTGACTGTCAAATTTCAACAGACATTACAGAGAAGTAAAGCTCTCAGACTCCGTTGGAAAAAAATCGATAAACAAACGCCACTCTGCACGATCACTATTTAGTGATAAACACAAAAACTCCATCAATATCACTGTAAAAGCAAAGCTGGTCATTGGTAGAAAACCATGCTTGTAGAACCTTACATTTTGCGTAAAGTAACTTGTACGAACACCTTGCTTCAGCAGATTCTACTCATTCAGTCTTCATGCCAGCAGCTCAGCTTTATCTTCTGAGAGAGAGAGAGAGAAAGAGAGAGAGAGAGAGAGAGAGAGAGAGAGAGAGAGAGAGAGATATGATTATCATCATCATCATCATCAGTCACGCTATTCGTCGTTGCTCGACATGGCGCCATGTAACGACGTGTAATGTCTCTCCAGCGTTCTCTATCTCTTGCTGCTTTTTCTATTTCCTCTGTTCCTATTTTCAAGTTTGCTTCTTTTAAGTTGTTGTTCATCAGAGCTAACCATGTTTTCTTAGGTTTGCCACGTGTTTTTTTATGTGAGTTGAGACTTTCTTTCAATGCTATTTTTGCTGGACTTTTTTCTGGCAGTCTCAATAGATGTCCCAGCTGTTGAATGCTTCTGATGACAAGAGATTGTGTAATATATTCATGCAAACTACATGAGGGTAACATAGCCCCTGCATGGAGAATGATGTTGAAGATGGCTGCCGGCAGTAGCTAGTATTTACGATTCACCAGATAATTTATCGAGACTTTACTGCATAACAGTATAAACAACAGATTTCACAGGCCCACATTTATTTTTTCACACATTGTTGAATTTTAAACAAAGCTCCAAAACAGGGTTTAAAGATGAAGGCTGCGAGTTTATCAAGATCAACTTGTGAAAAAGATTTTGTTTTGAAGGCCGCATCCGAGGGTGTTGTAAGTGTATTTATATTCTTGATCAGCAATTTAGTTTTCTTAGCAATTACAGTTGCAGACATTGTTTTTGAAAATGACCATCATTATTGTTGGTAAGTAAGGGGTTAATGTTTTACATTAACTTAAGCTGAATTTCCCTGGAAATTCGTTTCTCTTTGTAAGTGGCATACTCTATGTATAAGCATGTTTTGAGAGATAGAAATCGAGAAATAAAAATATTTCAAAGGTACAAAGAAAAAATAATAAATCAAGAAAAGTAATCCGCTGCAATGAAGTGGGTTAAGGCTTTGCTTAGGGCTAAAGAAGGAAAAATTTTCTTGAGAAGCTTGTTTTTTTTTATTGGTTGGCATTTCCCCCATCAGATATACACATGGATACATTTTGAGTCACGCACACATTTATATATATATATATATATATATATATATACATACATACAAATCAGAGATATTGGTTTTGAAATTTTTGCAGAAAATTACTTTTAATTCATGTATTGAAGTACAGTAACTCCATAACAAGTTGAAGTTCAGTTAATGAACGGTAATAACAGTAAGTCTATCACAGTTACACCTTACTGGGTACAATTTGCCGCAATTTATTAATAATGTCACTTTACTTTTTCCTAACACAGGCCTAGTAAAGAAATTGCAAATAAATATTAGTGCAGGAAACAATTCTTATTTGTTACTTCATTGTCATCAGCAACATTATTATGGACAAGTCTGTAGTGTCCAGCTGGTATGAGAAAGCCNTATATATATATATATATATATATATATATATATATATAGATAGATATATATACATACATACAAATCAGAGATATTGGTTTTGAAATTTTTGCAGAAAATTACTTTTAATTCATGTATTGAAGTACAGTAACTCCATAACAAGTTGAAGTTCAGTTAATGAACGGTAATAACAGTAAGTCTATCACAGTTACACCTTACTGGGTACAATTTGCCGCAATTTATTAATAATGTCACTTTACTTTTTCCTAACACAGGCCTAGTAAAGAAATTGCAAATAAATATTAGTGCAGGAAACAATTCTTATTTGTTACTTCATTGTCATCAGCAACATTATTATGGACAAGTCTGTAGTGTCCAGCTGGTATGAGAAAGCCAACCTTATTTCTGTCTCAATTTGTTTTTGGTTTTCAGCCTTGATTCACCAGTTTCTTGGTAAATGGTCGAATTCATTTCATTGTTTCTGTTATTTTACTTTTATTTTCCTGTAATGTGGTACCCACATCCTTAGTTATTTAAACAAATAGTTAGATTCTCAATATGATACATTTAGTAAAGTTTTAGTTAAGTTAACATCTTAAGATTCACTTTTTTTTACCTCTACCACCATATTCTTTTCCCAGCCTTTCTCTTGCCTGCCCAGAAGCTTTCAACTCTAATACTTTATTTGTCTCTTTGCCTTCCTAGTTCCTTATCCCACCCTCTTTTGAGATGCTTGAACTATAGGTAGTCACATTTTTTGACTTTTACACAGTAAGTCTTACAGATATCTTTTTTTGCATAGGTAAATTTAGTAAGTTTTATGGTGGAAAGATTGTATATTACTGAGTGGTAAAACAGTTCTGAAAAAATGTACACAATTTGTTTGGAAACAAAAGGATTGGCAACAGGTTTTAGGTTCTGTACCTAATGTTTTTGTGTAAATTACTGTACAGGTTTATGTTTTCTTTCATTGCATCAAGTAATGTTTTCTTAACAGGTGACATGCTATGCATAATGATTTTTTTTGCCACTTCATACCATTTCCACCATTTTTATGTTGTGCAACATAAACCTTTAGGAGTAATGTCATCATTATTTTACTTTTACTATTTTCTTATTCTTGATAAAAGTAATTTTAACAAATAATGATGTACAGTTACATTTTGACATCAATTATACAGCACAATTACCATTTTATCTTTTTAGCGACTTGATGGACGGGAATTGTACGATTACAGAAATATTAGCATCAAGTTTGGGGATGAATTTGGACATTGTCAAGTATCAATTGGTTCAACAAGGTGAAATAAAGCATTTTATTTGTGTATTACTTTTATGAGATAGACTGGCTGGAATCAGGTCCCACCCAGGAGGATTTTGATTTATCTCTTACAGACACCACCAAAATTTTTAGTTGTACAGTTGTACATTTTTGAAAGGTATGTCAGAGAACTACAAGTTGTCTGTATACAATAGTCTTGACTATGAGTTCCATCATGGCATCATAGATGTTACTTTCTATATGTCATTATGGTTAGGTATGGACCACTAGTCTACCATCTTTGAGATTATGCTTTTGGAAATTTGACATGAACTTACCATTTTCTTTGCACTACTTGGAGCACTGGGGAACCCTCGTATTTTTAGTTTATCCAAGTTCATATGAAAGGCTATTATAGTTTACTTTATATTTATTTTTGCAGACCAATTAGCTCAATTTTCCAAAACTTGTCTTTTTCTTTAAGGTCTTTTACATTAATTGTAAGGCTGTCAGCTGAGAACAAGACCCAAAGGCAGCCATCAAAATTTGCATCTCCACTACTCCTATAAGAGTAACAATTGGTACAGACTACTTTTGATCATTTATTTGAATCATGTGTTGCACCACTTCTCTTATTCCACATTTTCATGGTTTTGATATGGTTTTAAGTAAGGTTTAGGTATACTAGTAGACAGTTTTTTTGTTGTTACATTCATAGTTGGGAAATGACTATAAAGAAGACTTGGAAAGCACTAAACACTTTGATAGCAAAAACATGCAGACAAAAAAAGATGATGATGAAAATATGATAATATGATGGTGGTCATGTAGCCATTTTTTTGTTCATCAGGGCTTTTAAGCTCTTAATATACTACCTACCTTTTTATCAGTACCATATTTACATCATAATTATCAGCAATAGCATAGTCATCCTTTTAATCTTCCATCATCATTATCAGTTTCATGGATTTAGGGAAACAGTTGTATTCACCAATACTTCTGCCTCTTCCAAACCCCTTTGATCATCAATATGTAGAAGTATGTAGTTTATAAGGGAAAATAAGTGCAGCAGGTGGTACAGTTGTGTTAGTGTGTGTGTGTGTTGTTGTAAAATGATAATTATTTTATAAAACCTTCTTTAAAAGAATCTAAAATGAGTGCCTCAGAGGTATTTGAAGGACTTGTTTTACATGAACCTTCACCTAAACTGCAGCTGCATAGTTTATTGTTATATGTCTATGTTTTATATTAAGAATATATATATAAATACATATCTCTATATGTACATATATGTACATATTTATACACATATATATATGCATAAGGTAAAAGAAGAAAAATAAGAACTGTGATTGCAAGTAATAGTTTCACGATATTTCAATCATCAGGCAATAATGCTGCAAAAACTGTACAAGCTTTTATAAACAAATAAAGTAGGCGGCTCTAAAAATTACAGGTGGTAATGTATTACAATGTATTAATTTTCTGAGAAAGGAAGGAGGAGGAATTTGTTTTTGTGTTGGCATTTTGAAATAAGTCCTGATCTTTTGTTGAGAAGTTGTTTCTTGATGGTGTATGTTGTAATGGACATTTTTTCAGTGAGATAAAGGAGGCATCTTTTTGTGCTGTTGTTGTAATGGGGAACTGATTTTAGGATAGGCCAAGATATTTTGGGTGCTTTTCTGGTTTTTTCCTTTGCTTCCCATACAAAACTGGATAGTGTTGTGTTGTGTTTGTATTTACTGTAGGTGAATAATAATTTATATTGTTTTGTATGGATTATGTTTACCCCAAAGATCATGCTTGGTCTCATTCAAGCATGAAATACCAGTTTGAAGACTGGTGGGGTATAGTCTTTCTCACGGGCAGGTGAAGTGCTCTTCAGCCTTGGATGGCAATCACCTAGAGATGGTGTCTCAATAAAAACACTGGTCCCCATTACCTTAATGGGTTGGTGTCAGGAAGGGCATCTGGCCTATAAAAACACTGCCTCATCATACCATGAAATCACATCCAAAAATACCCTGCATAACTGTGTAAATGAGACTGGAACAAATTTAAGTGAAGGTGTCACACATGGTAGGACTTTTGTTCGATGTAGGCAAAATCAGACTGTTATCAAGATACTACATCAACCGAAAGAAGTGATGACAAGCTTCAGACCCTGTAGTCTGAATGTGGGAAGTTTGAGAGGTAGAGCTGGTGAAATAGCAGAGTTTCTCTAGCGAAGACACATTGATTTGTGCTGCATCCAAGAAATGATGGAGAGGGAAATCTGTAAGAATGATAGAAGGAAGAAAGGCGACATACAAACTGTTTTGGATTGGTAATGGAAAAGGCACAGGTGGAGTAGGTATCTTCGTGGCAGAGAAATGGATAGACAAGGTGATTGATGTCAAATGCATAAGTGATCTAATTATGCTGATTAAACTGATGATAAGTGAGACAATCTTCACAGCAATATCAGTGTATGTACCACAATGTGGCTTGAGTGAAGAAGTCAAGGATGAATTCTATGACAGTCTCACTACAGTCACTGGTAAGCTGGCAGAGAAAGAAGTCATTGCTATTGCAGGTGATCTAAATGTCCATGTTGGAAGAACAGCATCTCTTTGAGGGAGTCCACAGAAGAAATGGATATGGTGACCAAAATAAGGAAGGTCAAAGAATTCTAGAGTTTGAACTTGCCATGGACATGTTGGTGGTGAATACTATTTTCAAGAAAAGGAATAGTCATCTGGTAACCTATGAGTCTGGGGCAGCTATGACTCAAGTGGACTACATTTTGGTAAAGACAAAAGACAGGAAGTATTTGCAAGATGTAAAAGTGGTGAAGAATTTGTGACCCAGCATAAGCCAGTAATTTGTGACTTAAGGATTAAGAAAGTACATAAAGTGAAAAAAAAGTATATCCCAAGGAGAAAGGTGTGGAGTCTAAATGATGGACAAGTAAAGCAGGTCTTTGAAGATCAAGTGATTGGAATTGTGGATGCTAGTCCAGGAAAAGACCTAGGAAGTGTGGGTGAGAAATGGGAGAAGATCAAGGATACACTTTTGAAAGCCACAGACCAAGTCTGTGGCTTTCAAAAGGTCCTCCATGTCATAGAGTGTCATAGACAAAAGGTCCTCCATGTCATAGAGTGACATGGTGGTGGAATGCTTCTGTTAAAAATTATGTCTATGAGAAGTACCTTGGGAAGAACAAGAAGCTGTACTTTGCCTTTATGGATTTGGAAAAAGCCTTTGACAGAGTCCCAAGAGAAGTTGTTTGGTGGGCTTTACAGAAACTAGGAGTAAGTGAATGGCTGATTAAGGTTGTTCAGGCAATGTACAGAAATGCTAAAAGTCAGGTAAGGGTCAACAATTCCTATACTGAGAGTTTTCGTGTGGGAGCTGGAGTTCATCAGGTATCTGTACTAAGTCCACTGCTTTTTATTTGTGTTTTGGAAGCACTGTCAAGAGAGTTTCAAAAGGGTTGCCCAGAGGAATTGCTATATGCAGATGACCTGGTTATCTACAGTGAGACATTGGATGGTCTACTTGCTAAGTTAGAG
>RDPX01000307.1:401088-417413 GCA_003991215.1 Morbakka virulenta
GCAATATATATAAGGTAAAACACGAAAAATAAGAACTGTGATTGAAACTAATAGTTTCACGATATTTCGATCATCAGGCAATAATGCTACAAATACTGTACAAGCTTTTAAAAACAACACAACATTATCCAGTTTGGTATGGGATGCAAAGAAAAAATCCAGAAAAGCACCCGAAATATCTTGGTCTATCCTAAAATCAGCCCCCCCCCCATTACACCTACAGCACAAAAAGATGCCTCCTTTGTCTCACTGAAAAAATTCCATTACAACATACACCATCAAGAAACAACTTCTCAACAAAAGATCAGAACTTTTTTCAAAATGCCGACACGAAAACAAATTCCTCCTCCGCAACTTCATACCTAATGACTAATCGTCTGGGACCTCCTTTCCTGATCAAACAGCCGAACACCTATTTACCCAATTTGAAAGTAAATCACTCTTTAGTAATTTTAAACCGTATCCACATGGGACTTCATTTCTTTCTTCCTTTCTGAGAATATTAACGCATTGTAATACGTTACCACCTGTAATTTTTATGATTTTTGATGAGCCGCCTACTTTATTTGTTTACAAAAGCTTGTACAGTATTTGTAGCATTATTGCCTGATGATCGAAATATCGTGAAACTGTTAGTTGAAATCACAGTTCTTATTTTTCGTGTTTTACCTTAAATATATATATATATATATATATATATATATATAATCAACTAATCAACATATAGTGGGAAAGAAACAGTTACCACAAGGACACAATCACAAAACATACATTCGAACATACATTGTTACAGCCTCAGCTCATTCGAAGGGGTATAATATTGCAAGGCAAACCGAAAGGCCCCTTTGGTTGATAAAATAAGAATGAAACTTCAAAAGCCTTTAAAGTTATCAACATACAATGTAAAGACTTTTGAAAAAGAAGATCGATATCATCAATTAATTGATGGTTGTAAGACATATGACATTGACGTCATAGCTGCACAGAAGCACAGGTGAAAACTCAGCCTCGATATCACCATTATTCAGAGCACAGACTATCATTGCCATTACACTGCAACAACCGACGGGGGCCATGGAGGAGTTGGAATACTTGAAAAACCTGATGGATTTTTTCTTTCAGGTCACAAGTGTTGGTGATAGGGTCATGAAAATGACACTTCGATGCAGTTCACAAATAACCGTGATATATGCCATTGCTCCTAAGTGGAGGACGTGTGCTACAATTAGTTCAATGATTCTATAACTCCAAACGACAATTTTCCTGTTATTCTTGGGGACTTTAATGCACACATTGGAAGGGACTCACGTTACAGCTCCCCACAATCCTTTGGAAGACGCACATTTCATCTTGACACCGATGACAATGGGGAAAGACCAGTTTCCTCATGTGACGAGGATAATCTTTTCACAGCATTCCATCACCAGCCACACAAAACAGGACATTCCTGGATGTTGGAGCACCCATATGGTGTCACCAAAGCACAACTGGATCACATCATCATGCGGAGAAAATAGAGAAACTTTCTTAAAAACTGTAGAGCCTACTTCACAAAGGAAATAGATCCAGACGAGAAGATAGTAACTGCACATTAAAAATGAAACTGAGAGTACCTCAACAAGAGAAAACAAATGTTACAAGAAACTTTTAAGATGCAGTACATTCTGTTGTGTTACAAGAACAGTTCAATGCGGATATTAAAAATCGATGCACGCCACGCGCTAATTATCTCAATCGAGAGTCATTATAAATAAGATACGATACTACACTAACATTTTGGACGAAACCAACCGGAAAATCCTCTACATGTAAGTAATGGAAGTGAAGCTTTTCGAAGTACAGAAACCACGGAAATGATAAGAAATTGGTCAAATATCTGGCAGTCACGACAATATTTTGGAAGACTTTTAAAATAAAATCGAAACAGAAAATCATTTTCTTGACCCTTTACCTGCACATTTTCTTCAGAACTCATAACATTTTGTCACATGACTAAAACCCCTTCAAAGAATACGACAAAGACGAATAAAACAGTGGTTAATACAACTCATAATTTCAATGCACAATGGAAACAATACTTCACAAAAAAATTGAATGTCTTAAATTTCTTGTTTATTTTGCTTTTTTTTAGATAGTCTACACCCTAGTATGTTAAATTTAGCGGCAATATCTTTAGCGGACTGCCCTTTTTCAAGATCCTCCAAAGCTTCATATTTCTTCTTCAGAATAATGTCAAACTTCGAAATATATGACCAACAATAGCTCAAAAAACCGAACAATCAGTTCGATTTTCATAAGATTTTGAATTATGTGAGTTCGAATTAAATATATTCTAATATAAATATATATATATATTTGTTATACGAAAATTTGAAGATCTTCTTTAACCTTTTCTCTTAGTTTTCTAATATCCATTATATATATATATAAATAGAGAGAAAGAGGGAGAGGGGCGGACATACAGAGGGGGAATGGGGAATGGGGAGGGTTTATATTTCCAATTATATAATCCTTTGTGATATTTTTTCCAAAGAGCTCCAGCGCCTGTTGCTAAGCAGTCTATTTCAGCAAAAACGTTTGAAGAAAAGTTAATGGGCCTGGCTGAAAGTCGATCAATTACTCACACTGTCACCGAAAGAACAGTTATCGACATAACTGATGTAAAGAGGTCAGCCCAAGGTAATTTTCGTTTAAATTCATTGTCTTGATTTCCTCCTCATGACCTGGTTTTCCGTGACATCCTTTCTTTCTCGTTCTAGTAGTAGTAGTAGTAGTAGTAGTAGTAGTAGTAGTAGTAGTAGTAGTAGTAATAATAATAATTATTATTATAATGAGTATTTAATAATAAAAATAGTATTAATAATTAATTAATTAATAATTTTGGAAGCCTGAGGCTAGTTTGCAAAAGTGAGCTTCATGGAAGAAAAAAATGTGAGCAGTGAATACTTGGGCGGTTTCGCTATTGAGATATGGTGCGGGAATTCTGGATTTGCGAGTAAATGACTTAGATGAAATGGACAGGAAAACAAGCAAATACTGACCATCAATAAAGAATTTCATCCAAAAAGTGACAAAGATCGACTGTATGTGTCCAGGAGTAAAGGAGGAAGAGGGTTAATAGGCTGCAAAGGATCTGTCAGAGCTGAAGAAAACCTTGGTTGGTATGTCGAGCAGCAAACTGAGCCACTGTTGAATGAGATATCGAGGAATGTGAGATATGAGGAATGGGATAATCCAGACTGATAGTTCCTTGTATCCTAAAGACTTTAAGAAGAGAGAAAAAGACCAGAGTCCGAATTCCTGGAAAGAGAAGAAAACGTATGGATAATGTGTTAGAGAGTTGGGGAAAAAGGATGTTGAAAATTCTTGGAAATGGATAAAGTCGTGTGATTTGAAAGGGTCTAACAAGGCATTAGTATACAGTGCCCAAGAGCAAACCATAAGAGCGAATAGCATCAAACATTTCATAGATAAGACTAGAGAATCACCTTTTTGCAGGATGTGTGGTGAGAGAAGTGAAACTGTTTACCATATAATTAGTGAGTGTACTGTATTGGCAAGAAAAGAATACCTAAAGCACCACAATAACGTTTGCAAATATAAACACTGTAAATTATGTAAAAAGTTGGATCTTGAAGCGGCAACGAAATGGTATGAACACGAACCCCAGGGAGTGATGGAGAATGACTCATGTAAGATAATGTGGGGTTTTGTAATACAATGTGATAAAAAAGTGATTGAAAGAAAACCAGACATCGTTGTAATAGATAAGAGTAAAAAACGGACAAAAGTTATAGATGTCGCAATACCTGGAGATGCGAGGGTGAAAGAACAGGAGAAAGTTGGTAAGTACAGACCTTTACGAGATGAGATTGCTCGACTGTGAAAAATGAAGAAGATTGAAATTATCCCTGTGATCGTGGGTGCGTTGGGAACTGTCTCGAAAAACTTTGAAAGCTATGTTAAACAGATTGGAATAACGATGAATGTAGAACATGCCCCCAAAACAGCACTGTTAGGTACAGCCCGAACCTTACGGTTGGTCCTTGGGCATTAAAGCTACAGGTGAAAGGGTTGTGATTCCTTAGATGGCAGGTAGCTATCTTGGATCATATCAACAACAGCCGAAGCAAATAAGAATCAAAGCTTTGTGAGAAAACATCAAACATAATAATAATGATAAATAATAATAGCGAAAAGAATACAAGGTTTAACCAAAGAACCAAGCAATACCAACAGAATAGACATTTCAAGAACAACAAATGTGGATTCTATCAACAACTCAACAGCAGGGTGAAAGTGATTTGCCGCATGCAGATGAAACAAGATAGTTCTGGTCAGACATGTAGAATACAGAGGTCGAACACAATAGAGATGGAAAGTGGTCAGAAGACTTTAAAACGAGGATGAATGCTGGACTAAGACAAGCAAAAGTAAAAAAAAGCAAAAGAACACCAGATCAGTTGTGCATAGACAGGATGATACTCGGAGAGGTTAGAATAAGGAAAAAGAACTTAGCAATGGTATGGATTGACTATTGGAAAGCATTTGACACGGTGCGACTTTCCTGGATTTTGGAGTCCTTGCGTATCCTGGGAATGAACAGTACGTAAATAAAGACAATGAAAGATTGGAGGATTGAACGGACATGTTGCAATAAATCACTAGGAGAGGTTAAGATTAAAAGAAGTATATTTCACTCATTCCCTTAACCAATGTATTGAAAAAGACAGAGCCTGGGTATGAATTTGCAGAAAATAGAGGAAAGACCAATCACTTACTTTACATGGACGATATTGAATTGTATGGAAAAAGCGAAAAAGAATTGGATTCACCTATACAGACAATCAGGTTGTTTAGCAAGGACATTGGCATGGAATTTGGGATCGAAAAATGTTTAATATTGGTAATGAAGAGAGCGAAAAGGATCAGATCAGATGGAATGAAAGTGCCCGACGATACACTCATAACATTACTGAAAGAAGGCGAATGATACATGTATTTAGGTGTACTGCAGGCAAATGAAGTGCAGGTAAAAGAGATGAAAGGGAAAGTGTGCAGTGAATATAAGACAAAAGTGAGAAAGATACTGGACACAAAATTGAATGAAGAGAATACCATCAAGGGTATTAATGCGTGGGCTATTCCTGTATTGAGATACTTAGCTGCTTTCAAAAGACCGAACTTCACGAAATGGGCCGAAGAACAAGGAAGCTCTTGACTGTGAAAAAGTGACTCCTTTCAGGGAGTAATGTTAATCGGTTATACATACCCAGGAAAGAAGATAGAAAAGGACCCATGAGCGTTAGAGATGCTGTTAATCTTTCCATAGTAGGGGTAAAAATGTATGTCGAAAACAGCAAGGAGAAACTGTTAGTTACAGCTAGTGGTGATGCTTAGAGTAAGAATTCTGAAAAAAATGGGTTTAAGAGAAGGAATAGACAAGAAAGGAAAATTAACTGGAAAGAAAGAGTGTTGAATGGCCATTTCGTCAGACAAACTAAGGATGTGGCAGATATATGTCAATGGCTGTGGCTGAACAGAGGTCTGAAGAAATGGTCTGAAGAGAGAAACGGAGATCCTGATCATTGCAGCACAAGAACAGGCAGTGAGAGGAAATTTAGCGAAAGCAAAAATTGACAAGACAGTAAATGTCAGATGTGTGGTCAAGCAGATAAAAGCATCAATCACATCTTAAGTGAATATAATCAAATAACACAAAAAGAGTATAAAAATGCAGGCGTCATTGGGTAGCAAAAAAGACACATTAGGAGGGATACAGGAAATACGGTCTTAAAACGAAAGGAAACGGTATGAACATGAACCGTAAGCTGTATTCGAAACCGAAGGGTATAAGGTTTTATGGGACTTTTGAATACAAGCAGACTATGTTGTTGAAGTAAGAAGACCGGGGATATGATTGTAGTGGGCCAGTAAAACAACAAATGCCAGATTATATATTTCAGCTGAAACATACGAGACCAGGATTGATGAAAAAGAAAGAGATATACCAAGACTTTAGTAAGGGAACTGAAAAATTTCGTGTAACAGAAAAGTGATAATAACCCCAATTGTAATTATAAGAGTGCTTTGAACAACTCCATAAGCATTGACAAAAAGACTAAAGAAGATTAGGATAGCAACCAGAATTGTAAAATTGCAAAAGACTGTGTTGCTGCACTCAGCCAAAATCCTCCGACTTGTGCTTGACATTTGAGGCAACTTGTTACCAAAACTCAAGAACATGAATCCACTTATCAGTTTTTAAAAAATAACAACAACATTTGATGAAATCAGTGTGTAACAGAGCGATAATGATAATGGACTTGGTATTGCGATTCCGGGTAATTGTAGAATTAAGAACATGGAACAAGAAAAGACGGAGAAGTATGATCAAGTCACGGAAGAAATTGGGAGGCTTTGGAATAGGAAGAAGGTTGCAGTAATCCCTCTTGCGATTTTCGCACTGGGATGCATATCACATTGCCTCAAAAGTTACATGGAAGAGATTGGAATGGACGTAAAGTTGCAGATGGTACAAATGGCAGCACTCCTAAGAACTGCAATGATTTTTGAAAGACATTATCATTGTAAGCCACGAGAAATGATTGGGTTGACTTNAAATCAGTGTGTAACAGAGCGATAATGATAATGGACTTGGTATTGCGATTCCGGGTAATTGTAGAATTAAGAACATGGAACAAGAAAAGACGGAGAAGTATGATCAAGTCACGGAAGAAATTGGGAGGCTTTGGAATAGGAAGAAGTTTGCAGTAACCCCTCTTGCACTGGGATGCATATCACATTGCCTCAAAAGTTACATGGAAGAGATTGGAATGGACGTAAAGTTGCAGATGGTACAAATGGCAGCACTCCTAAGAACTGCAATGATTTTTGAAAGACATTATCACGAGAAATGATTGGGTTGACTTTTATCAGCTTGTTGCTGATTGCTTCCTCATACTTACCCAGACCCGTTAACATCTTGATCTCACTGAATAAATAAATAAGTCATAGTAATAATAACAACAATAATAGTAATACTCTCGCTTTCCATGCCACTACTTCTGTTTCCCTAATATGTTAAATAATATTGCTGTATACGATTTACAGTTGGTTCTTTAATTTAAGAGAGCTTAGTTGACACCAATGTTGACGAAATAAACAAAAATAAACTATTGACACTGGTTTTGGATCTACTTGCTTGGTTACGACCGTTAGCTAGTAAATTTACGAAACTACGCCATTATTGAAGAAATTTGTATTCTTGATCGTATTACATTTTTAGTATTAGTTTTATTTGATATTTGTAACAATCACGTAGAAGGTCATTTTCGTATGGAGTTCAGTGATCTTATTTATGTTGTTTGTTTTCACATTCACAGTATATCAGATTTGTTTGTTTTACGTATCTACATCAGATAGATCAGAAGGTCAGTGTATTAGAACCAACTGTCCTTTTTTTACCAGTACTGGTAAAAAAATAATTTTATTTGACTGTTGCATGATCCTTTCTATCGAAACTATTCACTTTCATTATTTATTTTTAGAGAAAGCAAATGGAGTAAAATTAAATACGTATCCTTCACGTATACTTTTTTTTTTCAATCAATTTGTACCTATATTGGTCATTTTGTATTATGTAAATCACAAAGGCATAAATGAAATAAAATAGCTACCAAAATCTGTTGGGCACAAAACATGTTTGTCTGCATTACAAACTTGGAGTAATGAGTTTTTTAAAAAAGAATTAAAAGCAATACTATGTTTTATTACTATTATTATTATTATTATTATTATTATTATTATTATTATTATTATTTTATTTTTTTTAATTGTTGTTGTTTTTATTATTATTATCATTCAAGTTTCCTTTGACCTGTTGTCTTCCCCTCTTTTATACATCTTTCTTCACGCTTACCATAACCATTTTCACATCCATTTTATCACCTTGTTTACACCCTAGGAACTTGCAGGCTTCTTTTTTATCTGGATCAAGTGTTTTCGTCCTTTCTTCTAGTACTATTAATCCTTCTCCTTTCACCATCTTACCGTCTCTGAGGATCACGTATACATCTATACCCCATAAAATCCCACTGATGAGTAACTGTCTCCTTGTAGAAATCCTTTTTTATGTTTATCCATTAACTGTCATTAATTTCCAGTCGTGCACACCATCTTTTCATGATTACTCACAAGACTTTTTCCAGTATTCCCATCCACTCTCTCCTCACAATCATGTCTGACCATATCGCATGCTTTTTGGTAGTCGTAGAATGCCACTGCCAAGTTTCTTTTCTTTCCCCTCACTTCGTCCATCATGGGTTTATCTACTAACAACTGATCCACTGTTCCAAACACACCAGAGCACGTCCTCAGCTGACTCTCCCAAATTCCATTTGTAAATTCATGCTGTTTCATGTTCTTGGCTACCATACCTGTAAACATTTTGAAACAAGTGTTCAAACATCATATTGGTCGATACTCCTTCTCATTATCCAAATTTATTGACTTTGGCTATAGCACTGCCCTTCCATCTGTCATCCATTTTGGCATTTCCTGCGGGCTTTCGATCCATTTATTCATACATTTCAATACTTATTTCCTAGAATCAATACACATCTTCCACCAGTAGTTTTGTATACCATCAATACCTGGCGCCGACCAGTTCTTCCTCTTTCTTACTATTTCATATAATCCTTTCTCTGGAATTTCTAATTCAATCATCTGTGTCACATTTTCACATTTTCCTTTCCTTTCTTCTAATTCAGTACTCTGTAAAATCCTCTTTGATCCTCCTTGAACCTCTGTTATCCTTTTTATTTTCATGTTACACTTTGATTTTTTCCAACTTTGCTTTCAAATATCTTAACTCTTCCAGCCATTTCTCTTTCTCCTTTACGAGATTGTAGTTTTTCAACCAGTTGGCTCTGGGCTAAATCTTTCAACGTTCCTTTTTTGTTGCTTTTCGACTAATACTTCTTCGATGTAATTCATTTGCTATTATATGTCACCCTTTGACAAGGCGTACCACCCGGTTTGCCAGACCTCTCTGGGTTACTGGGCCTTCTTCCTGTTGGCTCGTCCTGCCCGAGTGGGGACGGTGCATCCATTGGCGTATTAACTTCCTAGATGAGATCACCGACCATTGATGGCCACGTCTTTACACTCATCTATGGGTTAAATAGTTCCAGTGTCTTATGGATAACTTGCTGCCTTACAAGTTGGTATTGAGTTACCAAGGCTAGGCCCACCACTTACATCAGTGGTTGGCTTCAGGAAGGGCATCCGGCAAAAAACTCCACCTGCCAAGTCAAAAATGGGAATGACAGAAGAAGTAAATTCCTTACCGGATCTGTCACAGCCCAGGTTAACAACGACTGCCTTTGCCTTGGGAGATCAGCAAGGTAATGGAAATTATGCAGCTGGCTACAGAAGCAGAAGGGTACAGGGAGGGAAAAGACAGAGGGAAAAAATAAAAGCGACGGGAGAAAAGCAAAGAACAGGAGCTCATGATTAGTACTTTCAGTGTTGGCATAATGACGAGGAGAGGGCACGAAGCTGTGGATTTGATGGAGAATAGAAAGTTGAACGCCCTTTGCGTTCAGGATACAAAGTGGAAAGGTTAAAGGCAAGGAAAATTCGGAATGGATACAAGCTCCATTACAGTGGAAGAAAAAACAACAGGAACGGAGTAGGCATTATCCTCCACCCATCCGTAAGAGCAGCTGCAATTTTAGTAGAGAGATGTTCAGACCAAATAAATTATGGGGCTAAGGGTTGAGGTTAGTGGGGTCATTATGCAAGTCATTTGTGACTACGCCCCACAGACTGGATGTGACGATGAGGAAAAGGAAAGGTCTGGGTATATTTGGACGACTATGTGAGCAAGACCTCTGCAAATAAACGGCTATATATGGGGTTGAATTTAAATGGACGTGTTGGAGAGCAAAACTCGAAAAACGAAAGAAACATGGGGAAGCACGGACTAGGTGCAAAAAATGAACAAGGCGAGAGAATAGTGCGCTTCACAGAAAGCTTCAATCTGGCTATTGTGAACACTTTCTTCGCGAACTCACAAGAGTGTACAATATAATACCTGCTTGACTACATACTCTCCAGAAGACGACTGCTGAAGGAAGTTACTGATTGCAAAGTACTGGCAAGTGAATGTCACACACAAACATCGGCCGGCAATATGCAAGATAAAGCTGTGGACGCCATTACAACGGAAGAAGAAGGCCGAGCCAAGAACCAAATGGTGGTGACTCAAAGAACCACAAGTTGGAGAAAGGTTGAAAAGTGAGGTCAGAGATAGGGTTGGAGAAGTATTGCCAGTAAACTGGGATGTTGAAGCAGAAGGAATTCGCACAATGGCTAGAGAAGTGCTCGGTTTGACTACTGGTCGGGTAAAGAAGGAGACGGAAACTTGGTGGTGGAACAAAGAGGTACAGAAAAGTATAGAGAAAAAGAAATAAGCCTTGAAGACGTGGTGTACTATTGGAAGAGAACAAACTCAAGATGCATATAAGGAGGCAAAGAGGGAGGTCAAGCGAGTAGTGCCAAAAATTAAAGCGGGTGCATTTGATGATCTGTACAACAATATGGAGACATTTGATGGAATCAAATATGTTTGCAGATTAGCGAAGCAAAGGAATATGGATGTACAAGACATGCAGCACGTGAAGATGATGAAAGACAAAAACGGTTATATCTTGAATTCCGAAAAGGAAAACTTGGAGAGGTGGAAGGGGTACTTTGAAGATCTAATGAATGTGGAGAACCCCAGGGAAGATCGGAAACGCAGTGGACCAGTTCAAAAAAGAGACGTCAGTTCCATTACCCAAGAGGAAGTAAAACGGGCGCTTACTAAAATGAAGAATGGTAAAGTAGTTGGCCCTGATGACATACCACTGGAATCCTGGAAACATCTAGGGGACTACGGTATAGAGTTAGTTAGAAGTTTATTTAACATTATTCTTGACACAGAGCAGATGTTGGACAAGTGGAGCAAAAGCACACTAGTTCCCATGTACAAGAATAAAGGAGATATTCAAAGCTACGTCAGCTACAGAGGAATAAAGCTATTAAGTCACACCATGAAGATCTGGGAGAGGATTATGAATCGTGAGCCGAGAAAAGACGGAGTGCCTCTGTATAAACAGGAAACACCAGGCACCAACGATCAAAATTGGTGATGATACGCTACCAGACGTTAAGGACTTCAAATACCACTATTGAGCAAAGTAGAGGTAGTGGTATAGAAGTGAAGAAAAGGATCTAGGCAGGGTGGAGCAGCTTGCGGAATATAACTGGAATTCTCTGTGATAAAAGAGTGTTGGTCAAAGTCAAAGACAAGCTGTACAAGATGGTGGTAAGGCCTTCCATTTTGTATGAGCTAGAGACCACCACCCCTAACCAGTAGTCTTGAGAAAAATAAGCAGACTACAAAAATGCGCATGTTAAGGTGGTCTGTTGGAGTGACGAGAAGGGATATGATTAGAAATGAGAGGAGGCACCATCGGCGTATGTGACATCACAGGAAAACGTGCAGAGGCATGTTTGGGGTGGTACGGACATGGAGAGAAGTGCTTAACATTGAGCTACCAGGCAGGAGAAGACCGGGAAGACCGAAGAAAAGATGGAGAGACTGCGTGAATTATGGCATGATCAGGGTTGAACTGTCAGAGAGGATGCACAGGACCGACGCAAATGGAATGAGTCAATTCGTTCTGGCAACTCCTGAAAGGGAAGCGCCGAAAGAAGATGATAATGATGATTTTGTTTGCTCGTTTTATCTCTTCTTTCCTCAGTTTTGCGTTAATTTTCATAAATCGCTCCCGTTCTTCAACTTTCCTTATTCTTGTAGCAGTTAGCTTGTGAAAACTGTTCAAAAATCTTGTTTTTATTTCTCTTGTGTCTTCATTGTCATGGTCCACCACTCTGTTGTGTGCTGCTCCAACTGTCGTTGCTATTCTTTTTCTTCACTATTAACACTTGTGTTTTCTTCACTGCTTTCTGTTCACTTCTGTGAGTATTTTCTTCCATCAGATCCTGCCCTTCCCTCACTTTTATAAGGTTCATTATCGCGTTATCTTTCTTAAATCTTGTAGCGTTATCCTTTAAGCACTGTGCTGCAATTTGTTTATCATTATATCTTTTATCCCATGTTTCTGTGATAAGTTATTTAAGTTATTACTCCCGTCTCTGTTCTCAATCTTTCCACTAGTCACATCTTTCTCTGCAGATGTAAGAGCTTTATCATGTCATGAGTCGTAAGCTTTTTCTGAGCTACGTATAGAGAGATACGACTCATGACATGATAAAGCTCTTACATCTATGGCTTCCTCTGATTACATAAAGTTCAGAATTTTCAAGATCTTTCTCTGTCTCCTTTTTTATTATGACTATATGAAATTTAGCTATTCCTCTGGCTTGTGGAATTGCCGATATTTTCCTGTTGGGCGAGTTAAAACAAATAGCTTGGGGCCAAAAGGTTTCTTTTACATTTCATATGTCAAGTGCCTTTCGGAGGATTCTAGCTGTTCTCAGCAAAGCAGATTTTTGAACTAGTGGAATTTTTAATTCGAATCCTTGTTTCTCTATCCAATTTTTAATTTTTTTTGAATACCACCCAGTGAACTAATGACTACAGGGATAATTTTAATCTTTTTCATACCCCAAATTCTCCCAAGCGCTAGTTTCAAGTCGTGATATCCCTGTATTTTACCTAACTGTCTGAGGGACATGCGATATCAATGAGAGTGCAGTTGTTTTTTTCCTTGTTTACAACAACAATATTCGGCCACCTTGCCTTTATTTCGTTATCGCATAGGACATTCATATCCCAAAGAATTTTCCATTCCTTGTTCTCAACAGATCCTTCCAGACGGTGATCTTACCACTTTTCGTGCCTTTCTAAACCATATTTTTTACAAAGTTTCCATTGTATCAATTTCGCCACATTGTTGTGACGTCTCTTATATTCTCTCTGGGCTAGTGTGGTGCATTCATTATGTGACACTGTTTTCCCCTTTTTACGACACATTCTACATAAAGGAGTATCAGAACTCTTTTCGATGTTGTATTTGACGTATTGCATGTTCTTGTGCAGCACACAACAGCGCTTCAGTTTGAACCTTCAGATCTCTATGTACTAGCCATTTCTAGGTATATTATTTTGGTCAGCTATTTCCGGCAGTTGCCTAGAAATTGACCACATACCATCTTTTTACGCCATTTAGCTTTTAACTGTTCTCTCTGTCCTCTTTTCTTTTTTTATCTTTCTCTATCTCGCGTTTGTTATTATTATTATTATTGTTGTTATTATTATTATTATTATTATTATTATTATATCGTTCTTTAATTCGTGATTTACAATCCAGCTTTTCGAAAGTTAGTTTCGTAAATCTCTCCATGAGCTCTTTAGGTATATTCGGTAAATCTTGTATTACCTTCAGTAAAATGTGCAACGCTTTGAACATCGACAACAAACACGAGCACTTTCTTTCAACCAAACTTTCCAACATAATCATTCGCACCACATACTACATATTCTGTCGTAGAAATAAACCATGGACCAGCCCTGAACTATTGTCGCTTTATTGATTTTGTTAGTAAAATATTTAATTTTGATTTTGTTAAATAGGCAAGCCAATGCAAACTACCTTGATTAGTGAGGTTTGTAATTGTATATGTTCAGATGAAAAAATAAAAAGTTTCCATTATTATTATTATTATTATTATTATTATTATTATTATTATTATTATTATTATTATTATTGTTATTGTTGTTGTTGTTGTTGTCGAGTGGTTACGCACCATCTGGCGATGAAAAAAACCCGGTGAAAAATGGGTGAAAAACAAACACATACAAACACACTTTACTTAAATGATAACGACAATTCTTTGACTTCAGGATTTTAGATCCAAAATTTCTGAAGCCTATCAACAGGTACGTTAACTTAATGCTTTTTTTTAAGTACCATTTATTTTTTTGGCTAATGAAGCATGTTTTCGCAATGTTAAAAATAGATCCTGTTTGCCTCAAATGTTATAGTAAGAAGATAGGCTCGTTACAGCTAATGCTTCTTCTAACAATCATATTCGAAGATTACTATCCTTTACCTGGTGTTTTTATCCTAAAGGTAATGGATACGAGTTTTTATTGTTGGTGTTGACGATGGTGATGATAGTATTGATGATAATGATGATGATGTTAATTTTAGAATTGTTTAAATTTTTTTTAACTAAGGGCCCTTTTTGATAACAATACGTATGGTATTGACAAGGTTTGCCCTGTGAAAATAATAACAATAATAATAATAATAGTAGAAGTAGTAATAATAATATTATTATTAATACTACTATTATTCTTGGATTAACAATACAATTTCCATCCTATATATCAAATTACAAGATACTAATGAAAATGATAAAGTCAGCCATTATCATCCAATCCTGCTCACGATAGCTTATGAGTAACAATCCGACCATTTTACTACCCTAAGCAGCCCTGGATGGCTTGAGCTACCTGTTTTTGTTAGCTTCACATAAGACACCTCAAGTCAATAGTCCCGATAACACTTTTCTAATGGTTGATTCACTTTCCCAAAGTACTTTCTTTTGGATTTCTCTCGATAATGTTTGGAGTTCTTTCTCGTTGTCAAACTCAAAGATTTTTTGAATGTCCGTTTTCAGTTCTGTCATTCCTCCACCGAGACATCCAACAACTATTGGAACCACTTTTACGTTATAATCTTCCCGTCTTTCACGTTTCTCAAAACATAATTGTTCGTATTTCTTAATCTTTTCTTCTCGTTTAAGACGTCTGTTCATTTCGTTTGGACATGCTATATCGACTAGCAAAATTGTTTTCTTCTCTCCGTCTTCTAAGGTCAGATCTGGTCTCCTCGTGGTGCAGTTCGTTCTCATTCGGTGTTCCCAATCCCAATACAGCTTCTTGCCTTCATTCTCTAACACTTTACCTTTTTCCCATCTCCGGGTGTACCATTTCGCTCCTTCTGGAAGTAATCCTTTCTCCATTGCCCATTTGACTGCCAACACTTTGAGTGCATTGTTGTGTCGCTTCACGTCATCTGATTTTGCAAGCTTTTTACATCCAGACAGGAGATGCTGTATTGTCTCTCGCTGTTCTCCACACAACCTACTTTCATCTGTATCAATGAGTCCTCTTATCTTCTTCCACGCTCTTGATTCCACCATCTGCTCCTGTAAAGTGAATATTGATGCCGTTTTTCTTGGATCTGTATTGCACTTTAACCACACGTAATCTTCCTTCTCGTATCTCAATGAAATCTCGCTCTGCATTGGTTTCTCTGCTAACCTTCTTTCGCGGTTTCTTTTTTGTCCTGAATCTAACTGCTTCTTCAGCTTTTTCCACGCCTCCTTCCAATCATCAAATCTCTCTTTACAAATTATTACATGTCTTTCGTCAAATGTTACATCTACAGCCACCCTTTTCACTGCTGCGGCCGCATCTCTCTTTAATAAGGAATGCTCTTTGTTCATTTCATGTTACCACGTTACCCTGATCCAATTGTCAGTCGATGTTGCCATATTAAGTGCTACTCTTGTTTTGGTCTCATCATACACGTCTTTGAAACTTTTAAGTCCTCTTCCACCATCACACCTTTTTGCGTATAATCTCTCATCACTTGTTTGTCTTCCATGGAAACCTTCTCTCCGTAGAATACTTTTCACAATTTTATCTAGTTCGTCTATTCCTCCTTTTCCAAGATGAACTACCTTCATCACGTACCCTGCCACTGGTATTATATGGAAATTTATAGCTTTCATCAAGTTTTGATCATTTAGGTTAAGTCCTACTAGATGGTCCATCCTCTTTCGGATTTCTTTCTTTACTCTCTCCATTCTCTTTTTAAATTGATTTTATCCGCTTGTTCACACCCCAGAAATTTGTAATTTTCGTTTTTGTCATGGTTCAACGCCTCTATCTTTTCTTCCAACACTGTCAACCCATCTCCTTTAACCATTTCCCCCTTTTTGAAGACTATTTCCGCACATTTGTTTACATCAAAGCAAGCTCCAGTGTCCATACTCGCTTTTACTTTCATCTCGTTGACAATCTCGAGTTATTGGTGGCTTTCTTGGGAGATCATCAAATTATCAATAAAAAGACTATGTGTTCTTTTTACTCTTTCGCCATCTTTGTTTCCCATTTTGTAGCCATCAGTTTCCTCAATCAGCATTGCCACTGTGACTTCTGTCAGACAAAATCCAATTGGTGAGAAACTGTCACCTTGTAAAAACCCCTTCTTTAAATTTATCATACGGCTGGTGAT
>RDPX01000307.1:433282-449506 GCA_003991215.1 Morbakka virulenta
GGCAAAACTAAATATTCTGCTTCAAGTGTTTGACAAGGACAACAAGGATTAATTTTGTCAAGAATAAATAAATGTAAAGAATTAGACATCTTGTTCTTTTGTTTCTTTTTCTCCGCCTGGTACATGTTCAGACTAACTCAACCCCCGTACTCTTCCTCTTCACGTTTCTATGGTTACGAATACCGTGGCAACTAGGGAAGGCCAGCTGGTTCAGTTGGTCCATTTGATGATTTTGTTTCATTGCCTTCCCTTTGGCCCCAGGTGTACTTCCGAAAACTATTGCTTTAAGCAGATTTGTGAGACCCAGATTAAGTTTTTCGTAGTCATATACTTAACAGATTTTATGTCTAATGGTGTTCATAGTTGGTAGATAAGACTGCATCACTGTGCAGCGGTTCGATTTTGATTTTATTGACTTTAACCTTCACCATGCTCTTCTTCATAGCCTGCCTCAGCATCTTGCTTTTTCTGCCTACCTTGCTACCTACGTCGCCAAAGAATTTTTTCTCACTTCTTTCCATTTTCACAACCCCAGTGAACCAACTCAGCATGAATTTAACCTTGTGTTGGTTAAAAAGACAGAAATGATTTCACCTAGAAAGCTTAAAAATAAACTTAACTTGCTGCACTTTAAGGTGAACAAAAGAACAAATCTTACTGTCAGTGTTGGCTAGTATAGCAAGTAAAGGTGAACACATAAAGTATTTAACTTAAAAACATGGTAATATCAACAGGGACAAGTAAGTCAGAGACTTGTTATCGATAATTGCACTCTGGTATACCAGGCGGTCTTGTTCCTGTGCCCCTCACGTTGCTCTTTTCCCTTCTATTTTGCCCTAAAGCAGTAGCTTCTGTATGCCGTTTTTCCTCAGGCACTACCAGAGGGAATGTAAGTGGTCCAAAAACTCACTGCAAAATGCAGATATTTAAGTAACTTCCTGTTAGCTAATTATAAATCAAAGGACCATCTGTGACAAAGCAACTAAACCTTTTTATCACTGCTTGTTCAAATATGCACCAGATAAAGTATGTGTTTTTCTTCTTCCAAAATGAACACACTATATCCCTTGTATGTTTATATCAATGAACATGCAACTTAAGAAACACGTTTCGATTACAACCTTATTAATGGATCCCAAATCTATATCATATTTAATCCATGAAAACATAAGATTGGGAACGATAAACATTGATCCTTCAGTAATATTGGATAGCCCACCAGCAACAAGTAGTATGACTATTTCTGAAGACCAAGGAATTTTTTTCACTACTTGATCCAATGTAGACTGCATTCTTGTTAATTATTCGAAGTGAGATGTATATTATATATTGCCCGATCTTTCTTTTCGACTGATGACGACAAGCAAAAGTTGGTTTTTCGTCTACACTCTATATCTGAGGTTAACATTCGAGGTTTAATATCATTATGGAAAAGACATCCAAAAGAATTTAATCTCTCATCGCATGTTGCGCGGGTAACCAAGGTGCACATCCCTCATCGGGGAACCAGTATGATAACCGGAAAGTCAGTTACTGGACGAAACCTTCCCGAATCAAATGTATTAGAAGATTTTCACAAAGAGCCCACCTCTCAAAGAGGCCTTGTAAATGCAAACATCGAAAATCCCCTAAAAGGAACTAAACAAACATGGTCACGGGAAGAATACAAAGAGGTCATGGAATCATATTACCTAGCTAAACTAGATCCTAGAGAAATGGCTACAACGAAAGCCACATATACAATCTGGAGAACTATGTACCCTACAGAGAAAAGCTACTTGGATACTAATAAACTAGTGACCGATAGAAGAGATGAAGAAAGAAATCGTGGGCTATCTAATGATGAACTTAAAGTGATTGAAGATAAAGTAAGGCAAGATTTACAAATACCTGAAATAGAACAGGAGGAACCAAGCCCAGGGAACAACAAACCAGGCCAGGGTATCCCCACTATCGCGATAATAAACTGTTTTTGCCTTTAAAAATAACTCCAATGAAAACTATGTTATTGACAATGAACAAAAAATAACTGAGATGAAAGACAATATCTTGAGAAAGTGGGAAGTACTTAAAGAAGAAGATATGGCTGAAAGGTCTCTGAAACGTAAGATAAAAAATGACAAAAAAGCAAAGAAGAAAATTCAACGAGCGAATAATGCAATCTGTTAGATTAAGCTCTCGAATGCCGGCTTGAGCCTAACTGAACTCAACCAACTAATTTATGCAGCTGAAGCTGTCATCGCCGATGAACTTGGTCTCAGTCCTCACTAGTCGAACGATGAAACCCAACATTCAAGACCAAAACGTGGAAGCATTTCACTACCCAAGGCAATGCACAGTATGTTAATATGCTACATAATTAAGTAAAAGAATATGATAACACTAAACTTAGTTCAATTCGAATGACACCTGTAGAAGCATTCATGAATAAAAATAAAGGACTTGTTTACTTCATTCTCTATGGTGATTTTAAACCATTAAAACAGAAACCTAAATTTAAAGTAGGTTATAAGGTAAGGATATAAAAGTATGGATTAACAAGGCGTACGTAGCAAACTTGACCAAACAGATGTACGTAATATTTGAGATCCAATGCACTAATCCAGTTGTTGAGAATATCCAATTCTCTGATTCTTTGGTACGAATAGCCGAAAGATATATAGAAAGAAAAACTCCAATTGATTTTATAGGTAACTAAAAACTAGCGATATTTTGCGAGATCCAATTCACATTGAGGAAGCTTTAAAAGTTAAAAAAGTTCCTTATAATTATATTGCTCTAAAAGGAAATACAAATTTTTCCACCAATCAACGATATAGAATTCAATACGTAAATAGAATATTGTCCAATCATAGTTGAGAATTTCCATTACGAATCAAGGTATTGCTTATAATACTTGAATACGTCAAGCTATTTCCTGGTCTCCCTTTCGTAAGGAGACCTTGACGTCAATACACATAAATAAATAATTTAATGTAAAGGAAATGAGACTTAGTAAAATTTGCTTCCGAATTGCGCGCGCACTGGGGAATGCTGGAAAATCCAACACCAGTCACTTCTAATGTGAAGGATCTCAATGATAAAGAGATACAAGGGAGTTTTTATGAAACAGAATAACTGAAGGCAAAACAAGAGGTATTTACTATTGATGGAGTAATTCGTAGAGGTCATAAGAAGAAGCAAGCATTTGTTAAATGGAAAGGATATAGTGAAGATATTAATTCTTGGGTACCAATAAAAGACTTTTAAAAAATATAAATGTGTTTTGAAAAATAAAAAATATATAGTATATATTTATATATTGCTATAAAAATTGTTTAAAAATACAGACCGACCTAGAATTTTAGCAGATGAGCAGAGAAGAATAAATGAAAACATTTCTATGTAGGAAACCATTATATTTCAATTTATGTGCTTACAAAATAAATTACACTTTGGTTGGAAAATAGTCTCATTTAAACTCAAAATTGCATACTAAAAAGCCAATATAAAACCTTTTTTACAATCTGAAGGATCTAGTTTATGTATCTTTAAGCTTGATCATACGTCAACGCATCCACAAATACACTGAAATATTTATTTTCTTTAGAATAGTATAAATAATATCAGAAAATTCTAACAATTTATAGATACGAAAAAGAAAGAGAGAGGGGGGGGAAAGAGGGAGAGAGAGAGAGGGAAAAAAAGGTAGAGAGAGGGAGAGAAAGGAAGAGAAAGGGAGAGAGAGAGAGAAAGAGAGAGAGAGAGAGAGATCTTAATAAACTAAATAAAAGCATAAATCTATAATAACACATAAACTAAATGAACATTTTTAAGCAATAAAAGCAAACTAAAAGTAAGCCGAAACCAATGACTGATCAGCATAACACAGCCTGCAAATCAAATGGTTGAAAAACCAGGTTATGTTAAAAACCCTGACATATATAAATAGATAAAATTAAAAGGCTTTGCTTACAAGAAATAGTTTCCTTTGCAATGCTTTTAAGAACATGACAAAACCACAGCAGGCATAAAAATCTCACTATCAATTGATGGTAAAAAGAAAAAGAAAGTCACATGATCTTGAACATGAAAGATAAAAATAGAAAAACCAAAGAGTAAGTGTATTATTATTTCAAAGACTTGATGATGATGATGATGATGATGATGATGATGATGATGATGATGGTGATGAAATACAATTTTTGAAATACAAAAAAGAGGCTTTCAAGGATCATAAACGGAAGAGATGTATTTTACAAATCAAAAGATTTATTTTAATTAATAAAATAAGCAAATAAAAAAATATATTGGAAAAAACAACATGATCATCCACAAAGCAAGAAGAAATATCATTTTATGTTCAAAATAATGGAGTCAACAGAAGACTTCAAACATATCAATGAAGACTATTTTAATCGTTTTATAATTAAATTAATATCAAATTTTAACCAACCAATTGAAAATATTCATTTATTACATGAAAAACTATTTATGTTTAAATAAAAGTACAGTGTCTTTAACAAATTCTTGAAATTCAAGTTGAAAAAAAATTTTTACAAAATGAAAAATAAATTTTTTGTTTAGTTAATCTAATGGTCAATAGACTAAAATACAAGTTCTGCAAATATATATATATTTGTGTAGTTTTGTGTATTCGTATCAAAATGTGCTCAATGCATAGAGCAGAGCAATTTACTCAAGGTAAAAAAGAAAAAAAGAACTATGATTGCAACTAATAGTTTCAACTAATAGTGTCAATCATCAGGCAATAATGCTACAAATACTGTACAAGCTTTTATAAACAAATAAAGTAAGCGGCTCATCAAAACTAAAAATTACAGGTGGTAAAGTATTACAATGCGTTAATATTCTGAGAAAGGAAGAAAGAAAGGAAGTCCCATGTGGATACAGTTTAAAATTACTTAAGAGTGATTTAGTTTCAAGTTGGGTAAAAAGGTGTCTCTTCAAGAAAGGAGGTCTCATGGGATTAGTCATTACCGGTAGGTATGAAGGTGTGGAGGAGAAATTTATTTTCGTGTCGTCATTTTGAAATAAATTCGGATCTTTTGTTGAGAAATTGTTTCTTGATGGTGTATGTTACAATGGACATTTTTTCAGTGAGATCCCATCGTGCTTTCTTTTTGTGCTGTTGTTGTAGTAGGGGTTATGGGGCGGGTGATTTTAGGATAGACCAACATATTTCGGGTGTTTTTCCGGGCTTTTTCTTTGCTTTCCATACGAAACTGGAGAGTATTGTTTGTATTTACTCTGGGTTAATGATAATTTATGTTCAGAGTATCTGCGTTTCCCTTGCCTCTCGGTTTATCCTATGTATGCCTTTTCGCTGTTAGGTGTTGTTAGTGTTCCTGTGGGTGGTGCCAATGATACTGTGGCCTTGTAGATGACGTTTGGTGTAGTGCATTTTCCTGGGAGAAGGCATTGACTTTTTGTTCTGCAATTACAGGATTGATTTGTTGTTGTTGTTTTGGGGCTGATGATTTTGTTTTTGTGCTTTTTGATGATTTGTATACAGCTGAAGATTGTGCAAGACATGAAACTCTGTAAAGTTAGAGTTTTTCTTACTCGTATATCTGATTATATATATATACATATAGATATATACATGTAAATATGTATATTGAAACTAAACTATACTATGTGAATTATATTGTATCAATTACAGTGAAGATAATATAGGATTATCAGTTAATAAAACCCTAGCCTTTTCCGAAGAACTTCAACCAGGCCTATATGAACATTGTCCTTATGGTCTTGTGTTACATATTAACCAGAGAAGAAAAACAAAACCGTTAAGAAGAATTTACTACTCAATTTCCTTCTAAATAATCATTGTCATGAAATTAGAAATGGCATAAAAATATTTAAACAACATTTCTGAGAAACTGATGAAAACATTAACACTGAATTACAAATTAAATTCACAATGTATCAGAAAAAAAAATCAGATCAGATACAATCTACAAAACGAAACCTCTATTCATAATGCCTATTGACGATATCATGGATGTATTGAACATTATTAAACAAGACACAATAACATTCATTAAGAATGACTATATAGAAAATATGTTATTTTTAATCAAAAACAAGCTAAAATATATTCCAGAGGTTAAAACATTCAATGCTAAAATCATTTGATATTAATAAAATATAACGATCCACTTGCAACAATAACAATATCAGATACAAAGCAAGACCTTACTGACGTATGTATTAGAAAAAATGAATATGATAAGATATTTTTTGAATGGTCCTATTTGTGAAGAACACATATCTTTGATAACGATATCATAAAACAGATAGTGTCTTAACAATTTGCCCCAAATCAGGATACTCCCATAGGTTATCTATATCCCTATTGCTAGGCATAGAGTCAAGAAAAGCAAACAAAAGTGATTTTGTGGATATTAAATCCTATCCTTTCTTTAATCATTTTGATATATGGCAAGAGTATGATCACAGTCAAATTAAAGACTATAATCGATGTATCGTTAAAGAACATCAGAATACAAACCCTGTTCTATTTCCAGCTATGTTTTCAAGATTGCTATGGTTATAAGCAGGCCCATCGCTTCCTTACACAAAGCTCTTCCCACCTTAGGCCTGCTTTGCATTTACGATTTTTTCATCCCCGAGGCTTCTTCTATAAAAGTTTTGTTACATAAGCCACATGACTCCTTTGTCATGCCAAAAAATCTATTGCTATAATGGTGACATAACATGTACCCATCATAACAAAACTTAACATTTAAACCATTTTTAGATAAAAAATACCCGCCACTTAAATAAAATATTACTAATCAAATGGAAATAAATCATCTTATTTTGCTTTCTAGAGATGTAGCAACGCAAAATAATAAATTTTTGCTTTTTAGGGGGTAGAAATGCAGGGCTTTTATACACCCTGCTATGCATGTAAGGGGAGGTTCTCTCTATCTGACGTCAAGAAGCACATTTCAAAAGGACGACAGTCAAAAGGTCACGCAAAGATCCCCAATTGCCTTGGGTATTGCGGTAAGAAGTGCAATGAAGTTGGGGATTTGAGTGAAATTGCTGAGTTAGGTTGGGTAGAAACAGAGGCAAATATGGGATTGGAGTAACCAAGAAAAGAGTGAGAAAAGGCGCAAGGAAAGAATTGATTAGCTCTGTAAACAAGGCAAAGATGAAGAAGAGAAAGGATGATGATTAGAATAACCAGGAACACTAGTAGGAAAAACAACAATTTGAGTCCAAGATTGAGCCAATGAAAAGTAGAATTCTCTCAAGGTTCATCAATGGAATGAGAATTCAAGCACCAAGTATGACGAGTATTGACGTAATCACTCACTATTATTTTGGCAAGAGAATGAAACTAGTAGAAAGCACCAGTAGCATCAAAATCAGATGTAGAGATGAAATGTTAAACCTAGCAGTATTAATCAAGGCATGACGCAACGAGATAAAAAAATAATGAATGGTTTCACAGAGAACCACGCATACAATTGGTAAAGGATCTTGAAAAAAGACGCCTGGCCTATGCATAAGACCATCAGAGTCCTTACGAAAATAAGGAAGATAACCACCGACAAGAAAAGTCAGAGCTAGGGATATTACTTTTAATATCAGTTTCACAGGGATGAAGAATATCGGGAGAGCTATTTTTCAAAAATTTCAACAGAATTTAAGTTGGCATGAAAGCTTCGAAAGCTGGTAAAGGCGATTGATAAAAGCTTTGGTATTTTAGGTAGATCTGGTTTACTTGAATAAACTTTACCTCTCGTCATGACATAAAATAATCAGGGTGAAAGATACTTAATAATTAGGCAGAAATAAAAAATGCCAAGAAAGAGCAAGCTGCTAGCTTATTAGCTATAGCTTAACTGTTGATAGAACAACCTCTTCAAGCACTACTAACGAATTTGAGCTCCTTACCATTAGATTTAAAAATTTATCTTGTACCCTCTTCGAGCGTAAAAACAACTGCTCATCAAAATCTAGACCCTACGATCTTAACAATGTCTTCTAAACAATTCAACACCCTATTCTGGAAAACAAGCAATCCTAAAAAGTTTGAAGCCAGATTTGCAGGAGATGGAGAATTGACAAAACGAGGTTAGTGGAGTGATCCCTCTAGTCCCCAAGTCGCCTTTTCAAACACCACCTGGTAGGACCAAAAGAAGGAAAGGTAAATAGGCTCACCTCTCCAAAAATCAACCACGTACTGAAATTTTTCAGAATAAGATTACAGGTGCTACGTCTTGGCCAGTGTGGACAGAAAGTAACTGTTGGAAAGGGTAACCCTCTTCCGCTATGTCAAAACTTCACAACTGGTTGAAGTTTTATGTCAATGTCCAGTACTGTACGTCCGCTTGCCTTTCATTAACAGACAGGCTTCTGACAAACATGGAAGTTAGGGGCCATTCAAATTATTTTATTCAAACATAAGATGTTTCGGTACAGCGATGAATTTGATACTTTACAACTTAATGTCTCAAGGTTCTCAGGAAATCTTTGATGACTCAACCATTTAAATTCTCCTTAAATACAGCAAAACTGCAATGAAAACATTTTCTAAACAAAGTCCTATAACTGTAAAAAAACTAACAACACTTTTGCTTATGTTTGCTAACGTCATTGTCCCCCGTACCTCGGCTCAGACGATGCCCTTCAGACGGACTTCATTTTGTCAGTGAGGAACTATTTGACCGAAGGCATTTCCTAGCGCCAACCAGTGGCTTCTTCATTTGTAAAGTTCCAAAGTCTTTTTGCCTGGTCGAAGAATGGAACCCGAAGCCTCTTGGATTAAGTGGAACTGCACTAATCATTATGCCACAACTCCTCAAACTACTAGATTATTCAAACTACTAGTACATTCGTGCATAAGCGAAAAATGTAGAAAAATTTAATTGAGCTATCACGACACAGTGATTAATTTAGTAACTAATCCATCCATTGCAATTGTGTCCTTTAGTTTCCATATTAGGTTGCCAAACAATTGATTAGTCAGATTTGCTATGTTGATCACAAGCCTTCGTGACATTGTGGTTGAAGTGTGGGGCTAACAATTCAGGCATTTATGGCGGCGTGAGTTTCCATTGGCACAATACCTTTGCTTGACTTTTACTTTTCTCCTTTCCTGCTTCCCTCTGTCTGTCTGTCTCTGTCTGTCTGTCTCTGTCTGTCTGTCTCTGTCTGTCTGTCTCTGTCTGTCTCTCTGTGTCTCTGTCTGTCTCTGTGTGTGTATCTCTCTCTCTCTCTCTCTCTCTCTCTCTCTCTCTCTAACTCACCAAAACATGCCTATTTCCTTGTCTAATTCTCGTCAAATTCAGTTGGTTTTTCACCTGCTGGTAGAAAATAACTCACTAATGAGGAAATCCCTGCAAGTACTGTAAGAAATAACAATGACCACAAATGGTTTATATCGATCCAGTATCTGATTGTATAAATCGATATCAAAGCCGCCAAATTTGAAAAGCCTATAGCATACGCCATCATAAACGACTTTGCTGGGTTAGGATATACTTCAATAACATATTGTAGAACAGCTGTATATAAACTGGATACTGTCATTATAGAAAGAAGGAGAAGGATATACCCCAGTATACTGAACTTCGACCATATCATCAAGAAAAGGAAAGCNTGTGTCTCTGTCTGTCTCTGTGTGTGTGTATCTCTCTCTCTCTCTCTCTCTCTCTCTGTGTCTCTCTTTCTCTCTCTCTCTCTCTCTCTCTCTCTAACTCACCAAAACATGCCTATTTCCTTGTTTAATTCTCGTCCAATTCAGTTGGTTTTTCACCTGCTGGTAGAAAATAACTCACTAATGAGGAAATCCCTGCAAGTACTGTAAGAAATAACAATGACCACAAATGGTTTATATCGATCCAGTATCTGATTGTATAAATCGATATCAAAGCCGCCAAATTTGAAAAGCCTATAGCATACGCCATCATAAACGACTTTGCTGGGTTAGGATATACTTCAATAACATATTGTAGAACAGCTGTATATAAACTGGATACTGTCATTATAGAAAGAAGGAGAAGGATATACCCCAGTATACTGAACTTCGACCATATCATCAAGAAAAGGAAAGCTCCACAAAATCCTGATGTCATAAGTATTGCTTTATTTATTTCTAGTGTATCCAAAAGAAGAAAAATCGTTATATTTCCACACCAGTCTGCCAGAGCAAACAAAGACAGCAGGTATAAATTGTATATTTTATTAGAAGGAACACAGTGCCCACATTCCCTCCTCCAAAGGTTTTTAGTCGGCCAAAGTTGATTATAGTACTTAGGCCCAAGTTCTAATAATGCAGCCAGGATAAGTCCAACTAAAACACAAATAATAACGATATTGTATGTTATCTGTCGATAAGTCTGGTTAAATATCAACTTGAATGAATTCAAAGTCTTTCGTCTGTTTTTTTGTTTCACATTCTGGGGAATATTCAAAGTTTTCTTCCGTAAAACAGATCCTCGTGAATTCGGACAGTGATAAAAGATAATTGCTGAAGAAATGGGCAAAAGACTTAGTAGGAGCATTATAGATCGCCATGACCAAGCTTCTCCGACGAGGCAGAGAAGAGCCAAAGTCACGAATATCCCTGCTGAACGAAAAAAATGAAAAAGACTTACACATTTTCTTTTACAAACTGGCAAAAAGTCTATTATGTAAGAACTAGCTAAGGACCCACTAAAAAATGCTAGCAAACAAATTCCAAGTAAAATCCAGAATGCATTTGGAGCTAAGGATAATAATATGCTGGATACCACTGTTTGCACCAGATAAACTATAAATGTTTTTCTTCTTCCAAAATGAACACACAATATCCCTTGTATGATTATACCAATGAACATGCAACTTAAGAAACACGTTTCGATTACAACCTTATTAATGGATCCCAAATCTATATCACATTTAATCCATGAAAACATAAGATAGGGAACAATAAACATTGATCCTTCAGTAATATTGGATAACCCACCAGCAACAAGTAGTATGACTATTTCTGAAGACCAAGGAATTTTTTTTATTACTTGATCCAATGTAGACTGCATTCTTGTTAATTATTCGAAGTGAGATGTATATTATATATTGCCCGATCTTTCTTTTCGACTGATGACGACAAGCAAAAGTTGGTTTTTTGTTTACACTCTATATTTGAGGTTAATACATCTTTGCTAATAATTAAAAACACTTAGGCTTATTGTTCAAAAGGTATTTTTCATATTGAAATTTAGCTTTTGCTTTTCATATCAGAAATACATTCAATAATGGACCTCTTTTTGTTTTCCATTGTGTCCATGGAGATTTGGTTTTTCATTGCTTTATGATCATTTCTTCTTTACAACAAGAATGATGCGCATGTCTGACTTTAAATACCTCAGTTTATCAAGTTTCAATTGTGGAGCATTTGTCTATTACCTTGCTTCTGTGACACATAGATCAAGCATGCCATCAGGCATCAAGTAGTATTACGATTGCAAATTAAAATAATAATAAAATTAAAATAAAATAAAATTAAATTAAAATAATATAGATATGCAAATTAAAATAATATAGATGGAATCAAAGGTGATAACAATTGTGAGAGATCATATAAGGATGCTAAAATACGATTGTAGTATCGACTCTGTTAATAGACAAAAGACATAGGGAAAAAAGGAGAGAAAGAGAGAGAGAGAGATAGAGAGAGAGAGAGAGAGAGAGAGAGAGAGAGAGAGAGAGAGAGAGAGAGAGAGAGAGAGAGAGAGAGAGAGAGAGAGAGAGAGAGAGAGAGAGAGAGAGAGAGAGAGAGAGAGCAAGAGAGAGAGAGAGAGAGAGCGAGAGAGAGAGAGAGAGAGAGAGAGAGAGAGAGAGAGAGAGAGAGAGAGAGAGAGAGAGAGAGAGAGAGAGAGAGAGAGAGAGAGAGAGAGAGAGAGATGGATTTGTAATACATTTAAATTGTATATTAGCAAAATCCTTTTACTTAGAAGGGAAAAGGAGAGGGAAATTTACTGAGAACCATTCATTTATTTGGGGAGACCACACGTTTACCAAACAAAAGTAATCATCGAAAAGATGAATACAATTTCCTCAGGTAATGTAGTTGTGGCTAAAGACTACATTGGTTAGTACTGACCCCGCCTTTCCTTCAGCTACAAAATATTGTATTGTTTCTGTGAAGGCGCTTTTGAATTGCTAGAGTCAGATTTTCTTTCCTTGAAAGAAAAGTTGTTCTGTGGTAAGGTCAGCTCTTTATTAGCAGATTTTAACAAGATGTCCAATGGTAGAGTAAGGTAACCATTTTCTTACACACCTTCAACAGTGAATGGTTTTATTGCATGTAAAAGAAATTTCAATCTGAAAATAAGGAATAAAATTGATCTGAAATGAATTTACATAAAACTGATTAATCTAAAGAATCTTCATCTAACTTTAGCATTAATCGTTGAAAAGGAACAGAATGCATTTTTTAGCATTTTAAATGCCATTTTCAAAAGCTGTAACCTCTTTAAATGCCAATGTCTTTCGAAAACCAACTTTCACTTTGTAATACGTACAGTGAAAGTTACTCAGTTCCAAGTATTTTCAAATTGGACTCATGAAAACTATAGTTCATCTTTCTGTCGTCATTTACTCTTCTGAAAATTGTCAGGAGAAATAGGTTAAATTATTGAAAATCTATTGAGTAACGGTTACCCTAAAGATGTATGAGAGAAAGCTATTTAGTATCAATTAGCCTCCAGGATCCTGTCAAAGAGGGCCATCAATAGTGCCCTCTATATCTCAAACTGCCTTGGACAGAGCTGGTTTCCACTAACTTTGAAAATCAAATTCGCAGGGCAATTTCCTATACCTGTGCTACTGCACTCAAAGTAATCGTGAATCCACGGGAACTTCTTTCTTTATGTACAAAGGATGTGTTGTTTCCGATAAATTTAAGTATATCTGTTCATGAGTTTAAGTGCTGGTGTGAAGCCATGTAAGTGGGCCAGAGATTTTTAAGATCGATCGATAGAGCAAAACATTACACACCCGGTATTTATAGAAGGAAAACCTTGTGTCAGTCGAGTTCACCCAAAAAGACACTGCATGCATATAAGCAAAATTGTTAATTGTGATTCAGCTATAGAATAGCATTTATAGTGTCTGACTATCCTGTCTTAACTGTCAATGAGTATATCAAGCAACACAGTAGAGTTGGACAATATCCACACTGGGTTATTTGCAAATACTATGGTAATGACACCAATCAGAACTGGTATAAACACAATCTCGCACAAGTAACTGAAGCCCAAAATGCTACCATCCTATGAGACTTCCCAGGAAATACAGACAGAAAAATTCAGCCAATCACCGAGACATTATTGTAAAAATCCATAGAGATAAGACCTGCCTTTTGATAGATGTGACTGTTCCTTCAGACAAAAATGTAGCTGTCAAGAAGTTTGACAAGCTTAGTAAATATAAGGACTTCGAAATTGAAATTGAGAAATTATCTAGCTTCAAGGTACCCAGGGCAATTTCGTAGGCATCCTAGGCATGATAAAGAGAGGTACTCAAAAGTTTGATGAAAAATTACCAGGAGAATACTGCCTCCACGAGATCCAGAATATAGTTTTAAGCAACACAGCTCACATTTTGTGAATGTCTTTCCATTAAAGGATTTTTTTTACTATTATACTTTTTTTTCTTTTTATGGATAACCAATTACCTTATGTCTATGGAAAATAATCAAAGAAAATCATTCTGCTTCGCTCGTTGCGCGGTTAAACAAGGAGCCCGTTCCTCAGTGATGGACCAGGCTGGGGTCGAAAAAGGAACTACTGGGACAAATTTCTCCAACCCCCAGATCCTAGAAGCTTTTCGTAACGAGAATGATTCTCAAATAAGCCTTCTAGATTGCAAAGTTATGAGCCAGATAACATAAAAAAGACAGAAGTGGACACGGGAAGAATTCAGATAAGTCACGAAAGCTTATAACCAGACACTTGAGCAACCACCTGATGAGAATAGCACAACCCATACCTACCAGATATGAAGAAGAATGAATTTTGACAACAGAACTAACATAGATGAAAACAAACTAGCAAATGTAAGGAGAGACATATTAAAAAATAAAAGATTAACGGAAACTGAATTGGAAAGAATAAAAAGAGACATTAGGAGAAAGCAGCAAAATATAGACACGGCAGAAAACGAAATCAGTGCAAGCACAGATAATATAGCAAGAGAAGATGATAAGATGATACATAATAATAAAGGATATGTTACGCATTTGTCTCAATCAGAACAAAAAGAAGAAGGGAGAAAAACATTAGATATGAAACAACAAATATTAGATAAATGGGAAGAAATAAAATTCGTAGAAAAAAAGAAATAGTTACGCTACCAAACATCACCAAAGGCCGCAAGGCTAAAGAATTGATAAAGGCATCAAATAATGCTCTGTTGATGATAAAGAAACAACGTCAAGAGCCATTAGATGTAACAGAAATAAATGAACTGATGTACACAACTGCTACAGTTATAACTGAAAACCAAGGTGTCGGATATAAAAAACAAAGAAAGTTAAAGAGAAAAAACCTGCGTGGAAAGAGAGGATTGAAAAAGAAATTACTAGAATGAGAGACGATTTATCGATTTTCACAGAGTTAACGAAAGATAATGGGATTAGTGAGAGGAAAAGAAAAAAAATGATGAGAAGATACACTATTAAGAAAGAGGAAGATATAGCTGCTGAGAAAGAAAAGTTAGAGCAGAAGATACAGGCAAAGGGGCAAAGAAAAAGAACATTTCAGAAAAGGAATAAACAGTATCGACAAAATAGAATGTTTAAATCTAATCCCAAAGTATTTTACCCAAAACTAGGGAAAAAACAAATGGAAGTTAATAAGCCGCCAACTTTAAACGAGATTGAAACGTTTTGGAAAACAATTTTAGAAGATGATAAACATCATAATGAGGTTGCTGAATGGGCTAGAACACAAGAAGAAATGCATAAAAATTCACCAGAACAACAATGGAGAGAGGTAACTAGGTATGAAGTTACAGCAGCACTTCGAAAGTCAAGTAACTGGAAATCCCTTAGCGTAGACAAAATACCAAATTTTTGGTTGAAGAATTGCGAATCCCTACATGAAGATCTAACAAGGTGTTACAATGAAATAGAAAGAGAGCCCGAAAAAAGCCCGACATGGTTAACACAAGGAGTAACATACTTATTGGCTAAAGCACAAGAAACAAATATTCCAAAAAACTATAGACCAATCACATGCTTACCAATCACATACAGAATATTTACGTCGATTATCGAAGTGAGAACTTACAACCACTTAGAAGAAAACAATTTACTACCAGCTGAACAGAAGGGATGTAGAAGAGGTTCGTATGGTTGCAAAGACCAACTTCTTATAAACAGAATGATTCTTTAAGATTGTAAAATTCAGAGAAAGAACTTGAGTACTGCCTGTATAGACTACAGAAAAGCCTTTGACAGTGTTCCTCATAGTTGGATTATTAAAGTAATGCAAAAATATAAAGTTTCACCAGATCTAATCAAATATATGAAACATAGCATGAATACATGGCAAACAACAATTATACTTAATTTCTCCTCTAGTTGCATAACAACAAATCCTATCAAAATTAAAAATGGAATATTTCAAGGAGACTCATTATCTTCCCTCCTATTCTGCTTATCTCTTGTACCTCTCAGCAATCTACTAAATCACACAGAATTTGGGTACGAAAATAACAAGAGACGATCAAATTACCTATTCTACATGGATGACCTGAAACTACACTCCAAGAATGATAATCAGTTAGAAGGACTTTTGAACATTGTAAAGATATTTAGTGACGACATTAAAATGAAATTTGGATTGGACAAATGTGCCAAAGCATCCTTTAAAAGGGGAATACTGACAAATACATCAAGCGTAAAGCTAGATGATACAACGATAATTCAAGAACTCGATCAAGAAGAGAGAAGATAAGAAATTTAAAAGGGAAGTGGGATTACAAATCACAAAGAGTACTGAAAATGACAGTAAAGAAAAAGATTATGATCAACATGAAAGAGAGATGGAAAGAGAAACCGCTACATAGACAGTACTCAGAGAGAATTGACAGAGCAGATGTTGACAAACAATTGACACATAAATGGTTACAAAGCTCAGGATTGAAAGCGGAGGCAGAAGGTCTGGTGATAGCTGCACAAGATCAAAGTTTAGCAACACGATACTATCAGCACAA